>BSDF01000002.1:165188663-165504978 GCA_027925045.1 Hypotaenidia okinawae
ACAAGCCCGCACCAACACGCTAACCCCAGGCCCAACGCAAAGCCCCACAGAACCCCGATAACCCCAGAACCCTGCGAAAACCACAAGCCTGAAGAAAACCCACACCGCCTCCTTCCCCCCAGCCCCGACCCCGCCGAACACCAAACCCAAACAGCTGCGGAGCGCTACCCCGACGCCAGCCCCGACCCCACGCTCTGGACATGCTCAGGATGCCCGGGAAGCATCCAGCACTGTCCCGCGCCGCCCGGCCCTTTCCAGGGGGAAGCCATGCCAGGCGCTGGGGAACCAGCCCGGGCTGACTCGCCTCACCCGTGCCGGCTGCTCGGGGAAAGGAGCGTTCTGGCCTAGTCGGAGCCCCCGAGCCCCCGCTGGCGACCCCCAGCGCACAGTGCCCGCCAACCGCGGAGCCCTCTCCCCCGGCCCAGACAATCCGCCGGAGCCGCGAAGAAACGTCCCGGCACCGACCGGCTCCGGGAATACACCGGCCGCGGGCGGGGGGCGGGGAACGCGCGGCGCCTTGCCGCTCGCGGGCGCCCCACAGACCCCAAGGAGCCCCGGCCCGCCGCGACCCATCGCACCGCGAACCGACCGCCGACCGCCCGGCCCCGGCCGACCCCGCGCGGGGCGGCGGAGGCGGCGCCTTACCGGGAGGGAGCGCCGAGCCGGCGGCACCAACCAGCACACAGCCGGGACGAGCGGCGAAAAGCGGGGCCACCTTCGCGCGCAGATACCCGGATGTGGCCGAACCTGGCAGCGCGTGCTCCGGCTACACTTCCCAGCATTCCGCGGAGCTCCACATCGCCCCGGCGCCCATGGCAGGATACTCCTGGCAGCTTCACTGCGCTCTACTGCGCATGCTCGTCGGTCCTGCGGCGCGACCCCGGTGCGCTCGCTAGGCAACGGCGGCGAGACGCTTTAAACAGCTCAGCCGCGCGCGCTGCGCCACTCGCTCGCGGAAGCGCTGAATGTCCGCAAAGCGGCAGCGGATTTCGTGCTCTTCCCCAGCCGCCCCAGTGTGGGTCACTGCTATGGGTGCAGGCATCAATCACAACGTGTCTCAGTCCCAGTCCTCCATGGGGTCACAAGTCTCTCCCCGCCCCAGTAAACCTGCTCCTCACAAATCAATCTCTTGCTCATCTCTGTGTCCAGTCTTAGACACCTGTCCTGGCAATTACTTCACAAGGGAGGGATGGGGTCTCATGGACTTAGAAGGTTGCTGACCTAGCCAGGGAGGGGTGCAACCTTGGCCGCACACCAAGGGCCCACCAAACCACCCCTCACATTGGATTGGACAGTGATGTTTGTGTCACTGCGATGTCACAGTAGGTTTTGTGACATAGGTGCCTATAAAAGAAGCACAAGCACCTCCAAGAGGCAAGGGCGCATTGGGGGAACCTGGCCTCAGTGCTGCTGGACAGGAGCACTGATTAGAGGGCTGGAGCACCTTCCCTACGAGGAGAGGCTGAGGGAGCTGGGCTTGTTCAGCCTGGAGAAGAGAAGGCTGCGGGGGGACCTCATTGCAGCCTGAAGGGAGCAGAGAAACAGGACGGGATTCAGCTTTTTAAAAGGGTAGACAGTGGCAGGACACTCCACTGGCTCCCCTCACAGCCGTACAGGAGGAGGTGGTGAAGGAAACCACGCACGAGGGAACGATGGAGGAACAGCTCCGCAGGCTCCGCGAGCGCCTGGAGCGGTGTGCCGCGCAGTCACAAAGGCACAGGGAGCTGCTGCAGACTCTGGTAGGTGTGGAGTATTCCCCTTGTCCTCAGAGGCTGGGAACGAGAGCCTGGCCCCTGAGCCCCGCTATTCCCACACAGCGAAAGGAGCAGGAGGAGATGCAGGCTGCAATGGAGCAGCATCGTGCAGAGGTCAGTGTCCCCTCCTCTGTCCGCCTCACCCAGCAGCGGTGGCCAGGGCTGCCTCAGGGGCTCAGTCCTTGTGTCTGGTGCCTCTTCCCAGAACCGCCTCACAGTGAGCACTCTCCAGTGCAGCCGCCAGCAGCTCCAGCAGCTGACAGGATGGATGGCCCAGGTGCAGGTGAGTTCACTGGGTCAGACAGGTTGAGGGTGGAGGGCACCTCTGGAGATCATTTTCTGCAGTGCCCCTGCTGCAGCAGAGTCACTGGGAGCCAGTTGCTCAGGACCATGTCCAGATGTGGACCACATCCAGAGTGTGCTTTGGGGGTCCCTTGGTCTGCCCACAGGGCTGGCAGCCCTGGGAAGGAGGGGATGCGAGGGCAAGGACAGTGCCCAAAAGGAGCCAGGAGGGGATACCGCTTGTATGTCGTGTGCAAGAGGAACTCAGGCATGGGCTGGAGGGGGGTGCTGGCTAGCCTGGTGTTGGGCCCTTTCTGGTGTCAAGGGGGTGGTCCTCCATCCCCTGCCCCTCCTGGAGCAGTTCCAGTCTCTTCTCTTCTAGGAGGAGGTCGTTCAGAAAAAGGAAAAGGGACACAGCGCAGTGCAGGAGCTCTTCAAGGTTTGTGAACCATAAATCCCTCTGGGAGTGGCCAGAGCTGCTGGACAATGGTGCCAGCCCCAGGCCACCTTGTGCCTTTGGCCCTGGCCCTGGCCTGACTTCCCAGTGCCCTGGAGACTGACTGGGGATGCCCCGTCCCACCACATCTCCCTACAAAGTGTCCCGATCTCTCTGCAGTGGCATCAGTGGTCAGAACTGGTTAAGGAGCGCACTGAGGCCAAGAAGGTACCGACTGCGGACAGGAGGGATGGGGGATCAACATGTCTGTGGAGGAAAGCCCCCACAGAGCGCATATGAGATAGACTCTTGAGCGGGTCCTTTGCTTTTCCAGCTCCTCAAGGACAAGATGCAGGACCTCTTAGAGAGAGAGGGATGCCTCCGAGGCCAACCAGCTTGGTGAGTGGACATGGAGCCCTGACCGAAACCTGGTACCATAGGCTGGGGGGTGCTGAGCAGCTTCAGGGTGCTGACCTCTGCCACTTGCAGACATCTTTCTGGCTCCTGTCTGCTGCTCCAGTCTGCTCTGGAGAGCCGTTAGGCTGTTGCCATTCACACTATGCTACTCCCTCCAACCCTGCCTGAGGAGCAGTGTTAAACATCAGCCACGCAAGCTGCCAGCAAAGGCTTGTGGCTTTTTTGTGTGTTTTTAAATCGGTTGGAAGCAGCAGCACTGAGGTACTGACAGGCTGACTCCTGTTCTTACCTCTGCCGTCAGAGTGGTTCCAAAGAATGCTTCTCAATACAGTGACAGGTGCTTTATACATACAAATATATATGTATCTACATATATCAACAGCAGCACAAAACATCTCTGAGGCCCTTGGGAAAGCATCTCTGCTGAATGCTAAGCAGTTTGCCGATGTTGCTCAGTACCCCCAGGCCTGGGATGGGGAGTGGGTCTGTGCCGTGCTGGGATGTGGGGGTGGCTGGTGCCAGCCCCAGCAGAGGCTGGGCAGCGCCCTGGCTCCCTGTCATCCACTTGCGGGGGGGTGTGTCATGTCAGCTGAGATCTCTTCTCACAGCCCAGAACCCCATGATTACCCTAGCAGGAAGAAGGCGGCAAAGACAGATGAAGCAGAGGGGTCGCTGCTGCAGGAGATGGTGACTGTGCAGCTGGTAGGACAGATAGCACCACTGTGGGCCTTGGTGGGGGAAGGGTCTGCACTGTGCCTGGAGGACACGAGGGCACTGGTCTCAGCGGGGACGAGGGAGCAGGACTGAGTGCCCAACCCTCGTCCCCCTGGCACACCCCAACACGTGTCCCTGCTGTGCCTTGGTCTGTAGGAGAAGCAGCTGGCATCCAGGAGGCACATCATCACTTCTTGGCTGTGGTGAGTTGCCTGAGGGGGCTTGGGGTGCTGGGACTCTTCCACAGGCAGTGGGATGCCTGTGCCAGTGGTCCCAAGGGCATTAGGCAGCTTTGGACTTGTCTGGGATGAAATGTTTCAGTATTGCTGTTCTTCCTTGCTTGGGGCCATATTTGGGGGCCCACTGGGGAGACGAACAGTAGAGCTGAGAGAGATGCACAGGCCTCTCACTCCAGCCAAGTGGGGGGAGTTGTGCCCGGCACGGTGCAAGGTCCCACCAAGTGGCTTTCAAAGAGGGTATGTGCAAAGAGCTAAGACAAGTTTGCCCCCTGCTCTCCTAATCCCTCTCCTGTCTGCCCCCTCCAGGAGATTTCTTCTGTTCCTCGCCTTACTGCAGATCATCCTCCTTACTGCGGCCCTACTGGAGAGGGACAACCTTCAGTGGGTCCTACCACCAAAAATGGCAGTTGCCCTTGGGGGCCACCCAGCAAGGCCCTATTTCTTCTGAAAGAAAAGGAGAAACAGAACAACACGGCAGCCCTGGGGAGCGCGAGGGGAATGGGGGAAGGAGCACTAACGGTATTTAGCTACAAGATATGTTTATCAGAACTCGTTATAATCACTAACCAATCAGTGGGGTGTAAACAGTGTATGTAACCAATTAGCAGTTTTTCAGCTTGCCACGTTTGCAGTCACTCAATAAATGGTTTCACCTAAAACTCCTATCGAATTGCGCGTTGCCCGTTGCCGATCTCTGCACTACCCCAGGTGCTCACCAAAGCTGCTCCGTCACTCCCCCTCCTAAGACAAGAAAAGGTCCCTCCCATTGAGGCGTTAAGAAAGTTTCTTTCCAAGTACTTATCAGGACCTTGTCACACAGTTATATTTTGTGTATCGCCATATCCAAGGGGGGCGTTGTGCCAATATCCTTTTTCTTATCAATTCCTTTTTTCTTGCCATTAGCTGTGTTATATAAGTCTTTACCAGGGAATCTTCCAGTCGCGGATGATTTCCTGGGCTGCTCATGTCATATGGCATTCCATATAACATCTCAAAGGGAGAAATACCCACATCAGTCCTTGGCTGTGTCCGGATATTTAATAAAGCCAAGGGTAAACACCTGATCCAAGACATCCCTGTTTCCAATGTTAATATTGTTAATTGTTTTTTAATTTCTCCATTCATTCTTTGAACTCTGCCAAAACTTTGTGGGTACCACGGCGTGTGATGTTGCCACTTAATTTCAAGAGCCAGGGCTATGTCTTGGATCACTTTAGAAGTAAAATGTGGTCCTTTGTCCGAATCTATAGTTTCAACAACCCCATATTAGGGAATAATTTCTTCCAATAATATTTTAACCACTACCCTGGCCGTGGCTTGTGTTATTGGAAATGCTTTTACAAACTGTGTAAGATGGTCTATAATAACTAACAGATATTTCTGTCTTCCCACTTTTGGTAACTCAGTAAAATCAATCTGTATGTTTGAAAAAGGTCTATGGGTTAAAATTCTTCCTCCTGCTATTCTTTTTCTTAAATACTGTCTATTGACTCTCTGACATGTTATACATTCCCTCAAAATTTGCTTGGCCAGATCATATAAACCAATACACATATATTTAATTGCAAATCGGTCAATTAAAGCTTGAGTGCCCCAGTGTGTACCACTGTGTATTCTTTGTAATATTTTAAGGGCCATTGTTTTAGGGAGGACTTCTCGGCCGTCAGGTGATTTCTAGGTTCCTGGATCACCATTTTGTATTCCCATCTTAATTAATTTCTCTTGTTCTTGTGTGTGAATTTTGGTACCTGGGGATTTAGTTCTTTCTGTCCCTCATTTGGTGTATCTGTGCTAACCTGCCATTTATTCCTGGGTGGAGGGACAGAGAGTATTCCATTGACCCTTTCAGGGTCCAATTTCTTGGTTCTTTTGCTGAGTCTACGTCCCAAGTATTTTACCTCCTCCTCTACAAATTGCAATTTTTGTTTAGACACTTTTAGACCCTGTAAACCTAACAAGTTTAAAAGCTTAATACTTTCCTGTCTAATTGCTTCCTCACCTTCTCCAGCCAACAGTAAATCGTCCACATACTGGACGAGGGTGACCCCTTGGCTTGGCTCTTACCCCTGTAAAAGTTGTTCAAGGGCTTGTCTGAACAAGTTAGGGGATTCAGTGAATCCTTGTGGAAGCAGTCCATTGCAGCTGTTGCTTTCTGTGTGTATCCGGGTCCTCCCATTCAAATGCAAAATATTGTCTGCAACTTTCTTCCAGCGGACAAGCCCAAAATGCATCTTTCAAATCAATCACACTGTACCACTTATCAGTAGGTCCCAGTTGGCTTAGGAGAGTATGAGGATTAGCTACAACTGGAAATCGGGTAATTGTTCTTTTATTAATTTTCCTTAAATCGTGTACCAGTCTATATTT
This sequence comes from Hypotaenidia okinawae, assembly GCA_027925045.1. Lineage (NCBI taxonomy): Eukaryota > Metazoa > Chordata > Aves > Gruiformes > Rallidae > Hypotaenidia > Hypotaenidia okinawae. The sequence goes on from BSDF01000002.1 coordinate 165,194,873, forward strand.
CCCATCCAATTTCCCTACTGGCAATATAGGGGTATTGAAAGGGGACATACAGGGTTCGAGAAGTCCTTGTTTAAGCAATCTTTCAATTTCTGGTTTCAGCCCCCTTCTACTCTCTCAAATAATGGATATTGCTTTATTTGCACTGGGATCTCCAGATCTTCAATCACAACCATAAAGGGTTTAATATTTAATTTTCTCATGGTCTCTGGGGTATACCATACTTTAGGATTAATTTGTTCTTCATTTTCAACTCTGAGGGGGCATAATTTAACTTGTAATTGCTTTTTATTTACTTCCAGAGGAATTCCCAGTTCAATCATTAAATCTCGTCCTAATAAATTATAGTCAGCTTTGGGCACCAACAATAACAATCCCAAGCCAATTTTAGAACAACTTTCAAACAGTACTTCCTTGACCATGGGTACAGCAAAAGGATCCCCTTTTGCGCCAATTACTTATACTGTCTCCGAGGAAACTTTACATCCCCGGGGCAAACTTTGGACGGTGGATCTTTCCACCCCTGAGTCCACAAGGAACTCAATTTCTTGCTGCTGGGGACCTACTTTAAGTTTTACCAGGGGCTCCATCTTGTTTCTTGTCCCCAGCAAATAAAGCCCCTGACACCCCTAATCCTCTTTAAAAGTCCTCAAAGGATCCAAATCTGGGCCAATGAATGGATTCACCCCTTATGGGTTGCCCTGCCCAAATTTCTATACAATAATGTATCATCTTTACTTTACTCTTACCCCGCCTAGAAGGGTAATCATCTCAATATTTAATCATCAGTCCCAATGGACTACTCGGGGGTATTGGGGGAAGTTTCCCAGAATGTCCCCCACCCATGGCGACAGAGGGCCTGCTTTTCCTCTGTCCCATCTTCCGGGGCTTACCCCTACCCACCCCGGGAACCCTAGCCCCAACCAAACGGTAACCGGCCTATACTCACGCATCCTGCGTCTTCGTCCGGGGCTTCGTGCACAAAGATTAAGGGGCTTGCCGGCTTTCCTTTGCCTATTGTCGAAAACTTCGGTTCGTCGGTGGAGAGCCAAGCAGATACTCAGGCAGGGCTGCTGATTCAGCGGGGCGCCCCCCTGCTCAGAGGCTCATGTCCGGGAAGTCTCCATCCGAGTCAAGGCACTAAATTGTGATTGTGTGTTTCCCAATAATTGGTCGGAAACAAAATAACCCAAATACAAATTTAAGTTTATTAATCAGCAGGTGACAAAAGGCAAAGCAGCGCTGGGCGGCCGGGGAGTCTCAGCTCTACCAGCAGCCGCGCGGTTCCTGCCCGACTTATGGTTTTTATCGTGTGGTAGTTCCTGGTCTAGAATCTTCCATCAAAACTTCCGTGTAGTCTTCTGCACGTGCGCCAGCTGTTATTAGGGGGTCGTCCTCTACCTTCTGGTGGTCGGTGGGATGAAGTCGCTTGTCTTCCTCACTTGTCCCTCAGTTGACCTCCTGTTCCATATTTGGTCTTCTTCAGCAATAAGCTCATTGATTGGTTGCTTGATTCCTGCGGTTTCTGCTTCTAAGTTATCTATTACTTAATTCTATGCCTCATTAGCTACTCACAATATACATTACATAGTTATTCTTATAAAACAGGATGTTGCAGCCTGTTTCAGGATACAGGTGGTTTGCTGAACAAAAGGCTCATCCATCACACTGCCTATTCTTTATGCTAAGAACATCTGTTCCCTTTATTCTGATCTGGAATTGTAATAGTCTAAAAAAATACCAGACTGGAATTACGGTCCAGAGCCGAGCAAGGCCAGCGAAAGGCGCTGCAGTGACTGGTGGGGGTCCCTGCCCGTCACTGCCTGCCAGGCGCCATTGGCTGAGAAGCCCGTGGGGCGGGTGCCTGGGGGAGCTCCTGCAGAACCTTTCCTTCTGGTTTCAGGCCAGGCCTCCTGGTTTTGCCGTCTCCCTGGTGAACCCACACTAGATAAATACAGGTGTAAGCTGGGTTTCCCCAGTTGCTCTTCACAAGCAGTTTGATATATGAAAAGGCTCTGGAAAACAGAGCTGTGAAGAGGGGGAAGAAGAAATGGGGCCATTAAGAGCAGCAATGCAGTTAACGTGTCTCTGGCCCCCTGCCAGCCCTGTCCTGCTCCGGAAGGAGCTCCTGAAAGCTGGGGGGGGTCAGCTGTGGAAATCTGAGGCTCACTGCTGGGGAAGCTGGGGACATGGAAAGGGGCATGGCACCTGGCAGCCTCTGCATGCCATTCCTGATGGGATTCAGTCTCCCTTCCTTCTGCCCCTTCCCTCTGCTTCTCACCCTGTGCTGACTGAGAAGCCGCAGAGGGGTATCTACACGTGGGGCAGCTGCTGTGCAACCCCACCAAGCTCCCGCTGTCCATGTGCCTGCCTTTCTCCTGGCAGGCGTCAACACTTTAGGGGACAAGTTGCATGCTATGCTGGGAAGAGGGGACGCTGTCCAGCCTGCCAGCAGGCCACCAGCTGGGGCAACGGTGCTGCACGATGGCTTTCGCCACCGGGCATTCCTGTTTCTCCACGGCACAAAGACGTTTCTTGGCCGGAGCGACCACATGTGCAGCTGGCTCTGGGCAAGGCAGTGGATGCAGCTGGGGGTCTCTCAGGACTCATGTTCTCAGCGGCCCGACCCTGTCCTTGCTGTCCTTTCGCTACCAGCGCTGTGTGCTACTCAGCCCTCCCAACCCTGCCACGGCTCCTCCTCTCTCAGCGGTGCCCCTCTGCCTAGGGAGAAAGCATTCGCGCTGCTCCTGCCATGGACTTGACCGCAAAAGTACCTTCAGAAGAAAGGCCTGACTGGCCTCTTTTGCCACATTGTATCTGAACATCCCAAGGAGAGTTTCCTCTTCTCCATCCGCATCCACTCCCTGAAGGGCAAAGCACAAGGAGAGCAGCTCAGACACATACTGACAAAGAGGGAAGGGTATGCCCTGGATCAGGCCTGTTAGCTGTTGCCCTCTCCTGGGGTTCTAGCAGTAGTCTGGCATTGGTTAAGGTCGAGCGCCCTGTGCGCCTTGAGTTTTGGTCAAGAAGCCTGAGGTGCTTGGCCAGAACTAGCCTTAAGAGGGATGAAACCTCTCGAGCCCTTGAAGTGTCCTGCTAGAGAGCTGCAGCACTCAGGAGAGAGCAGGGCATAAGCCTCAGAGGGTGCCTGAAAGCAAGCAAGGCCCTCTCACAGCTTTCACCCAGGGCCAGATCCCCATCAGAAGTGCCCAGCAGAGACTTACAAAGACAGCGATGTCTCTGGGTGCGCTGATGACTGTCCCGGATGGAGAGGCTTCCTCAGAAATGTGCTACACAGTGATGCCAGTCAGATGGACTCGTGCTGGCAACCTGATCACCACCTGGCCCTGATGCCCTTGTAAAGGCCAACAGTTTCCTGGGGAAACATCCGTCTGCAAGCAGAACGTAAGGCCAGTGAGGTGTGAGTGTTGGGCCAAGACAACTGCCTGTGTGGCAGGAAGCACAGGCGACGGTGTGTCTGTGGGGTCTATTTCAGGTCCATGTGTGGAGGAGCTTCCATGTGGTGGAGCAGAGGAGAATATCGCCAATGAAACCAGGCTGGTCAGGGCCTGTCAGAAGCATGGCTCTGCAGGGCACTCCCACCTCCTGCCCCCAAAAGGTTGCTCTTAGAGATGAGTGCGGAAAGGGGATCACCAGGGAGAAAGTCGTTCAGCCAGCTGTGGCAGAGGACTGTGTGCAGGATGTGGCAGTTCAGGGCAGTTCAGCTCCATTCCCCTCCTGAGGGAAACCACTGATTTCTAGCAAGCCCGGCCCTGCCTTAGAGCTTTGGCTTCAGGAACCTGATTGACGCTGCAGGCTTGAGCAGAACCACTGGACTGAGGGGAGAGCCCCCAAGCTCGGTCACCAGACTCACAGGAAGGAGGGAAACCTTCCATGACATTTCTAGTACAATACCTGCAAAATCGTGTCAGGAGGTTTGGAAGGGAAAAGGAACGCTAAAACCCTGCAGCCCCAATTCTCTTTGCAGTGGTAGGTCTTGGAAGTTCTCCCCATGTCGATGGTGGCACCTGTAAGGAGGGGAGCAGGGGAGGAGCACAAGCAAGGGGCGCAGAGCCGTCCATAGGAAAGCATGCCCTTATAGGGCGAACGGCCCGCCGTTTAGAAGGCGGGGCGAGCCAAGGGGGGAACGGCCCGCCCGCAAGGGTGGCGGGCCAGAGCCCGACAGAAAGGAACAGGAACCTGGAAGTAACCAGTCAATCTAGTTACAACTCCAGATCAGACACCAGCTGGGATGAGCAGTCCGCAAGTGATTCAAGAAACGAGCTGGGAGAATGGGAACAAAGGCGGAGGCTAGTCCTAACAGGACGAGGGTATGCTGCTGTCAGAAAAGATGGCAAAGTTAAGTGGTGTCCGCTTAAGTCTATTAAACCGGACCTAAGATCACAGACTATAACAGATGCCTGCACGTAAATGTGATGTTACCTGCACTCCTAACACTCCTAATTGGCAAATCAAACAAATACAATCACAAAGGAAACTAATAAATTAAGCCCAAAAGATATTCTTCATATTGGACAATTGGCTTCATGAGTGGGAATTTCAGGATGGATGTTGTTAATGGTCAAATTTGGATTATTGAATTTGGATTACTGAATATGGTAATTATGGCACTTGTCTTACGTTTACTGCCATGCTTGCTGAGCTTTCTGCAAAGGGCCCTTGCAGAGACCTCTAAAAGCAGATTAAAAAAAAAAAAAAAAAAAAAAAGGAAAAATTGTCTGGGAGGACAGCAGGCTTGCTGGCAGTCTGGCTCTCCTCACAAAGACATAAGCCCTGACAGTATCCCTGAATTCCCATGCAACAAGAAAATTACTCGTCCTGAGAGGTATTTGGTAATCACATTCTCAAAACACAGTAACCTTGAAGGCAGGCGGACAGACTGTCTTACAGCAAAGAGTTGTGAGAAACTATTTGGAAATAAGTGAACATACTACCCATAATAAGAGGATCAAAACACAGCAGGTGTGCAGATAACTTCTAGACATCAGAGGTCCAGAATGAAGCTAGAAGCCTTTTTTAATGTGTTAAATGCTACCTTCGAGTCGCTGAATCAGTCAAATCCAAGTCTTACAAGTTCTTGTTGGTTATGATTCTACTAACTTCTGTGTACAAGTTTTAATTGTTCCCAAGGTCCTATACCATTCAGAAGAAGAGATGTAGTACCATTGGAAAGAAGCTGACAACAGATTATTAACAGCCGTAACAACAGCGACGCTGCTTAGTCTGGGAGTGGCGAAATCAATCTAGTGAATCTAATGAAAGCTGTGAGTTCCTTTTTACAGGACTGGATCTGTGGTCATCATCGTAACTCCTATGCTCACATGTCGGAAGAAGGAGAACCATCCCAACGACGCTCAGGGCTCCAAGAACCAGAGAATAACAGCAAACCATCAGATAGCCCAACAACACCTAAGAACTCTGCACGGGCAAAGGTGAAACGACAACAATACCTTTGTGTCATTTTGCTGATAAGTTTTGTCAGCATGTGCAATGCTGAGCATCACCCTTATCAGCCATTCAAGTGGGTTTTGCGTCACCTTTCGGGCGATAAGGCAATCAGAGAAACAATAATGCCAAGTAGCCCATCCTTTAAATTTAAACTAAAAGATTTGTTCCCTTTTCAGATGGTTTTTTTTTTTCATCTTTGGGGAGTCATCACTGTATCAAACTCATTGGTGTCCAGCCTCTAATCCAGGCAAAAGTTATTGCAACTACCCGGGGTATGGTTACTGTGAATATTGGAGGTGTGAGACCATTGTGACAAGTGACAGATAGTCACCACAGCAACCTGATAAATTTTTACAAGTTGACTATGTCCCTAAGGGCTGCTGCGAACCTAAATTCGCGCGAGACGGACTGATATACACACCCCAAGATGGAGTAAAACACACCTGCAAAAGCTACATCATGACCGTTCTACAGCCAACACACAAAAGTTGGGCCACCGGTAAAGTTTGGTCAGTGTTTGTGTCCTGGTTTCAGTCAGGATAGAGTTAACTTCATTTGTAGCAGCTGATGGGATGCTGTGTTTGGGAGTTCCAATGAAAGCAGTGCTGAGAACACCCTGATGTTCTTAGTTGCAGTCAGACAGTCAAGGACTTTCTCAGCTTCTTCCTATTTCTCTATTCTTGAGAAAGGAGGGGCGAAGCCTGGACAGGTGACCCAGACGGGCCAAAGAGAGTATTCCATGCCAATGACGTCCTGCCCAGGAGAACGGGGGGCTGAGGAGAGGAAGAAGAGGGGCGGTGGCGGGACGCGTGCTGCTTGGGGGGACGGTCGGGTTCCGGGACAGCTCTGGGTGGTACCTGAGTTGTGTGGGTCGGTGAGAAACTGCATTGTGTATCAATAGTTCCATATTCTTTTGCTCTAAAGTCCTGTTAGCATTGGTATATTTTATCTTTCTGTTATCTTAGTAAACTCTCCTTATCCCAACCCACGGGCCTCTTAGTTTCTTGGTTTTGGAGTTATTTGTCCCTTCCTTTTCCCTTCCCTTGTTCCCCACCCCTTTTTCCCTCTTCCCCTGCTCTTTTACTTTAAGAAGCAGGCAACTGTGTGGATCTCAGCCCACAGCTGGGGTGAAACCACGACAGTTTGTTCACGCCTTTTGCGACCACTGGGTGAACATCCAAATTATTAGACTCCCACAGATGACGCCCATTTCCCTTGGACCCAACCCCATCCTTGCAGGAAACAGGACCAAAGAAAGAGCTATAGCTACTGCCAAACCCATGCACAGATCGCATGGACCTAGCCCCACCCCTACACCACGTGTCCCTGAGGCGCTCAAGTCAGTTTCTTATGACCCATTCTTTGACATGCTCAATGCTACCTTTTTGTCCCTGAACCAGTCGGATCCAGATCTCACCGAATCCTGCTGGCTTCGTTATGATCCCAAACCGCCTTTTTATGAAGGTGTTGCTCTAAATGTCTCCTTCAATTATTCAATGCAACTGAACCCTCCCCCCAGTGTAGATGGGACGCTCCCCGATGAGGAATCACTCTGAGTAAGGTCACGGGCCGAGGAAGATGCTTGGGAAAGGCAGACGCAGCCAGACAAGAAAAGATCCTTTGTGATGAAGTCACACAACCCCAAAGCCCGAGCAAATGGGCGATCCCAGCTGAGACAGGGATGTGGGTGTGCCATCAATCCAGAGTTAGCCCTTGCGTATATCTTGATCATTTCAATCTCTCTGTTGATTTCTGTGTCCAAGTTCTTATCGTTCCCAGGATTTTATATGTTACTTTTGACAGTAATGGTTGGACCCTGTATCCTGAATAAGGTAGTTTCGTTTCTTAGGAATCGCTTGAACTCAGTTAACATTATGCTAGTTGAACGCCGACAGTTGCTCTAGGTAAAACGTGTTAAACATTTTTAACAGTTAACAATAATACTAAAAAGTTCATCAGCTTTAGCTTTGATAATGTTGAATTAACAGTGATTGTTCTATTAATGTTATTGCATTCGGCTAAGCTTGGAGAAGTGTAGAAAGTGTACGAAGGCAGAGAAACCACAACCCTGGCTGGCAGTAACAGTGGATTCCTGCAATGGAAACATTCTTGCGACGCAACATAAGAAAGTTACGGCCCATGCAGCCCAGAATCATTGGACAACAGCAATAGCCTGGTTAGGCCTTCCACACACAATCAAAACGGATAATGGCTCCTGTTTTACAGCCCAATCATCAAAAGACTGAGCGGCCCAATGGAATATTCACCTACTCCATGGCATCCCATACAACAGTCAGGGCCAAGCCATCGTGGAGCGAGCCAATCAAACACTGAAAGACAAGATTAAAGTGCTTGGGGAGGGGAAAGGCTATACCCGGAGCATTCCCACGCGTAAACAGACTGAAATGTTAACACGCGCGCTCTATGCACTCAACCACCACATCAGAGAGGACGAGAATAAAACAGCAGTCGAAAAACATTGGGCATTAAAGATGGTAGAAGAAGGACCCCTTGTCCTTCTTCGTGACCCTAACACAGGGACGTGGCACAAAGAGTGGCAACTTGTAACACAAGGAAGAGGGTATGCGGCAGTGAAACGGGATGAACACATTAAGTGGGTACCGGCTCACTGGGTAAGGCCCGATTTAAGTAAGAAGTGTTAAACTAACAATATTTGTGAGTTTTGTTTTGACAGGGTGTGACTATCCGTGGAGTGCTCCGAGGGCTCTGATGGTCAGCACGCCAGTGACGCTGATCAAGTGCCCTGTGAGTGAGAATTGTGACCCGTGAATACGGACTCACTGTGAAACGTGTGGCGTGACACCCTGGAAAAGACGCTCATGAGCATGGCGTTTGTGTGAACCCTGCCTCCACAGAGAAAGAAGTATCGTCAACATAATAGCAATAACCGGTCACGAATGCCCAGGATCTCCTGTTATAGAATGCCGCTTGTAGATATGTGCTTATGAAGCCTAAAGCTGCAGATAGCACAATATCCAAATGTTAAGCATCAACAGCTAATACAGGCTACGGCAATTTAGCATGGGAAGGGGGAAATGAAGGGTACGGCGACCGGAAGATCGCGCGCTGTACGGAAAGCGAATAGGGAAAAGGCTCTTCCCTATGCTGCTAAAAGCAAGGCTTGTGCAAAGGAGAATATGATGTGGGCAGTGACGGGGTTAAGGGGCGGTAACGAAGCATAGGGCATATATAAGTTGTTGTTAACCCTTAAATAAATGCCATGTACAGCATCCTCATATTGGTGTCAGTGCTCTTTGGCCTGGGGACGGGGGGTGTGTTCCCGTGCCACCTCAAACGCTGGAGGTCGATTGCCGAGTCACAGGCAACAGAGGGGAGAGCAGATGACTGCCAGAGGCCACCAACTAGGAGGCATTGGTGCTCAGGCACTGTTTCTGATGTCTCCAGCCCAGTCCTTGTCAGTCGGTCCTGTTCTCACCCACAGGCTGTCAGGGGTGCCCAGCTGCGCAGGGCTATGATGGCGTCCATGTACCTGGTGACTACAGCGCCATTAGGAGAAGGTCTGAGGGTTCTGGGAGACAGCAGGTCCCCATGTGAAAGGCAGCAGCCCAAAGCTGAGGGCTTGCTGCATGAGCAACAAAGGATGGACCAGCCATTCCCTTGCCAAATCCAGTGGAGAGGAAGAGACCCTCTCCATCAGCGCAGGAACATGGCTGGGGCTAGTGCCAGAGGCACCCATGAGGAGGCTGATAGCAAGGCTGTGAGGAACTCTTGCTGCTTCTTTGGGTCCCTCTGCCTGGAAGCAGGAGAGCCCATGATTTAGACAGCCACGGTCAACATCACTCCCTTGCAGGAGGTGACTGTTCCACAGGAGTCACCAACCTCTATCAGTCGCTTTGCCTGCACGGTCCAGGCTGGCAGCAAGGTCACGCAGTAAACACCAGCTGCAATTCAGATCACTGAGAGACAGTTATTTTACTGGGGTTGCTAGTGGTCCCTGCAGTCGTGTTGTCTCCTCCCTGTTGCCATGGGGATTGGGCAGCGGCTTCACTAAGGAGGTGGGGAACATGGGGTGCAGGGAGAGGACGCTCCTCTTACGGGGACCCATGAGCCCACATAGGGGGGCACTGCACAGCCATGATCTTCAGGTGTGCTCAGTGCCCCCAAGCTATTCTCCATTTCCCCTCACTGCTTCAGTGAGCACTGAGACCAGGCTGCATGTGTGTTATCAACATCATTCTCATCCTAACTCCCAAACACAGCACTACACTGGCTACTAGAAGGAAAACTAACTCTATCCCTGCTGAAACCGGGAGCCTGACCCAAAAGGAAAATGGGCCAGCTGAAAGCTGCCATTCAGCATGGCCAGGCTGTCCCGTTCAGATGTTTGCTCATGAAAACTCACCAACAACCACTGGGAGCAAAAAGATGACTTTCAAGAACCTCTTCTTCTGTAGAGCCATCTTTTGCCTGAAAAAGAGGGAGTCCTGTGGCTGTCAATGATCCAAGTCTTGGGCAAAGCCCTTCACAGGTGGATTTCCCTTTTCAGGCCAGAAAGCCACCGTTTTGGAAGCCTGCTGCTGACAGATTGCTGACAAAGCAGCGCCCAGGAGGAACACCGTTTCTGTTCACACCATTTGACGCTGCCATCAGATCTTCCCCAGAGGAAAGGCTCCAAGGAGCTTGTCTCAAAGCCCTGCCAGAGTTGCATACTCTCCTTGCAGAGCCAGGGAAAACCCTTCTCCTCTGGAAGCTTGGCTCTGCACCCGAGTGCCTGGCTACATGTCAGTTTATGCTACCAAAGCCAAAGATAGAGCTCTGGGAAATATGTGGGAGTGAGACTGCCAAGGGGATTTGCTCTTGGCTGTCCCTGAGAATGGCCACGGCAGGAGCAGCACCTGAGCTTCCGCACCTGAGTGGGAGGCCCAGGCTGCTGGCTGGGGAACACCCTCTGCTCTCCTCTTTGCTTGCCCCCCCCCTTGGACATCCCATTTCAACCCTTCCCATCCACAGCAGAAACATGTAGTATGTACATGGGGAAGATGCACTTGCTCAGAGAAAGACTCCACAGGGCAACAAGGACAAACACCCAATGGCTGAAGACCAACACTGGGCAAAGAAACCAGAGAAGAGTTAGGCCTGTCTCCTGAGGTGTCTTCTCTCAGATGCCCAGCCACGTGTGTTTCAGTTCCCTGCAGGGAGGTGGGGGCCAAGCCCTACGCACTCCCTCCTGGGGCAAACAGCAGGGCTGTCTGCACTTCTGACACTTGGGGCCTTTAGCCAGAGCTCTGGCACAGTGCAGCTCTCCCAGTTCCCCCAGAGGACCTCACAGCTAACAGCAGTGCTGAGCTTACTTGCAAATTCTGTGACCTTGATGAGCCACTGGGCAGGCCGTTGAGTGGCTGACCCAGCCGTTGACACAGAGTTCAGCAGCGTTACATCCACGCACAGGTTCCTGTGGACACGAAAAGACAAAAGCCAGTTGCCCGCTGTCCCCTTGCTGCCAGAGTTGAGGCAGGAGTAGACTGAGCGGAGGCCCTTGCCAGATGATGGCCCCACTGCAGCAGCAGCGAAAGAGGGCAGCACACTGGACTGCTTCCAGGGGCGCCTCCTTCTCCTTTCCCATTGCTTTGCTTTACAGGCCTGCAGTGGGAGAAGAGGAAGCAAGCTGGCAGCAGCAGTCCCCTGCCTGGGGAAGCCCACACCAGCAGTACAGCCCAGTTCTCACCCTTTATGTTCTCATAGCTGCTATAACTCCTTTAAAGTCCAAATCATATCGAAAAAGGAAGGTATTGATAATTGTACTCAGTGCTTTCACACAATCAAATTGTGGCTTTATCAAATGTCAAATTGCTGTATGATGGTGGATCTTTTCACTTGTGCCAGGTGCCAGTTTTTATTTCATTTAAAGGGAGATTTCTTCCAGCTGAGCATAGTATAGGCCATCCTAAAGTAATTTGTGATGTATTTTGTCGATTTGCAAGTTCTTTAGTCAAGTTACAATTCTTATTTTTACCTTCTATGACTGCACACTTCCAAGGATGGAAGGGAGGCTGACTGGTCTGCCTCTCTCCCATCTCTCAGCATGGTTATGAATGTGTGTGTTGCAGGGAAAGTGTTTGGGCACGGTCTTCAGCCAGTTTTTAACCCAGCAAAGAGTATACCCATCTAATCCACGAGCGACTAGTTTCTCCAGGAGGATGTCCTCTGAAAAGAGGAGGGCCGCACCCCCGAGCCCGCTGGGGTCCCAGGCAGCCCCGGCCATGTGGGGCAGGGTATGGAGCCCTGGGGGCCCAGCCTGCCCCCCCGCTTTGCATAGGGGAGCATGGGAGCACCCCTCTGGTATTTACATAGGGGTGGGGGCACGGGACAGTCCACCCCACCGCCCAGGGGAGCCAGTTACCTCCATCCCATACCTCCCTTCCTTTGTGCCCTTAGCCCCCACGGCTGCCCCAGCACCCCCTAACTCCAAACAACCCCTGCATGCCCCAAGAAAGGTGGAGTTCAGCAGGGATTCTTTTAAAAAAAAAAAAAAAAAAGGTTTATCCATCCCAATTTCATATAAAACTCCAGGGAGCAGACGAGCCCCTCGCTCAAACCAAGATACAACTTTCTCTCACCACCCCCCAAGCTCAAGCCCAAACCCGTCTTTCCTCCTCCGACAGTCAATGGTCTCTGCTCTCCCTTTTTATTTATTCCAACAACAACAACAACAACCACCACCACCACCACCCCCCACACCCCCCTATGAATTCCCAACGTTTCTTCTGTCCCAGGCATGGTAAAACAGGAGGGAGCGGGATGCTTGTCAGGTTTTCCCTCTACGCCGTCTTCTGCTGCCCTGCTTTCCTATCAAGGACTTGTGGATGTGAGGGATGACTCCTGCGGATACAAGAGGAGGATTCCCATCAGACTTCCTAAAAACCTCTTAGCAAAAGCCTCAATTCCCAGCAGAATTTGGTGAAATGTTTCTTCCTGCCGTGGCTCCGGTACTGTTCCTCAGTGCCAAAGTCCTATTTTCCCACATTTCCCCCCTCTCAAATTCCCCACGGGAAGGAGGGAAAGGGAGCAGCGAGGGCGATACCTACCTCCTCCAGCAATGGTGGCTTTGATGAGACAATCCAGCTCCTCATCACCACGAATGGCCAGCTGCAAATGGCGAGGGGTGATGCGCTTGGCTTTCAAGTCCTTCGAGACATTCCCTGCCAGCTGTACCACCTGCAGAGACACGGGGGATGATCCCGAGGGAAAGGACGGGTCTCCCACCTCCCTGCCCAGGCCTCAGGAGGACCTACCTCGGCAGTGAGATACTCCAGCACGGCGGCCATGTAGACAGCAGCTGTAGCACTCACTCGCCCACGGCTGGTTCTGTGAGTTTTTAAATGCCTGTGGATCCTTCCCACAGGGAACTGGGGTGGGAGCAACCAACACCTCGTTAGCACCTATAGCCCCCATGAAATTTGCATACTAAAGCCCCTTCACCATTTGCATAATTACACCATATGCCACCAATTTTTAACCCCACCCTACCCATCCACAGCTTCTGGGAGCTCCTGTAACACCGCTACAGCGACAACACAAATCACAAAAAATTACATTTTCCACTCACTCAAAAAGCAAAGACAAAAAAAGGGGGCAGAGGCCGATGCGTGCTCCCAGAAGTGGAGGTCCTCCACCCAGGGACCTGTGGGTTCTCTCCCCAGCAGGAGCAGCTGCGCCTTACCTGGAGTCCTGCTCTCTGGGAGCGTGACACGGCCTTCGCTTTGGCCTTGCCACTACCCTTCCCTGCTTTTCTACCCGCCTGCAAGAGAGAAATCCACCTATTAATCATCTTAATTCAGCCCAAGAAACCTGCTGCACCATAATCCAGTGGCGAATATGCTCTTGGCCACAAAAGGAAACTTGTGGTTCTGGAGTGTGAGGAGGAAGCCCAGCCTGCCACAGCCACCTGGAGCCCAGAGACGCTGCTGCCATGGAGCAGACGCTCCTCTCACCACACTGGCCAGAAGGAGAAAGGAAAAAACCTCCGGGTGCCGATCCCCAAGTTCCCGCACGATAAACTGCTGGTGCTCTGATGCTGTGGTATGCAAAGCCTGACCCCTTTGGGACACTCCGGTCTGGTCAGGACTGCACAGCTCTTCTTCATCCACCAGCTCTACAGCACCCTGCCAAATGCATCGCAGAGGGCAGGAAGGAAGCAGAGAGAAAGAACTCGGCTCAAAAGGGAGAATTGGGCAGCTGGGTTTCCTCCACCGAAAGGCATGTCTGGGTCTGGAGGAGCAGGGGAACACGAGCCACGCGAAGCACCATACCTGACTTGTTCTCCAGAGCCACCTAAACCAGTCTGCAGGCTCTCAGCAGCAACGGGACTTGCTTTTCTGGTGAATGCATTTTCTGCACAGTCACGAACTTGACTTGAAGCCTGCAAAGTCTGGTGTGGGAACAAGCACTCCTGGTTCCTGAGGATTCCTCTGCTGCACCAGCTGCAGGTTTTCCTGTAGCTCTTCCCAGGAGTCGTCTGCGGCGTGAAACTCTCTCAACATTGCTTCAGTGGGGCCCTTCAAAGGCTTCAGAAGGCGCTTGTGCACGGCCTTCTTCAGGGCAAAGCACAAGTCCAGCTCAGCTCCTCCTCTCGAGCAGAGCCCAGACCAACATAACCATTCCCAAAACAGACACCGGATTGCAAAACCTACGTGCTAGGGCCCGTCTGCCACACTAGCTGAGGCTGCAGATGTTTGCTGACAAGGAAACAAAAGGCAGCACAGAATCTGCACTCCATCTTCATTTACAGTAGTGTGGTAAAGAAATAAAAAGAACCCCATCCAACACCTGAGCTCATCCAGACCAGAAAAGAAAAACGATTAAAGAAACCCACAAGACACAGCAACCTCTAAAAGCCAAGTAAAAAAAAAACCCACAAAACCAAAATAACCACCAAACCAGAAAAAGCCAACAAACCTGGAAACCCCAGACACCACAAAAACCACAACAGAAGCCCCAAGCCCTCCTCTGCCAAAACAACCCCACGAGCCAGAAAACCCAAAAGCCGACATTAAAGAGAGACACAAACCCACACAAACCCCGCAGACACCCCCCGCAGCCCCAAACAACTTCCCCTATCCAACTAAAACAACCCCACAAGCCCGCACCGACCTCGCTAACCCCAGGCCCAACGCAAAGCCCCACAGAACCCCCGCACTCACAAAACCCAGCAAAAACCACAAGTCCGAAAAAAAAGCCCACCCCGCCTCCTTCCACCCACCCCCGACCCCGCGGAGCCCCGGCCCGCCGCGATTGTCCTGGTTTCAGTCAGGATAGAGTTAACTTCATTTGTAGCAGCTGATGGGATGCTGTGTTTGGGAGTTCCAATGAAAGCAGTGCTGAGAACACCCTGATGTTCTTAGTTGCAGTCAGACAGTGAAGGACTTTCTCAGCTTCTTCCTATTTCTCTATTCTTGAGAAAGGAGGGGCGAAGCCAGGACAGGTGACCCAGATGGGCCAAAGAGAGTATTCCATGCCAATGACATCCTGCCCAGGATAACAGGGGGCTGAGGGGAGGAAGAAGAGGGGCGGTGGCGGGATGCGTGCTTCTTGGGGGGACGGTCGGGTTCCGGGACAGCTCTGGGTGGTACGGCCTGAGTTGTGTGGTTCAGTGAGAAACTGCATTGGGTATCAATAGTTCCATATTCTTTTGCTCTAAAGTCCTGTTAGCATTGGGATATTTGATCTTTCTGTTATCTTAGTAAACTCTCCTTATCCCAACCCACGGGCCTCTTAGTTTCTTGGTTTTGGAGTTATTTGCCCCTTCCTTTTCCCTTCCCTTGTTTCCCCCCTTTTTCCCTCTTCCCCTGCTCTTTTAATTTAAGAAGCAGGCAGCTGCGTGGATCTCAGCCCACAGCCAGGGGGAAACCATGACAGCGACCCATCGCACCGCGAAATGACCGCGAACCGACCGCCCGGCCCCGCCGACCCGGCGCGGGGCGGCGGAGGCGGAGCCTCACACGGAGGGAGCGCGGAGCCGCCGGCACCGCCCGGCACACAGCGCGGCGCCACGCAGCCGGGACCGGCGGCGAGAAGCCAGGCGAACTTCGCGCGCGAATGCCCGGACATGGCCGAGCCTGGCAGCGAGTGAGCTGGCTAAATTTCCCGGCATTCCGCGGGGCTCCACATCGCCCCAGCGCGCATGCGCAGGGTACTCCGGGCAGCTTCAGCGCGTTCTACTGCGCATGCTCCTTCGTCCTGCTGTGCGAACGCGGTGTGGTTGCTAGGCAACGGCAGCGCGCCGCTTTAAGGCTCTCTGCCGCCCGCGCAACAGCGGAGTGTCCGCAAAGTCACCCAAACTAAGCAGAGGGCTACTCCATACCAATGACATCGTGCTCAGCAGAAAGGGAGGCTTGGGGGGAGGGGCAGTGGGGGGCTGGAGCCCAGGGCTCCAGGACATGCGGTCTGGTGACAGGCCGGCTTTGGGGCAGCTCTGAGCTGTACAGCCTGAGGCCTGCACTTTGCTGAGAAACTGCATTGTGCATCACCACTTTCAAGCTATTTTGCTACAAAGTCCCCTTTTTGCTAATTGTCTCTCTATTACTTCCAGATAAACTCTCCTCAACCCTGCACACTGGAATTTGCACCTTTATTTTTCTTTTCCCTCCCCTTTCCAAGACCCCACCCCTGCAGACAGCACCCGTGTGTGAGGCGCTCAGCTGCTGGCTGGAGTGAAACAACAATGACGCTTCTCAAACTCATTCCTCACGCTGCCAGTGACGTCACTCTCCAGTGCCTGACCGCATCACCCAAAGCCTCAGAAATCACTTCTGCGCCAAGCTCGCTTCTGCTTTCCTGGAAAGTTATTGCTCCAGCCCAGTTTGCCACAACAGGCTCCTTCTGGATGCAAATTGCCGTGAAGCCCCTGGAAAAATCAAGAAAAGGGACTCTAGGCTCAGCGCGAACACACGCAGCCACTATGGAAAAAGCCAGCTCCTTTGACCTCAGTGGAGAGGCAGGCTCTGGAGCTGAAATTATTGCTGTGAGGTTCGGAAAGGAGCTGAAATCACTTGGGGCTGGAGCTGGGGGAAGCCCCATGAAGCCCACAGCCACCACCCACCCAGCCTCAATACACCCAGTCTCCCATTCCAGGACACAAGCCCCCTCCCCCTGCCACTTCGAAGTCACCCTGGGGCTCCACAGCCCCTGGCATCCCTCACCTGGGTTTAGAGCAGCTCCTGGATCCTGGTCACGCTGCTCCATGCGGCTCCATGCTCCACGCCCAGCAGGGAGGCAGTGCTGGGGGTGCAGTAAATGCTGTGGGCTTCAGAAAGGAGCTGAAATCACTTGGAGCAGGAATAAAGACGGTGGGGCTGGAAATAAAAGCCACAGAGCTGGAATAAAGGCAGTTGGTGTGGGAAAGGAGCTGAAATCATGGCTACAGGGCTGGAGCTGAGACAAGACAGAGCTGAACCTGGAACTGGAGCACCCCCTGTCCCCAACCACTCCTCCAAGGAGACAACAGCCCGTTTTCTGCTTCCCAGCACCCCTCCCAGCATCACACTGTATTGCTGAGAGTATCCCTCTCTGCTAGACTGCTGTGACCACAGGACTTGGAGGTGACAAGGACCCT
Source organism: Hypotaenidia okinawae (assembly GCA_027925045.1). NCBI lineage: Eukaryota > Metazoa > Chordata > Aves > Gruiformes > Rallidae > Hypotaenidia > Hypotaenidia okinawae. Next base: position 165,211,932 of record BSDF01000002.1, read on the forward strand.
CTGAACAGTGGCCAGCTGGCCAAGGGATCTCAGGCACTCTGGAGCAGAGGGGCTGACTCTGGGAATGGGGGGCTCAGGTGGCCTCACAGTCCTATTCTTCATCCCTGTTCCCCGTGTCTGAGTGAGGCACCATGTTTGGACCTTGCAGAAGGAGTAGGGGTTGACGCAAGAGCATCCAAGGCAAAGGGTGGGCAGAGCAAGTCCTGCTCCCCTGCCTTCCCAGGGAAACATGGCTATCACCCTGTCAATGTCTTGGCTGCAGGATGGAGAAGGGGCATGGATTCCACTGCCTGCAGAGTGACTGTGCCCCGAGTTGATGCTCTGTTGCCTTCCTTGCAGGGAGAGCTTGGCCCCGTGGCTCCCAAAGGTGAGTGCCCGCTGGCCCCCTCTCGCTCTGGGAAGGCTGGAGCAAAGCCTGTCACCCACCCCAGCCCACACGTCACCCAGGACAGCATCCCTGAGAGGTCACTGTGCCACGGCCTGTCCCCACATCTCCTCGCCCCACTTAACCTGGGTGCATCTTCTCACACAGGGCAGAAGTCCCACAGGAAGGGCATTCAGCTGAAGGCAGATCCTGAGGCTGTGAGCCCCGAGGTAGGAAGTTATGTGGTTGACATGGCTCCTGTGGGGCTAGAGGCTGTTCCCAAATTCACAAAGTGTTATTTCTCATCAGCTGACAGTACACACTTCTACTAAGCTCCGGCTCTCATGTCCACCCAGGTCACCACACATGCCACGAAACAACAGCCCAGAGCTGCGGCAAACCCCCCGAAGCTGGTCATGGAGGAAGAGGTGACTGGCAGGCTGAGGAGGAGATATTGCCATGGGAAGAGGAAGGCAACTGCTGCTCCAGCCCCACCTGAGCTGCCAGTCAAAGCCAAAAGAAGGCACCATCGGGACAGAGGTGAGGCTGGCAGCCTCTGTAGCCTTCAAGAGGGGTGGAAGCTGTGAGGGGGTACCAGAGGGCAGGAGAAGCCCCAGCAGGGTTTCAGGGGCAGAACCAGGCACCCTCTGCCTTCTTGTTTCCCTCCCTTTTTCCAGGCGCAGCCCCTGCTGTGTGAGTGCTACACATCAACAACTGGAGCAGCTCAGGGAGGCTTTGGGTGAGCACTGAGAGGAAATAGGGGTGCTCTGCACCTGCTCACTACCACTGCACCCTGCCTGTGTGAAATGGTGAGGGGGACAATTTATCCAGCATCCTCCAGCTGTCTCCAGGCACTCAAGGGGTTAAGGGCCACAGACCATGCAGGGAGGTGGACTCTGACCCTTCCCTCTGCCCAAAAGCAGGTTCCCTCTTCCTTCCTCCCCTTCCCTGGCTGGCTGCTGTTTTTAGCTGAAAAATAAAAGTATTTTTGTGTAGCAATCTCCGTGCATGCCTTTTTGTGCTAAGGAGAAACCCACCCTGTGCTCAACCTCTTCCTCTAGATGGGCTGGAACAAGCCTCCCCCTCCACCTCACCTCCCAAAATAAACTGAGGGTAATATCTGCCTCCTGTCCCAGGCGTAAGATTAAGAGGAGGAGGACACTGAGAGCGCAGTGGCTCAGAGAGGAGGCAGATCAGTGCAGTTACCTAGAAATAAGTTAAAAACAGGCTGGAGTTTGGTTTTGTGTCATTCTCCTCTTTACTTGTGTTCCTCTTCTGCAAAGGCAGCTCGAGAGGCAGGCGAAGGGAGGGGGCAACGATTATCATCTGTCTTTTAACCCCCCATCCCATTGCAGCTCAGCTCTGGGCAAGACAAAGGCCAAGACACAGGATCTGGTCCCCAAACCCCCCAGGGGACAGAGCAGAGCCTGTCCCACAGGCCTAAGCCCTGCTTCAGCTAGCCAGGCACTCACTCAGGCCCTCCTTCCCAGGGTCGGGTGGGGGGTAATTGTCCTTTTCTCATGAAGAACAGCCTTGTTCTCAGCACAGCTCTCCGGTGGCTGGATGGGGAGCAAGGGAGAGACTTTGCCCTTCCCTGGAACCATGTCCTCACAGAGCTCTTGGGATGGGGGAAGCCTCAGTCATGATGTGAACTCGTGGCATTGGTCCAGGTCGCTGTGGCATTGGCATCACCTCCTCAACACCAAGAGGACAGAGAGCACATGGCAGGGCATGAAGGAAAGCCTCACTCCACATGGTTCCAGCAGCAGGCAGTCCCTCATGACTGGCCACTCCAGGAGGTCACAGATGGGGAAGAAAGCAGCAGGTGAGGCTGAAGGGACTCCATCTCCTTCCCCCACATGCGCGCAGCTCTCCAGAGTGGAAGTACAATACAGCAGGGAGGAAGCAGTCTAGCAGATTCCTGGAGGGTTTGGAAGACAATTTCCTGACCCAGCTGGTGAGTGAACCAACCAGGGAAGGTGCCCTGCTGGACTTGTTTGTAAACAGAGAAGGCCTGGTGGGGGATGTGAAGGTTGGAGGATGCCTGGGGCATAGTGGTCATAAGCTGATAGAATTCTTTATACTAGGAGAAGTAAGGAAGTGAGACAGCAAAACAGCCACCTTAGACTTCTGTAGGGCTGACTTTGGACTGTTCAGAAAGCTGCTTGGTAAAATTCCATGGGAGGCAGCCCTTGAGGGCAAAGGAGCCCAAGAGGGTTGGATGCTGCTCAAGAAGGAAATCTTGGAGGCACAAGAACAGGCTGTTGAAGTCTCTCAGAAGAGGAGTCAGTAAGGCAGGAAGCCAGCTTGGCTGAGTAGAGAGATCCAGGAAGATATTCAGAAAAAGACACAAAAAGACAAGCTTTGGAAGAAGGGGCAGGTGTCTTGGGATTGATGTACAGGTATAGGAGCAGGTATAGCATAGAGCTTGAAATTTAGTTAGATGATTGTGTAGAATGGTCACGTGGTGAAGGGGGGAAGCCAGACAAGTCTGTTTTTCTCTCCTAGCAGAGGGCCTGTGATAACTTCATGCTAACTTGAGGAAAAGGTAAAAGGCAAGAATTCGAGGACAGAATGGTATCACCCCACGGCTGCTCCCTCGGGTGAGCAGAGCCGAGGCGCGTCGCGTATCTCTTTGACAAAGAAAAACAGAGGGCTGAAATACGTCCATGGGCCCCTCACAAGGACATCAATTAGCACAGACTGATAGAGGCACTGCAAGCTTGCAAGATCCTTGCATTCCAGGCGAGAGATGAAAGTACATCATGAGGAAGACATACAGCCTTCCTCCCAGAGACCCCTGTCTGCGACCCTTACAAGGATCTGCGCAAGCGCCAAGGACTGATAAGCTAATTAGCATGAGAAGCGAGAGTAGGCGGGTTCAGGTACTTAATATGTACAGGCATTGATTGAATATTCATTGTTTTATTGTATAAATGTAAGATCGGTCTGCTACTTCGGGGTGCACGCTTGTGGAGGAAGGATCCCCTGTGCATCTGCGCGCAATAAACATCCCTACTGTATAACTTTCCAGTTATAGAGTCGATTTCCGTACGTCAGGATGACTATAGGAATGTAGTGAGATCATGTAGGGAGAAAGTCAGAAGGGCTAAAGCTGAACTGGAACTTAGACTGGCCAGTTCTGTAAAAGATAATAAAAAGTCCTTCTATAGATACATTAACAGTAAAAGGAGGGCCAAAGAGAATCTCCAGCCCTTGCTGGACACAGGGGTAACATTAGTGACAAGAACAAGGCTGAGGTCCTTAATTCCTTCTTTACCTCAGTCTTTACTGTTATACTCCCAACCTTTTCCCATCCTCCTCCCAGTCCCTCCCCAGTTCCAGTCCCTGAACTTAGCTTTCAGAGGGCCAGGGGCCTGAATCCATCCCTGACAAAAATCACATCTGCTAATTGGGATGTTCCTGAAGTCATCAGCTTCCTTTGCAATAAAAAATCCAACCACACAAACCAAACCAAAACTCAAACCCAAACCAGAAACAAACAGTGCTGGCCATCAGCCTTATGTTGGTCAATGCCAACCTCTTCCATAACAAACACACACCCCTCCCCAGATGGGCTGGGGAATTTCACTCACCTGCTCACTGCTAAGGCAGATGCTGAGAACATCGTTTCTGGCAGCTAAAATACCAAGAGACACAAAACTACTGTCACACTTCAGAGAAGTCAACAGCTCCATGATCCTCTTTGCTACTATTTCAGCTCATCTCAAATGCTCATACAATTTCAAAGGTGGTCCTCACGACACCTGAAAGCCAGAGAGAAGCGCTCTGCCGAGTTGCCACAGGATACCTGGCTCTTAGGCACTGACCTGGCTGACAATTGCCTCACCTTGGGATGCTTATCAGCATGCTGCTTCAACCCCTGGGAGGCTTTGCACATCACCTGCAAAAAAGCAAAGCAAATAGCACATGCCAAGAAACTGCCTGAAACCTGCCTGCACAAACTCCATCTCCCACTCCTTTACCTTGGCTGCTCTCCTCCCCTGCTTCTGCTGTTTATAGGCTGCCATGTGAAGGCTTGTGCACCACAAAGTAGCTCCAGCCCAGACACAAGCATGTACAGACCGACACTGCAAACTTCTTGTGGCCTGATCAAGAGACATAAGAAAGCTCTCTAAGAAGAGCAACTACTGGACCGGATGCATCACTGGGCAAGACAACCTAGGGAGCCATAAGGAATATTTTACGGTGGCCTGAGAAAAGTTGAGTGCCATGGCCATGATATGGATACACCTGGGATGAAGCACTTGCAAGAAGCCTCACTTAAAGGCCTAAGAACATGGGGATGCAGGGAAGAAGTTCCAGAAAAGGGATCCCTGAAAGCAGACTGCTCAAGATCAGAGATGCCAATACAGCCTAGAACAATGCCTCAAAAGTGGACCTGCCAAAAACTTCTGAGACAAGACCTATCCACACTTTAAGCTTGTTACACAAGAAAAACTGTGCCTGACTGGCACTGTGCTGCTGGATACAGGTATCCAAGACTCTAGGGATGGCACCAGCAATGCATGCTGTGCCCCTTGAGCACAAAGAGGACATCAAGACCCATGTCTTAGACCTTCCCCAGAGGACAGGCTACACAAACTACTCAACACAGACACAGGCTGGAACTGCCTTGCCCTGCACATGGTTAATCCACCTTTCAATGTAGCTTTAATGCACCTAAATTATATACAGAACAGATAGGGTGCAAATCTACAAACTAGCAGGTGTCTTGCTGCATTTCTCATCTCTAAATTTGGCTACATGCAGACTAGAATCAAAACATTTTAAAACACACTGACAGACTGAGGTGGTATATGAGTGACATAAAATTACCCATGGGCTGGAGAAAACACTTTAAAATGAGAGACAAGAAACTCAGTCTTCTTTCAGAAAAAGACTGAGACCTACAAACATCATACATAAAATCTTCACAGAGAGAAAAGACTTAAAAAGTTGTGGTGGGTTGACCTTGGTTGGTAGCCAGGTGCCCAACAAGCTGATCTATCATTCCCATCCTCAAGATGGGAAGAAAATACAATGAAAGGCTCATGGGTTGAGATAAGGACAGGGAGATCACTCAGCAATTACTGTCATGGGCAAAACAGACTTGGGGAAATTAATTTAGCTTAGTGCCAATCAAAACCAGAATATAATAATGAGAAATAAAAGCAAATCTAAAAACGTCTCCTCCCCACTCTTCCCTTCACAGGCTCAACTTCACTCCTAACCTCTCTAGGTCCTTCCCCCGAGCAGTGCAGAGAGACAGGGAAGGGGACTGCAGTCAGTTCATAATTGTCGTGGTTTCACCCCAGCTGTGGGCTGAGATCCACGCAGCTGCCTGCTTCTTAAATGTAAAGAGCAGGGGAAAAGGGAAAAGAGGGGGAAACAAGGGAAGGGAAAAGGAAGGGGCAAATAACTCCAAAACCAAGAAACTAAGAGGCCCGTGGGTTGGGATAAGAAGATGTCGTGGTTTCACCCCGGCTGTGGGCTGAGATCCACGCAGTTGCCTGCTTCTTAAAGTAAAAGAGCAGGGAAGAGGGAAAAAGGGGGAAGGGAAACAAGGGAAGGGAAAAGGAAGGGGCAAATAACTCCAAAACCAAGAAACTAAGAGGCCCGTGGGTTGGGATAAGGATAGTTTACTAAGATAACAGAAAGATAAAATATAACAATGTTAACAGGACTTTAGAGCAAAAGAATCTGAAACTCTTGATCCCCAATGCAGTTTCTCACCGAACCACACGACTCAGGTACCACCCAGAGCTGTCCCGGAACCCGACCGTCCCCCCAAGAAGCACGCGTCCCGAGAGGAAGCACGCGTCCCGAAACCGCCCCTCTTCCTTCTTCCCAACAGCCCCCCGTTCTTCCTAGGCAGGACGTAATTGGCATGGAATATTCTCTTTGGCCCATCTGGGTCACCTGTCCTGGCTTCGCCCCTCCTTTCTCAAGAATAGAGAAATAGAAGAAGCTAAGAAAGTCCTTGACTGTCTGACTGCAGCTAAGAACATCAGGGTGTTATCAGCACTGCTTTCATTTTAACTCCCAAACACAGCGTTCCATCAGCTGCTACAAATGGAGTTAACTCTATCCTGACTGAAACCAGGACAATGAGGAGAGTTTACTAAGATAACAGAAAAATAAAATATAACAATGCTAACAGGATTTTAGAGCAAAAGAATATGAAACAATTGATACACAATGCAGTTTCTCACTGAACCACACAACTCAGGCCGTACCACCCAGAGCTGTCCCGGAACCCGACCGTCCCCCCAAGCAGCACGCGTCCCGCGACCGCCCCTCCTCTTCCTCCCAACAGCCCCCCGTTATCCTGGGCAGGACGTCATTGGCATGGAATACTCTCTTTGGCCCATCTGGGTCACCTGTCCTGGCTTCGCCCCTCCTTTCTCAAGAATAGAGAAATAGGAAGAAGCTGAGAAAGTCCTTGACTGTCTGACTGCAACTAAGAACATCAGGGTGTTCTCAGCACTGCTTTCATTGGAACTCCCAAACACAGCATCCCATCAGCTGCTACAAATGAAGTTAACTCTATCCTGACTGAAACTAGATCATTTTCACACATTATCATGTAAAATGATCAACCACTGCAAAAAAAAACACTAAGGGAAGCAGGATATTGTCCACTATTATTTTATTCAAGTTCGGATACCTTTCTAGAAAGTTGTACTTTAGCCATAAATAGCCAGGTTGGACGAGTAAGTAAACCAGTGAAATTCCATGCCCTGTGCCACAGAGGTGTCAAGTTTGTGTATTCTTACACACCTAGAAGAACAATATTTCTCATGCATGAGGATCAGCTATTTTTATCTACAAAATGCAGGAAGTGTCTCCCAAAACATTTATTTCCTTTCCAAAATTGTAAACTACTCCATAAATATGGACTCCATTTGCAAAAATCCTTTCTAGCACCCATCTTTCCAATGTCACAAACATTCCCCCCCACACCCCTCCTTTTCTAACTTTGTGGGACCTGGGACTGCTTGCCAACCTGCTGGAAAGAAACCCCAGATACAGGGATCAGAAATGCCCAAGCAGATACTGGCACTTAACTTCCAAGGAGGACCATGTCTTAAATCATACCTTTTCCTTCACACCATCCTAACAGCTGGCTGAGACTGCATGCCCGTTAACATGACAGCCACTATAAATCACATTCCTACAAGCCAAACTGCCTTTGTGTTTCTATTTAACTGATGCCAACAGGTATTGAAGTATGTCACAGTCAGACCTCACAACCACACTGGGAACTGAAGTGGCTGCGAGAATCTCACTGCAGAGCTTCTCTTGTGACTTAACATGTTTCATCACCATGGACACATGGGGCTTACAAACACCACCAATCTTCTGTGTTCACAGTTTGGCTATCAGCAAATGCTTGCCCTGTAAACTACGCACAGCACGCCAAAGACAGCTACTTGGAAAATCTGTGAGGACCACAGGAGCAGAAAAGGTCAGTGCTTGTACAAAATGTGGGGCTTTTTAAAATACCAACTTAGAATCACAGAATGGTTAGGGCTGGAAGCGACTTTAGAGAATTATATTACCACTTCCTGTTATTTCAACAGTTCCCTGCCTGATTCAAATCACAAAAAATATGTCTAATTACTAGGCACATTTTCCTATCAACTAATATCTTTTAATAACTTGATATATCAAGATGCTGGATGATTAAAAGCATTACGTAGGGCACAACCATTATTCCATCACCTTCAGTTAGTATCTCACAAATGCTGCAAAACATGCCTTCTAAATGATTTCTCAGACTTGGGAAACATTTAGGGTTTAGCATTAGCACTAATCCTATACTTACTCATGTGACCCTGTGCCACACAGGCAAGACGACCAAGAAAACACAGTATTTGGAACATAAAGGAAAACCCATGGATTTATATCTTGCTGCTGCACTTCTTCATTTGTTTATTAATTGTCAGTAATTTCTGACCCTTCTAGAAAACAGTGCTGTTTGAAATAACAGGAACACCTCTAAAGGCGCATCTTACTATGGCCAATTTTACTAACAACCTAGTAAGCCTTACAGTATTTGCAGGAGATGTGTTTCTTCACCCTAGTCTCTTCTCTGGGATGATGTTCTTTTGCCAAGGAAATCTCAGAGTACATCTAAGAGTAAGCACAGAGGTCATATCCTCATGTATATGGTACCCATTCCAGAGCTGGCTAATTGGTCAAAGTTCTCTCATTAGTCTTTTGCACTCCATTCCACATTACCCTCCTAATTCTCTGCAGAACAGATAGCTCTGGCACACTACAAATCAGCTTCCATCTTTTGACTGCTACGATACGCATAGATGAGATAAGGATCCAGGGCATCATTATCACCCTTTCATGGAAACTGGATCATAGATGGTTGAGGCTGAAAGGGACCTCTGAAGGTCATCTGGTCCAAACACCCCATTAAAGCAGGGCTACCTGCAGCAGGCTGTCCAAGATCATGTCCAGACAACTTCTAAGGATCTCCAGGATATTTCAATACCTTTTTCTTGCTCCCCGAGGCCACTGAAGTTTCCCAGAATGAAGCAAGGGTATACCCCTTCTGTAAGTTTCCAGTAAAGTAAGTGGAGGTTTGTCCTGTGGGGGTGCCTTTGCTACTGAGTTCACTCCTTCCTCTCCCAGTTTACAGCTGCACTAACACTAGCACCCACTCAGCACTGGTGAGGCCACACCAGCAGTGCATCGGGTTCTGTGCTCCCCAGTACAAGAGAGACATGTAGCTACTGGAGAGTGTCTAACAAAAAGCCATGGAGATGATTAAGGGACTGGAGCATATATCATCTAAGTAAAGGCTGAGAGAGGTAGGACTGTTTAGAATCACAGAATGGTCAGGGCTGGAAGGGATCTTAAAGATCATCAAGTTCCAACCCCCTGCCATGGGCTGGGGCACCTCTCACTAGACCAGGCTGCTCAAGGCCCCATCCAACCTGGCCTTGAACACTGCCAGGGAGACAGCATCCACCACCTCTCTAGGCAACCTGTGCCAGGGCCTCATCACCCTCATAGTGAAGATTTTTTTCATAATATCCAATCTAAATCTAGCCCCTTCCAATTTAAAACCATTCTTTTTTGTCCTAATACTACACACCCTTCTTAGAAGTCCCTCCCCAGCTTCCCTGTAGGCCTCTTCAGGTACTCGAAGGCCGCTATAGTATCTCCCAGGAGCCTTCTCTTCTCCAGGCTGAGCAACCTTGACTCTCTCAGCCTGTCTCCATAGCAGAGGTGCTCCAGCCCTCTAATCATCTTTGTGGCCTTCCTCTGGACCCATTCCAACAGTTCCATGCCCTTCTTATGTTGGGGACTCCAGAACTGGTTGCGCTACTCCAGGTGGGGTCTCACAAGAGCAGAGGGGCAGAATCACCTCCCTTGACCTGCTGGCCACACTGCTCCTTTTTGATGCAGCCCAGGCCGCAGCTGGCCTTCTTGGCTACGAGCACACAGTCAGCTCACGTCAAGCTTCTCATCCACCAGCACCCCCAATTCCTTCTCTGCAGGGCCTCTATCACATCATCTTTCAGCCTGTATTGATGACAAGGATTGCCCTGACCCAGGTACAGGACCTTGCACTTGTTCTTGTTGAACCTCATGAGGTTCACATGGGCCCACTTCTCCAGGTCCCTCTAGATGACATCCCATCCTTCCAGCATGTCAGCTGCACCACTCAGCTTGGTGTCATCTGAAAACCTGCTGAGGGTATACTCAATCTCACCATCAATGTCATTGATGAAGATATTAAATAATACCGGTCCCAGTACAGACCCCTGAGGGACACCACTTGTCACAGATCTCCATCTGGACATCAAGCCATTGATGACTATTCTCTGGATGCAACCAATCAACCAATTCCTTACCCACTGAACAGTCCACTCATCAAATCCGTATCTCTCCAGTTTAGAGAGAAGGATATTGTGGGGGACTGTGTCAAAGGCTTTACAGAAGTCCAGATAGATTACATCCATTTCTTTTTCTGCAAAGCAGAAGAGAAGGCAAGGGAGGCTTATATTAATGTAAAGCAATACCTGAAGGGAGGGTGCAAAGTGAGCAGAGGCAGGCTCTTTTTGCAGAATCAATTAGGCTGGAAAAGCCCTTTAAGATCATCAAGTCCAACCATTAACCAAGCACAGCCAAGTGCACCACTGAATTAAAAATTTCTTCACTAAAAAGGGCATCAAGTACTGGAACAGGCTGCCCAGGGAAGTGGCTGACTCATCATCCTCAGAAGTATCTAAAAGACATGTAGAAGCAGTGCTTAGCTTCATGGTTTAGTAATGGACTCTCTGTATTCATAAATATTTAGTTAACTGTGTCATATGTTCAATAAAATTATAGTTAAGATGATGTTTAAGAATACATGTTTGTATTACCTCAGACAGCGGAAGGATCAGAACACAGTCAGTCTCCAAAATTAGTAAATACCTTGACTGATCACTGAAGCCCTAAGTTAAAACTGGTTGTGACACTTCCTTTTCTGCTCTCATTTTGTAAGACAATACTGGCTTAACTTTCTAAATCCAGGAAAAGGACACAGCTGTCTCTTCAAACACATATACAGGAATCTTAACTGTGAGGAAGGAACAGGGCTTAATCTGTACTTCTGTCCATAATGTTCTCTACAGGTAGATTCCAGTCCAGCACAACAGTAATGTACAGCCATAATAATTCACCAATGTCATTTGACTTTGTACTCCAAACTACAAAAATAGCATGTTATATGACAAAAAAAGGGTTTTGTTTTTTTTTTTTAAAAAGTGTATTTTTAGATTAGCAGAACTACTACTTCCTGGTTAAGAAATGAAAAACACAAATACACATATGAATGCACGTGCTTCAGCTCAAAGACATAGGCCAGACATGAAGAAATTTAGGTCAAAACATTTTAGCTGCAGAATCATCGGTTGAACACATAAAAAGGTAGGACTGGTAAAAAAAAAAATTTAAAAAAAAAAATCAATGGTGATACATGTGGCATAAATGCTCACTTAGAATTTGTGATTTCTCATTCTGTTACAGTTTGCCAGATTTTGATCCTGCCAGTGTGGAATATAGCATCCAAGACAGAGCAGATGAAACAAGACACCATGCGTGCTGGGAAAAATAAGCAAGGAGTAATAACCAAGAATGGAGATACAGCCAAAGGAGTAAGTGATATGGAAATACTTGTCAAAGAGAGGAAATCATACTTGCAGAAGGAATACAAGATTCTCACTGAACATATGAACAAATACATGGGAAGAATGGAACATTTTCTGCAGGAAAATAAATTCCTAGAAAAGGAAGCCAAACGGAATCAGGAAGAGAGCAACGCCTACCTCTCTTACCTAACAAAACACAGCCAGAAGTGCCAGAATCTGATAATAACCTTAAATGACCAGAATCAGACTGATCTGTCTCAAGTCAGGACACAGAAAGAGAAGCTCATCTCACAGTATATCGAAAAAGAGAATGAGTTAAGGAGCTCTCTGATGGATATGGAGACAAAGTACTCTACTATGAAGAAGGAGGTTGAAGACCTGCAGCCTTTCAACTATCCATCTGTTCAGCTGGAACAGATGAAAAAGATTAAAAAGCTGGAGAAAGAATTGCTGGTCACAAAGATAAAGCATTCAGATGAAATACACAAAATCAAGAGCAGATTTCTGCAGGCCAAGGCTGACTGTGAGGTGGACTTTGATCAGAAGTCCCAGGTTTTCACCAAGAGAGCAGAAGCAGCAGCGATACAATCTCTAATTCAGCACATCAAACAAGTAAAAGCAGAGAATTGGCATCTGCGCCAGGAATTGCTGAGACTCATCCAATATGCAAAAATACTTAAAGAAACCGAAGTTCAACTGAGAGAAGAGCACGAGCAGCTTCTTCGGGAGCACCAGTACGCTCAGGACATGGCACGCGTGCGCCACCAGTTATACCAACAGAAGGCATACAGTGCAAATTGTGAAACCTACAGCTGTCACAGCCCACCTGGATATGGCTGTTCACCTAAAAAAGCACTTCTCCAGCCCTCAATCATGCCAACAGATCAGTAGATATAGCTGGACTGTCAGCTCTTGCAACTATTAGGTAAAAGCATAAACAGAAGTAAGTGTTCTGCAGGTAGATAAAAGGATTGATTTACATAGCTCATGACCAGCATGCAATCCAGACAACATAAAAGTAACCTCAGCTTTAGCTTTCATGACATCTGGATTAAGACACATGAAACTGCAATCCTTTCATGTCCCAAAATAAACAACATCATTTTCTCTTTGAGATGAGACTTTGATGTTTTCCATGGTCAAATTATATTCTGTCACGGTTTAGCACCACCCAGCACCATGCAGACATTTGCTCGCTCCTCCCCATCCCCTCTCCCAATCCCCAGTGGGATGGGGAGGAGAATCAGAAGAAAAAGATAAAACCTGTGGGCTGGGATAAGGACAATTTACTAGGACAGCAAAAGAATTGGAAAATAACATTATCAGTACTAATAAAAAAATATACAAAGCAGGTGATGCACAATGTAATTTGCTCATAATTGACCCAATGCCCAGACTATACCCAAGCAGTAGCACCTCCTCCCTGGCCAGCCCCCTTTATATACTAAGCATGGAGTCATATGGTACAGAATACACCTTTAGCAAGTTTGTCAGCTGTCGTGGCTGTGCACCCTCCCAGCTTCCTGATAAAATTGACCCTATTCCAGCCAAAACCCAGGACACATTATTAGATATAACAAGGCAATCTCTGTAATATGTTTCACTGGGAACTACATCAACTGACACCATAGTATGAACCACTGTAGGTTAGCTCTTTCAGCAGTGTTGTGGTTTCACCCCAGCTGTGGGCTGAGATCCACGCAGTTGCCTGCTTCTTAAAGTAAAAGAGCAGGGGAAGAGGGAAAAAGGAGGGGAAACAAGGGAAGGGAAAAGGAAGGGGCAAACAACTCCAAAACCAAGAAACTAAGAGGCCCGTGGGTTGGGATAAGGAGAGTTTACTAAGATAACAGAAAGATAAAATATAACAATGCTAACAGGACTTTAGAGCAAAAGAATATGGAACTATTGATACACAATGCAGTTTCTCCCCGACCCACACAACTCAGGCCATACCACCCAGAGCTGTCCCGGAACCCGACCGTCCCCCCAAGAAGCACGCGTCCCGAGACCACCCCTCTTCTTCCTCCCAACAGCCCCCCATTTTACTAGGCAGGACGTCATTGGCATGGAATACTCTCTTTGGCCCATCTGGGTCACCTGTCCTGGCTTCGCCCCTCCTTTCTCAAGAATAGAGAAATACGAAGAAGCTGAGAAAGTCCTTGACTGTCTGACTGCAACTAAGAACATCAGGGTGTTCTCAGCACTGCTTTCATTGGAACTCCCAAACACAGCATCCCATCAGCTGCTACAAATGAAGTTAACTCTATCCTGACTGAAACCAGGACAAGCAGCGTTCATTTTTCCAACTTTTCTACACAGCAAAGGCTTTATCTTACCTTTTGCTAGTCTCTAAAGGACACAAAGTAAGTATGCAAGCAACCAAATCCTATAAAAAATATAAGCAGTTGAGGTATATGACCCTTGGCCAAAACTATCAATAAGATATATTCACTGAACATATTAGTATCAATTTTTTATTTCTTCTAACTCTTTTCTAGCTTTAGTGTTTCACCTGAGAAGCCAGAGGTAAAGAGTTCTGTTTCTAATAGACTGCAGCTACATTCACCTTCCAAGATTAACACTTCTGGATTTCGATGACTTTATCAACAACGACGCCAGAGGTCACCCTTACCCTAAGTTTTGACATTCACAGAAGGATACTTTATGCAGAACCTCGAAGGTGAAGCAGAGCAGGGCTTTCAGTGGCTTTCAAGTATATCCAAGGATGGAGGCACCATAGCCTCGCCAGTGTTTGACCACACTCAGAGTAAAAAAAGGTTTTTTCTTACATTTAAATGGAATTTCAACTCCGTCACAAATTCGAATTTCAGCACACTGGCTCTGTCTTCCTCCCTACTCCACCTGATATTTAAACTCATTGGTAAGACCCCCTAAACTTTCTCCAGGCTAAACACCACCAACTCCTGGTCTCTTCCTGTTATCGCAAATACTCTAAGCCTTAATCATCTTTGTGGCCCTTTGCTGGACACAATCCTGTATGTCTGTTTGTCACACGCTGCTTGACAGGGGGTGGGGGTGGGCATGTGTACCAGATCCATACAAGACACTCCAGGTGTGTTCTTAGTGCTGAGTAAAAGGGAAGGATCACACCCCTCACAGAGCTGGCAAGGCTTTTCCTAGCCTAGCCCAGGATGGTATTTGCTGCCCTGGCTGAAAAAGCACATTTGCTGGCTCACAGCCAACCTGCTGCCCACCTGGACCTCCAGATGGACCTACCGAGGATTCTCCTAATCTGATAGCCAGTACTGCTGCATGCTGTTTTCTCTCCCCCAGTGCAGGATTTGATTTTCGAGTGATGAAGTCCACGGGGTTCCCGTTGGTCCATTTCTCCAGCCCGACAGGGCTCCTCTGAATAGCAGCACCAGCATCTGCCATGGTTTGTTCTATCTGCAAGCTGGCTGAGGCTGCACTCCAGCCCCCATCCAGCACACTAACAAAGAGGCTAAACGGAACTTGCACCTGTACTGGCCAGTACTTCACGTCACCAATGAAGAACCCTCGATTCAAGCAGTTCAGCAAGCTTTCTGAAAGCTACCCAGTTTACACTTACCTAGCTCTCTAACACGGGCGTTAGAGGAGCCGGTGCCAGCAGAAGCACGCTGCTCGCAAGGAAAGCCCCGCACCGCGGGCACTACCAACAACGGCTGCTAGGCTTAGAAAAAACATCGGGAAAATTCTTCAGCGCATCCCAGCAATGCCCGGCACAGAGAGCGCGTCTGACACCCCCGCCAGCACCCGCGCACTTCTTTCCAGCTGACCCGATGAAGGCAGAGGCTGCTGTAGCCCCGCTCATACCGCTCCTCCGCCACACAACTGGAAGCGCGGCATCACCTTCACGGCCCGCCGCCGCTAGAGGGGAACCCTCCTCCCGCGGCAGCCCGCACAGGCAGCCAGCCCGCCCGCACAACCGGCCCACGGGAGCGGCTCCAGCCGCTGCCCAGCGCCCGGCGGGGACCGCAAAGACCGCAGCGGCCACATGCCCCGTGGCGACAACACGCCCGGCGCCGGCCCTTCCGCGTTATGCCTAGCTTCACGCTGTGCATCTGCGCGCCCTTGATCGCCTCGCGCATGCGCCACGCGGCGCGTCTGTTACCATAGCAGCAGGAGCCCACGGGGAAAGAGCGGCCCGCGGCCGTGCCTGCTGCGCGTGCGGCGGAGCGCTGGTCCGTTCGCCGGGCGGCACGGCCGCCATGAGCGTGCCGGAGGTGGAGGCGCTCGTCTCCCAGAAGTACGAGATTAAGAGGCGGCTGGGCAAGGGGGTGAGTGCCCTGGGGGGCTTTAGGAGCTCGGGAGGCTGGGCGGCGGGGTGCAGCGCTGCTCTGGCGGTTGTCAGGTGGTGCCTTTGTCCGAGGCCTCTCGGTCCCTGCCACAGGCCGCTGACCTGAGCTGCGTCTGGTGCTGGAGGCCTGAGAGCTTATAAACATGAAGCACTGGGCTTTGGCGTATCTATTATGCCCAACAGAGAAATAGCCTGATAGCTTTCTGTGACTTCTTATAGTCTCAAAGTTTATGCTGTTTGCACCTGTGTGCTGGTTTTGGCTACGATAGAGTTAATTTTCTTCACAACAGCAAATATCAGGGTGTGGTTTGTTTTATTCACAAAACAGTGTTGGTAATACAGGAATATTTTTGTTACTGCTGAGCAGTGTCAAGGCCTTTTCTGCTTCTCACACCACCTCACCAGCAAGCAGGCAGGAGGTCCACGAGGAGTTGGGAAGGGGACACAGCCAGGACAGCTGACCCCAACTGACCAAAGGGATAGTCCATACCATATGACACCATGCTGGGCATATAAAGCTGGGAGAAGAAGAATGAGGAGGGGGGCATTTGGAGTGGTGGTGTTTGTCTTCCCAAGTAACCATTATGTGTGATAGAGCCCTGCTTGCCTGCAGATGACTGAACACCTGCCTGCAGATGCTTTACCTATAAATCTGTCTTTACCTCCACACAGAAATTTTTTCCCTTTTACTCTTCTGATTCTCTCCCCCATCCTGCTGTGGGGAGAGTGATCAAGGGGCTGTGTGGTGCTTAGTTACCAGCTGGGGTTAAACCATGACAGCCTGCCAAATTCTTTCACATTTACTGTAACCCCATCTCTTCATGCCACATCAAGTAATTTTTTTTCCCCCTAAAGTTATGTATTTTGATATGTGAACCAATCGTAATTTCTAAGACTGTTCTGCTCAGGCAGTCTCTGAACCCTTCCTGATTTTCTGCTTTTCTATTCTGCCAGCTCTTGGCCATTGTTTAGTTGAGTTGATACTAGTAGCTAAGTGTTTGATGTGCAGTTAAAAGGCGACACTCGAGAGAGGCTCAGTTTCTTCATTATCCTCTAAGGCATTATCCTCAGGTGAGGACTGCCTGAAAAACAGAGCAGAGAAATGCACCAGCAAAGGATATAAGCTGTTCCCTTACAGTGAGCTAATTCAATCAGGGTTTTTTCAGGTGCGGGTTTTTTTGTTGGGTTTTTTTGTTTTGGTTTTTTTTTTTATTAAAAGATGCATTGTCTACTAAGGGAACAGAAACCCAGGTTTCCCTCTGTGATACCTGCAAATCACAGAATGTCAGGGATTAGAAGGGACATAGAAAGATCATCTAGTCCAACCTCCTCCGCCAGAGTGTCACCTCATGTTCTTGTGTGACCTATATTAGGTCACACAAGAACATCTCCAGGTGGGTTTTTTATGTCTCTAGAACCTCTCTGGGCAGTCTGTCCCAGTGCTCCATCACCCTCACAGTGAAAAAGTTTTTTCTTATGTTCACATGGGACCTCCTCTGCTCCAGCTTGCACCCACTGCCCCTTGTCCTATCATTGGACATCACTGAGAAAAGCCTGGTGATTACTCAGCCTCCCTTGTGGTATAGATCCAGTTTTCTTATTTTAAGTCATAAATTTAAAAGTCCACATTTTAACTGATGCCTTACACCTGTATAATGGGGTCATTTCTCAGAAATGCCTGGTTAGTATTTTAATACTTGCACAAAGTAAAACAGCTACAATATGTGATATTGAGAGATATTCATGTTTATTCACATAGCAACACTGAGGCACACTTCCCAAGAATATGTGTGGTCCTAGAGTATGGGTTCAGGTCCTTTGCCATGCATCAGGAATTGCAAACAGTTGGGAGTATAAGTATCTCAGGTAAATGCTATAATACTGCACTCTTGGCAATTCAGATCTCTCCTTTTTTTCCCAAGTAACAAGTGACAAGACAGGAGAAAACTGCCTCAAGTTGCACTGTCCTGGGTTTGGCTAGGACAGAGTTAATTTTTAGCAGAAGCTGCAAAAGGGCACTGTCAGGACATGAGACCCAAACTGGCCAAGGGGGCACTCTATATCATGTGTCATGCTTAGCATAAAAGGGGGCTAGTCAGGAAGGGGTGGCACAGCTCTGAGACGCAGTTTGGGGATGGCGTTTCAGCCTGCGACCTGAGCGGTATGGTTATCATGTGAGAAACTGCACAGTGGATCCCATTTTCTATTTTCTGTGTTAAGTACTGTTTTCCTCTTCCTTTGTTGTCCCCGTAAACTGTTCTTCCAACTCACAAGATTTACCTTTGTGTTCCTATTCTCTTCCCCATCCCATGGGGAAGGAGAGGTGAGCAAGCAGCCACATAGTGCTCAGATGCTGGCTGGGGCTAAACCATGACATGTGCCAGAGAACAGTTTATTGACTGAAAGGGTTATCAGGCACTGGAACAGGTTGCTCAGGGAAGTGGTTGAGTCACCATCCTTGGAGGTGTTTAAAAGATGTGTAGATGTATTGCTTAGGAACATGGTTTAGTGGTGGACTGGGCAATGCTGGGTTAATGATTGGACTTTTTGATCTTAGAGGTCTTCTCCAACATCAGTGATTCTATGATGCTGTCACTAGAAGCCTTGGTAAAAAGTACACCTCCATCTTTTTTATAAAGCATATTGGAGCATAGGAAGTTCCGCACCAACATGCGGAAAAACTTTTTCACAGTGAGGGTGACAGAGCCCTGGGACAGGCTGCCCAGGGAGGTGGTGGAGTCTCCTTCTCTGGAGGTATTCAAGACCCATCTGGACGCCTATCTGAGTGAAATGTCCTAGGGAGCTGCTTTGGCAGGGAGGTTGGACCTGATGATCTCTCGAGGTCCCTTCCAACCCCTACAATTCTATGATTCTATGATTCAGGATCCTTGGGGCAGCAAGGAGGGTACACAGCAAGCTTACTACCCTGGACTTTGGGCTCTTCAGATTTCTGCTTGGGCGAAGGCCCTGGAGGGGAGAGAGGCTCAATAAAGCTGGTTAATATTCAAGGATCACCTTCTCTAAGCTCAGGAGCAATGCATCCTAACAAAGAGGAAGTCTTTCCATCACATTTGAGAAGTTGTGGCAGTCTGATGAAGACTGGAAAAGGGGAAACATAACCCCCAGTTTTAAAAAGGGACAAAAGGAACATGTGAGGAACTACAGGCTGGTCAGTCTCATCTCTGTGCCTGGCAAGATTGTCAAGCAGATCCTCCTGGAAACTATGCTTAGGCACATGAAAAACAGGGAGGTGGCTGGTGGCAGCCAACATTAATTTACTACGGGCAACCTGTGCCTGAGAAGTTTGTTGGCCTTTG
This sequence comes from Hypotaenidia okinawae, assembly GCA_027925045.1. Taxonomy (NCBI): domain Eukaryota; kingdom Metazoa; phylum Chordata; class Aves; order Gruiformes; family Rallidae; genus Hypotaenidia; species Hypotaenidia okinawae. The sequence continues at coordinate 165,231,075 of BSDF01000002.1, forward strand.
ATGACGGGGTTCCAGGTTTCCGTTCCTGTGGGTATGGGGAAAGTGGACTTGGGGTAAAAGGCATCTACATGGACTTGTGTGAGACAGTGCCAAATGCTTTGCACTATATCCTTATCTCTAAATTGGACAGACATGGATTTAATGGATGGACCACTTGATAGGTAGATAAGGAATTGGCTGGACAGTTGCACTCAAAGAGTTGTGGTCAACAGCTCAGTGTCCAAGTGGAGACCAGTGATGAGTGGAGTCCCTTGAGAGTCAGTCTGGGAACAAGCACGGTTCAACATCTTTGTCAGTGATATGGACAGTGGGATTGAGTGTATCAACCTCAGCAAGTTTGCCAGTTACAGCAATCATAGAATCATGGAATATCCTGAGTTGGAAGGGATCCATAAGGATCATCGAGTCCGACTCCCAGCTCCACACAGGCCCAGCCAGGTCAGAGACAGGACTGCGGGCATCGGCCAGACACTTCTCACCCTCAGCCCAGCTCGGGGCTGTGACCCCTTCCCTGGGGAGCCTGTGCCAGCACCCGACCGCCCTCTCAGCACAGAACCTCTTCTTAACATCCAACCTAAACCTCCCCTGGCACAGCTTCATGCATTCCCTGGTCCCCAAAGAGAGGAGACTGGCACCTGCCCCTTTGTGCCCCCTCATAAGAAAGCCATAGACTGCAATGAGATCTTTCCTCAGCCTCCTCCAGGCTGAACAAACCAAGGATCTTCAGCCTCTCCTCATAAGACTTCCCCTCCAGACCCTTCCCCATCCTCATTGCCCTCCTCTGGACACCCTTTTTGTGTTCCTTTTGTACTGTGGTGCCCAAAACTGCACCCAGTACTCAAGGTGAGGCCACACCAGTGCATTGTAGAGCAGGACAATCCCCTCTGTGGACCAGCTGGGAGTGCTGTGGCCAGACTCAGTGTAGATGTTCTTAGTCTTTGACTCAACTCAGTATTGCTCACTGGCCTAATCTCTCTTCTGAGTAGCTGGTGATTAACTCGTCTTTCATTTTGTCTGTCCTTTTTCCTCCCCAGGCTTATGGCATAGTATGGAAAGCAGTTGATCGCAGGACAGGAGAAATAGTTGCTGTTAAAAAGATTTTTGATGCTTTCAGGAACAGAACAGATGCTCAGGTGAGAAATCGTTGTTCTAACATGTCCTGAAAGATGTGGTGGGAATTCACAGATATTTTCAGGATTTATGTCTCTGAAAGATTACAATTATAAATGTAATAATACAGTCCACAGCTATATTATGATAAAAAGGAGCATTAAATGTCAACCTTTGTATATCATGGTGTTTACAAAATACTGTTTGATGTCCATGAGGAAAAAGTATCTTGGTAGTCATGCACAATTTGATTCTCACTTATGTTGTTATGCTTAATGTCTGAGCACAGAGGGCACACTTGTGACTCTTGAGAGTAACTGGATCTTTCCTAGCCTGTCTACCATATAAAGGTTTCATCTGCTTTAGAGACTGGGATGGATTTAACCCTCTCACTGGAATTGCATACTCTGCTCTGTCATTCTGGTGAGGTTATAATAATTTTGGTTTTTGTTTATTTCTAGAGAACATTTCGAGAGATTATGTTCCTGCAGGTAAAGTCTATTTCACCCCCTTGTCTCTGATTTTTATCTCTGATGTTGTTAACATACCTTCTTCCCATTCCTTTTACAAAATGCAACAATCAATTTTGACAACTCTATGCATTTGTGTTCTGTACCATCTTGGCAAAGTCTTTCCAAGACTGTGCAAAAACACATGAATGAAATTGCGAATCAGTCTTACTTTTTCTTTGAGACACACCCCGTTCTTTCACCATTATTAGCAGTATGTCTACTCTAGGTTTACCATATTAACTTGTAGTTTCTGTCACTTCTTACTTCTTTGGGCAGAAAGTGTTTTTCCTAAAATTTAAATGTCATGATTCAGAGTTGGGACTGGGCTGTGGAAGAGATTTACATGCCATTTTTTATCCTCCATCCTAATAATAATCAAAGCAAAACTAAAATGGAAGTTCTGTATGGAATTAAGGCTGTTGTTCTTTCAATATAATTGACCACACACTACACCTAATTACATTATCAGTGGCATTAAAACTATCTGTCCCTTCCTTCACAGACTTACCATGATACTTCACATCACTGACCGAAAACATAAAAGTGTTTGAATAGTGATGATATTGTTATATCTATGATTTTCTAAGAACACAAGCAAGTCAGGGCTCATAAGAAAAGGTATTTCTTAAGACTTAAGATCCCGGGGCAGCCCCAGCTTCTCTGGGCACCCTGTGCCAGGGCCTCCCCCTCCCTGGGAAGGATTTCTGCCCCCCAGCCCCTCTCCATCCCCCTCCTGCAGCTGAAGGCCGTTCCCCTGGGCCTGGCCCTCCCTGCCCTGGGCACCAGCTCTATGTCATGAGGAATGTTTTGGCCTACCCTCAAACTGACACTTTCTGGTCACTTGGATTTTTTAGTTATGAGTGTTGATGGCAACATTTTCACTACCACAATAATTCTTGTGTTCAGCAGGAGATATGAGGTGCATGGTTAACTAGATTTTATTCAGAAATGGTGCAGAGGGATTTTTACAACTAATGTCTCAGACAACAGTGATTTATTTATTTATTTGTTTAGATTAACTGGCTTGTTTCTTACTGTGCAGCAAGCTTAAATGCTTTTTATTTATTTCTTTCAGTAGAAGCATAATGAAGGAAATAGTGTGTTAATGTTTTTTCTAGAGAGTAATACAACAGGAAATATGTATTGTCCTTTTTTATGATTCACAAGCAAGACACTTTCTTTTAACAATGGACTCTCTTTCCTCTGCAGGAATTTGGAGAACATCCAAACATCATCAAGTTGCTTGATGTTATCCGAGCTCAGAATGATAAGGACATCTACCTCATCTTTGAGTCAATGGGTGAGACTTAGCATTGCACTTGCCATTTAAATACAGCCTCTCTTGTGAGTTATCTTTGTTCCCTTCTTTGATAGTAGTTTCATGAATATTCATTTAAGACCTACAAATAGGAGGAGTACTGTGTTTTTTTATATAAATAGAAGTTGTGAGTAGATGAAATAGCAGTGAAACCTTAAACAGAGTAGTAATTATATGAGAACTAGCTGGCTGAGATGAATTAAAAATAGCAGTGAGCAACAGATTAGCGGGCTTGTAGAGACAGAAGAATTGGGTATGGAAGAGACTAATAATTTTATTATAACTGTACTATATACTTATAAAGTATTATATACTGTAGCATAAGCTGCAGATCAAACTGATAATACAGAAAGGCTGCAGTATTGTTAGTAATTACAGCATTAATTTCTGTTGAGGATGCACTGAAAGATGAGTTTGGACAGTGGTCTATATGAGGCACTTACACTGACAATTTGGCAATCTTTTACTGATGTAAATATACTAGCAATGTAATATATTACAGAGACAGATTTACATGCTGTGATTAAGAAGGGGAATTTGCTGAAAGATATCCACAAGTGTTACATCCTCTACCAACTCCTAAAAGCAACTAAATTCATCCACTCAGGAAATGTTATTCACAGAGATCAAAAGGTATGTTTCAGTCAAAGTCTTCATCTGTCGTTCCAGTTTACTGTTAAACACTGAATGGAAAAGAGTGAAAAGAATGAGACTACTAAAAAAAACCTTGTTAATCTTTTGCCATTCAGAAAGTAAAAAGCTTATTGATTTTCCTTTGTCAATTTAGCCTTCAAATATCTTGCTGGATGCAGACTGCTTTGTTAAACTTTGTGATTTTGGGCTGGCCCGTTCTTTATGTCAGATGAATGAGGAACAAGGAAACCCTGCTCTAACAGAATACGTGGCAACACGCTGGTACCGTGCCCCTGAGATCTTACTTTCCTCTCAGAGGTAACTGTTTAATATGAACAAAGGGATGGGATTCTATAATTTCATCACTGGGAAAATTTATTGTCTGAAATCTTTCCATCTTAGATGTCTCCAGATGCAATGTCATGTTAGCAGTCCATTTCCTCAATGCACATTTAAACTTCAGTTCAGCAACATAAAAATCTCTCAGTACATTTCCTTCTTAGATTGTCCATTTACATACATTATCCACTCATTTCCCTCTAGTCTTATTCTCCCCTTAAATCTGCATCTTTACAACATTTGATCGAGTACCTTAGTCCTCTTTTCCAAAGTTAAGGACAGTTTTTTGATAGACCTTCAGATATTTTTTCTTTGAAAGTATTCTTTAATCAAATCAACTGCCTGTTAGTCAGGCTTAGTCCTTTTGTTTTTTGACATAAATATACAAAATCTTATTGATCAGAAAAGAAAATAACTATATGTTGGGTTACTATCCCAAATTTGAAATGTGAATCATAGAATCATAGAATGGCATGGGTTGGAAGGGACCCCAAGGATCATAGAGCTCCAACCCCCTGCCACAGGCAGGGACAGCAACCTCCAGGCCTGGAGCCACACAAGGTTGCCCAGGGCCCCAGCCAACCTGGCCTTCAACACCCCCAGGGACGGGGCACCCAACCCCTCTCTGGGCAGCCTGTTCCAGCCCCTCACCACTCTCTCTGTAAAAAACTTCCCCCTAATATCTAATCTAAACCTTCCTTCCTTTAGTTTTAATCCATCCCCCTTGTACTGCCATTATCTACCCTTTTAAAAAGTTGAATCCTCTCCTGTGTCTCTGCTCCCTTCAGGGACTGGCAGGCTGCAATGAGGTCCCCCCGCAGCCTTCTCTTCTCCAGGCTGACCCAGCCCAGCTCCCTCAGCCTCTCTTCGTAGGAGAGACGCTCCAGCCCTCTAATCATCTTTGTGGCCCTCCTCTGAACCCTCTCCAACAGTTCCCCATCTTTCTTGTATTGGGGCCCCAGCTCTGGACACAGGACTCCAGCTGGGGCCTCAGGAGGGCAGAGCAGAGAGGGACAATCCCCTCCTTGTCCCTGCTGCCACCCCTCTGCTGATGGAGCCCAGGATACCATTGGCCTTCCGAGCTGCTGACTCATGTTAAGTTTCTCATCTACCAGAATCCCCGAGTCCTTCTCAGCAGGGCTACTCTCAAGGAGCTTTTCTCCCAGTCTGTATCTATGTCTGGGATTCTTCCGGCCCAAGTGCAACACCTTACACTTGGCAGTGTTGAACCTCATTAGGTTCACCCGGGTCCACCTTTCCAGCCTGTCAAGATCCCTCTGGATGGTTCCTTTCCTTCTGTGGTGTCAACCACACCACTCAGCTTGGTGTCATCCACAAGCTTGCTGAGGGTGCACTCAATTCCATCATCGATGTCATTAATAAAGATGTTAAAGAGCACCGGTCCCAAGACAGACCCCTGGGGGACCCCGCTTGTCACCGGCCTCCACCTGGACATAGATCCATTGACCACCACCCTTTGTGGTGGTGTTTTACAAACTCTCATTTATCCATTGTTTGGCATTTACTTTGCTTAAGCAATTGTAAACTACTTTCTAGATACGTTATGCTTTCAAAAGTCAGTTGTTTCCAAACAGCAACTTGTATCTTCAGTGTTAATCATATGAAAAGTGCATATTAATTCTGTGATTACCTTGTCCTGGCATTTACCTTTAATATATTTCATTTTATGGTTTCCTAGAATAGACTTTTAGTAGGATAAGTCTACTTTCTGGTCTATGCTTGTCATTTTTATGATTCCTGAATCTTATTCTCTTTATAATTAAAATTTGTGAGCACTCATATTCAGAGAGTCATTGAGCTTGTTTTTCTAGCAACATAAGTTAATGTAGATGATGTGAGTACCAGGTACAGAAGAAGACTTACTTGATTTAGTCCTAACTCTACTCTGTTCCTATTTGTAGTTACACTAAAGGTGTAGACATGTGGAGCATTGGCTGTATTCTGGGAGAGATGCTACTTGGGAAACCCCTTTTTCCTGGAACATCAACAGTGAATCAAATAGAGCAGATTTTGAGAGTCATTCCTGCCCCACCCCCGGAAGGTAGGATTCTTCTGTGGTGAAAGGTATTTAGAGAAGAGTGGAAAAAACCCATCCCAGATGGATCAGGGGAGAAGGTATCTCGTATGAGTTGCTTTAACATCTTTCCAAGGAAATTAAAGGCTTAATTTTGAAACGTTAGTGTTAAAGGAAAATAAGCCTGTACTTGATTAGATAAGAAACAAGAACCAAGCCTTCAAAACATTTTTGAGATTTGTAAGAGGATAACAGTTTAAAGCAGAGTAACATACCTCAGTGAGACTTGCATAGTGAAGGTAATTTGGACTTTTTGGTCTGGAAATCTGAATGCGGAACTGAAAAGTGAAATAAATATATGTTAAATCCAAAAGGGATGATGATTCGATGATGATGGTTATTGTCTTATGTGAGTTCAGTCTAACAGCCCATACACTATAAACTTTTACAACACACTGATACTAACTGAGGGAGCAAAGAGTTTTTAGAAAAATAACTATCTTCAGTTTACAGACACGGTTTTGGAAAATTCCATTCAAACTTCATTTTTATTAGAGTTTTGGTTGCTGTGAATGAAGACGCGTGTGAATGGAAACGTGTGCATGAACACCAAAACAGAAGCTAGAAGAACAGCCAGCACTAGTAACAAAAAATGTTATTCTATTCTAAGTAATACAGTTGAGGAATGTGTTGATAATGTCTGCAGTCAGCCTATGGCAAGACCACAGGACAAGTGAGCAGAAGGTCCTATATCTGTGCCACAGTACAATGGCTGCAAGGTGGCAGCATACCACAGGCACAGTTTCTTTTTTTGTAGGCAAACAAGTGAAAGCAGACTCTTGTTCAAATCTTATTGCAAATAAGAAGATACAACCTATGAGCAGCAACTTTGCCTAGGATTTATGGGGATGAAATGAGTGAGATTCAGATGCAAAAACCCATTCCATAGCAGCTGTTGACTCTGAGTGTATGGCAGATAAGTTCATTAAAAAGTTTATCATCAGGAATCAAAAGAACCCCAGTGGATGTGTGAGGAAATCAATAGCTGGTATACCTTGATCTCTGTGTTCCACAGAAGTGATCCTGGCCAGATCATTTGGCCTCAGCTATCTTGGTGCCTATATGTGGGTATAAGAGTACAAGTTTATGAAATCTATGATAGCATGAATAGGAATTGAGAAAATTCACTTAGGTATTTATATTTCATACTCCTTCCATAAGATCTCCCATTGACTTTTATTAGGATAATTTCCTATTTTAATGTAAAATATTTGTTTTCCTTCAAAAACTGTGTAGCTCTGATAATCTTATTCTTGGCATTAACTGTCTTTTCATTATTGCAGATGTTTTGGCTATGCAGTCGGACTACAGGACCTCAGTTATAAACCGCATGAGTTCCTGGTAAGCCTTCCATGTTTGATGTGTCTCAGCTAATAATCTACTGTATGATGGTGACAAGAATTTCCCCTGAAGTTCACCTTCCAGTGTTCACCAGCAGAAAGTACTTCTGTTCTCTGCAGATTCACCCACCTCTAGGGAAGGGATATAAAGTTTTTTTGGTTTTGGGGGGTGGGTGGGGGGCTGGGGGAGAGTTTAAAGATAAGATCAAGGAATCTGGGAATAACAAAGCAAAATGAGCTTGGGCCTGCATTTCAAGCTATTGTCAGGCGTACTTTGTCAAAATTAGGATATTTCCTATCCTGAGTAACTTCGGTATGTGATGTCATTGGTTCACATGTGTAAAGCCTGAATCTGTTCAGGCTGCCAGCCTTATTCCAATTGCTTAACAATTCTCCCTGTGATTTTTTTTTTTCTTTTTTTCCACTTATATCTTTTGGATCTGCCAGTTATGTAGAGATGGCCACAGAATTCTGCATTTATTATGTACCTAATTGGTAAACATTAGTGTGGTGGTTTGGCCCTGGCTAGAGGCCAGATGCCCATCAAAGTCAGTCTATCACTCCTCTTTTCAGATTGACATGGGAGAAAATATCTATTGAGAGGCTCAGGAGTTGAGATAAGGATGGGGAGAGATCATTCTGCAATTAGTGTCACAGGCAGAACAGACTCAACACAGAATAAAGGAAAGAAAGCTCTCTAATTTATTACACTCTGTGACACACACGGTGAAACCAGAGTCAGATAATGAGAAGTGCAACCAGGTCTAAAAGCACTTCCCCCATCCCTCCCTTCTTAGCATTTAACTTTATCCATGATTTCTCTCCCTCCTTCCTTGCCTTGTGGCGCAGGGAGGGGCAGGGAATGGGGAAATAGGGTTTTGGTCACTTCCTCAGGAGTTGTTTTTCCTTCTTAGCTGGGTGGTGGGGGGTGTGTCATTCCTCACCCCCTTCCCCTCCTGCACCGTGGGGTCCCACCCACAGCAGACAGTCCTCCCCAAACTTTGCCAACGTGAGTCCTTTCCCACAGGGCTTCAGCTCTTCCCCAACTGCCCCAGCATGGGACACTGCTGTGGGTGCAGTTACAATCACAGAATGTCTGATTCTCTCAGGCCCAGACTGCTCCAGCCTGGTCCCCCACGGGATCACAAGCCCCCCCGCAAACCTCCTCCGGCGTGGATCTCTGTCTCTCCCCACGGGCTGCAAGTTCTGGCAGGGGCTGGCTCCAATGTGGGTCACAGCATCTCCTGTCTGTCTCCCCCTGCTCCAGCATGTGGCCTCTACAGGCTGCAGGTGGGGTCTGGGCCTGTTCCATGGGCTGTGGGGAGACACCCGCTCCACCATGGGTTTCTTCACAGCGTGCTGGGGCATCTTTCTGGTACCTGGAGCACCTCCTCCTGCTCCTTCTTCACTGGCTTTGGTGCCTGCACAGTTTCTTACGTCTTCTCACTCCCTTCTCTGGGGAAAAAAGCAGCTGCTTGTGGGGTTTTTTTTCTCCTAAACGTGATTCCCAGAGGTGCTGTGACCAGCACTGACGGGCTTGGCCTCAGTCAGCAACGACTCCGGCCTTGAGCCGGCTGGTATTTGCTCTGTGGGGCCTGCAGAGAGCTTCTAGCTGCTTCTTACAGCAGCCATTTCTTCAGCCTCCCCTTCTCCATCAGTACCCAGCCATGCAAAACTATGCCAATTAGTAAACTTAATGCTCTTACAGTATCTTATGGCCAGAGCAAATTACTTGCCAGTCTCTAAGCATTCTCTGCTCATATCTGTCATGATACTAGTGGGCACCCCTTCTTGTCAGAGAATCTGCAATGCATGTAGCCCAGCTATGTGTGGAGTGAGTTTTCTGAATGCTTACTGCTATGTTTTTATAAGTTTAGATTAGGGTGTCAGATCATATGCTCTAGCAGGTCCCTTGCTTTTCACATGAGCAAAGCATACTTTTGCTGTATTCTTCGGTTGGTGTACTATAGATTTATTCCCTTTCATTCAGGGGTGCATGGATTCCTGTATTGATCTGTGCCAGGTAGTTGAGGAACTGAGAGCCTTTTGTTGCTGATGATTCAACTGTCAGCACAGCATGTGTGTTTGACCTTGTCAGGAGGAAGTGGATAGCCACAGAATCCCACAGGAATGTCCCTTGCTACAACTTGTAAATGCTGCTTTTTTGTCCCTTTGCTGTGGACCTGTTCTGGGTTTGGTTGGAATGGAGTTAATTTCCTTCATAGCAGCTCATATACTGCTGTGGTTTATATCTGTGACCAGGACAGTGCTGATAACACAGAGTGTTTCAGCTGTTGCATGGCAATGCTTGCACAGCAGCCACCAAGGCTGTCTCTGTTTCACACTCTGCTCCCACAGCAAGGAGGTTTAAGGGTTGGCAAGAGACTGGGAGGGAACCTAGCTGGGCCAGCTGACCCCTCTGACCAAAGCAATATCCCATACAATGTATGTCACGCTCAGCAGTAAAACAGGTGGGGAGGAATTTCGTAAGTAGCTGTTGCTCAGACACCGACTATTAGTCTGCTGGTGATTGCTTTTGCACAATTTGGGTTTGCTTTTTCCTTTTTCCCTCCTTTCCCCCCACCTCCACTTATTGAACTGTCCTGACCCGTGAGGTTTTCTTGCTTTTGCCCTTCTGATTCTCTCCTCCGTCCTGCTGTGGGGAGGAGAGTGAGTGACTGGATGAGGGTGTGTGGGGTGAATGGGGCTCCCAACGTGGGGCTAGAGAGGTTCAACATCAGAGCAGATTTGACTGGAATGTACTAGATAGAAATTTATAGCAGTTAAATTTGTTTAGCTGTTGCTGGTCATAATATTGATGTGGTTGGTCTCAACACTGCACCTTCACTTGCTCCACCATGAATTTGAGGGCTTTCTAATGGCAGTTCTCAGCTTTCGTAGTTTGCTGCCCCGTCTATCCCTCTTTCATGTTTTTTTCTGGGCTATTTATGCTTAAAGCACTGGCCTTCAGCCTAATGTGGTATTTAGGCCCTGCTTTGGTTCTGTCCTAGTACTTTGGGAACCACCTAGTGGAGACAATTAGCAATTTCTCCTCATCCAAGAGCCGATTTATAGAAGAAATTAAGAATGTCACCTCCCCCTTCCTCTCTCCTAGGGTAGATTATTTTTTTGTCCCTTGTTACAAGAGCTCTTCAGTTTCTCAAACAGCCTTGTGTAGCTAGAATGTTCATAACAGTATGTCAGGAACCTGATTCTGACTCTTCTTCAGAATAACTGACTATTTGTGAGTGCCGCACAGACATGTGCACTGAGGTAGTCGAGTCATGGCTCACAAGGTGCGTAGGAGAATTTGGGCAGGTACCTAGAGCAATTTTCAGGTCCAGTGGTGGCCCTTGTGGCCAAGAAAGCCAGTGGCATCCTGGGGGGTACCAAGGAAAGTGTGGCCAGGTTGAGGAACTCTTCCCCCTCTACTCTGCCCTGGTGAGACCTCATCTGGGATATTGCATGCAGTGCTGGGCTCCCTGGTTCAAGAAGGACAGGGAGCTACCTGAGAGGTTACAGTGAACAAAGGGCTGTGGAGATGCTGAGGGCACTAGAACATCTGTCTTATGAAGATAGGCTGAGGGACTTGGGACTTGTTAGCCTAGAGAAGAGAAGATTGAGGGGGGAACATGTCAATGCTTATAAATACTTGAGGGGTGGGGGTCAGGAGGATGGGTCAGTCTGTGTTCAGTGGTGCCCAGTGACAGGACAAGAGGCCATGGTCATAAAAGTGAATATAGGAAGTTCCACCTAAACACAATGAGGAACTTCTTAACTGTGAGGGTGGCAGAGCCCTGGGACAGGCTGCCCAGAGAGGTTGTGGGGTCTCCATCTCTGAAGATACTCAAAACACGCCTGGAGGCTGTCGCGTGTGGCCTGCACGAGGTGATCCTGCTGTGGCAAGAGGCCTGGACTAGATGATCTCCAGAGGTCCCTGCCAACCAATATGATTCTGTGATCCCTTCTGTCCTAAACCAATCTGTGATTCTATGAGTATTTGACAGCCCTATTTGGATGTTTGGGGATTTTTTTCCCCCCACAAAAAACGTGAATGTCAAGTGGTTAAGCTCAAGAGATGGCTCCAGCTAGGTAAAATAGCAGGTGAAATAAACTAAAATATTTTTTTCTGAGCTACCCAGTCCAAACACCTTGTTCAGTGATGGATCATTTATCTAGACTAAAAGAATGTTGTCATGGAGTAACAAAATTATTTAAAATATGAGTAAGAATCATGTTTAAAAAATGATTTCTCAAATTAATTCTATATTCTCATGTTCCTTATGTTAATAATCATCTTTAGGATTTTAAAATGCAAATCCAAATTTTCAAATATCTCATTTGAAATTAAACAGAAATATTTTTATTTGGTTTAAGGGTGGGATTCATGGGATCTTTAACAATTCAACTGAATCATCCGAGTTAGGAATTTTGTATTCCTGTGTTGTCAAAAGAACAGAAGAACTCGTCCTGAGGACTCATTCCTGTGTCTGCTACTGTCTGGTATCTCTTACTCTTTCCACTGAAACAAAAGACTAGACTTGCAAGGTAGGCACTCTGTGTAGGTTCCTATCACTAGGAGGGAGGCATTCAAAGCTGAAGGGGTGAAAGACTTTACCATACTTCAGGTCTATACTTCAGAGTGTTCCAGCATTATGACACATTATTTGAGTAAACTCTGGAGTCAGGTGTCACCTTGATGTGCTTCCCAGAACTATAACTCCTGCATTCACTGAATTAGACCCTGTGATCTTACATTGTTGTTTTCTGACTTCTAGGCAGAGAGTAACATTTGAGGAGATTTTACCACCCTCGACTCCACTGCCTGCTTTGGATCTTCTGAAGAAACTTCTAGTGTTTAACCCTGATAAACGACTCACAGCAGAGGAAGCTCTTCAGCATCCATATGTGAAAAGGTAACAGTGATACCAACGTGCAGTTTCCCTTGATGTGTTCTGAGATGGTATAGACCTGCTCTTGACAGAAGGGTGCTAAGTTAATTCTTAATTTTCTCTAGCTGTATTTACACTAGAGGTCACACTAGCTGATTTTAGTATTCAAGGATCACCTCCTCTAAGCTCAGGAGCAATGCATCCCAACAAAGAGGAAGTCAGGCAAAAATGGCTGGAGGCCTGCATGGATGAACAGTGAACTCCTGGGCAAACTGAAACACAAAAAGGAAGCCTACAGAGGGTGGAAGCAAGGGCAGGTAGCCTGGGAGGAATACAGAGAAACTGTCTGAGCAGCCAGGGATGAGGTTAGGAAAGCTAAAGCCCTGGTAGAATTAACTGTCACTAAGGGACATGGAGGACCAGAAGAAAAGCTTCTACATATACATCAGTGATAAAAATAAGACTAGGGGAAAATGTGGCCCCCCTCCAGAACCAAACAGCAGATCTGGTTACTCAAAATATAGAAAAGGCTGAGGTACTCAGAAAAATTGTGGAGCAGGACCTCCTGGAAACTATGCTTAGGCACATGGAAAACAAGAAGGTGTCAACATGGCTTCACGAAGGGCAAATTGTGCCTAACAGATTTGGTGGCCTTCTAAACTGGGGTTCTGCACATGGGTTGGGGCAATCCCAAGCACAACTCCAGGCTGGGTGGAGAATGGATCGAGCAGCCCTGAGGAGCAGGGCTTGGGGGTGTTGATTGATAGAAAGCTTAGGATGTGATGACAATCAATGTGTGCTTGCAGCTCAGAAGGCCAACCATGTCCTGGGCTGTATCAAAACCAGTGTGACCAATGGGTCGAGGGAGGGCATTCTGAGACCCGTCCTGGAGTACTGTGTCCAGCTCTGGGGTCCCAGTACAAGGAAGATCCTGATGTGTTGGAGTAAGCCCAGAGGAGGGCCATGAAGAAGATCTGAGGGCTGAGAGGGTTGGGCTTGCTCAGCCTGGAGAAGAGAAGGCTCTGGGAAGACCTTATAGCAGCCTTTGGTACCTAAAGGGGCTACAGGAAAGCTGGGGAGGGACTGTTTACAAGGACATGCAATGACAGGACAAGGGGCAATGGTCTTTGGCTGAATGATGGGAGATTGAAATGAGATATTTGGAAGAAATTCTTCCATGTGAGGGTGGGGAGGCCCTGGCACAGGGTGCCCAGAGAAGCTGTGGCAGCCCTTGGCTCCCTGGCAGTATTCAGCGCTGGGTTGGACAGGACTTTGGGTAACCTGGGCTGGTGGAGGATATCCCTGCCCATGGCAGAGGGAATAGGAATTAGCTGATCTTTGAGGTCCCTTCCAACCCAAACCATTCCATCGTTTAACAATGGCTTTTAACCTTACAGTAATCTTTGGTGCTGTTTTTAGTTACGTGTTCTCATTTTCTCAGGTTTCACTGTCCTGACAGGGAGCCCTCTCTGGATTATGATGTGATTCTTCCTTTAGGTGATGATATCCAGCTCTCTGTGGCAGAATATCGAAATAAATTATATGAGGTACTTTCAATCTATCTTCCAAAACTCCAGCTGTCCATGTAACCTGCTGTTGTTGCGCACACTTAATGAATTCTGTTTCCTCACACCTACAGCTCTCCCTTAGAGATCTTTTCACACACACATACCCTCTCGAGACCATTTGATCTGTTCACCAGCTACTTTGACTTATCATTGTTAGCAGTTGCATGCTCACTCACACATCTGCACTCTCTTCAGTTGCTGGCACCATGGACACACAAGCTCTCTGACCTGTGATCTGCCAGGCTGCCTCTTTTTCAGGGGAGAGAGGAAATTTAAGATAGAGCAAGCTGTATTGATCAGATGCAGGGCATAGCAGACAACATTATTGACCAGCCAGCTATTTACACATGACTGACTGCTTTTATACCGCTTACTCCCTAATGCCCATACTCAGCCCTCCCCTAAACCCCTCTGTCTTCCTGCTTTCCTACCCTAAATATCCTATAATAAATCCTGTGTGATCCAAAATGGCTTTCCTCTGCATCCCATAATGTGTCCAACCACTAGGCAGCAACCTCCACCCTTCCCCCTGCCCCATCCCTGCCACCCTCTAGTCCCAAATGTAATCCAGAGAAATCCTGGTGACTCACTGTGGTGAGTTTCATGCCTGGACAGTAGTGCTGACAGCTTTGCTGGGACAATGCTGGGAGAAGCCCAGACAAGGTGTTGAGAAACCCTTGGTTTGGGTTCCCACCTGCCATAGTGCATCCCTGTGCTCCCCTCAGCCTGTGCAGGTGGTCATTTGGGCTGGTGGCTTCTGTGAATGGGTCAGGGAGTAGCTTGGCAGAGTATTCTTTGGGCTACCCATCCTGTCATTGTCCTTCTGAGCTCCACTGTGGGCGAGTGAACGCTCTGACAATGAAATGTGAGAAGCAGTAAAAGTGGAAGTGAATCAAGCCTTCAGGAGGAGAAACTGGTTTTGGCTTAGTTTTGGGGGTGGTTGTTTTCCTTTCTACAATATGAGGCAAAGGAACTGGAAGATGGTGAGAAAAGCAGGAGTTGGAATGTAAACGTAGTAAAATGGGCATTGGAAAGAATGATGGTGGGAAGACAAAATTAAAAAGGAAGCTTAGAGGTCAGAAAATCCAAGAATAAGACTGATAAAGGTGTCCACCTCTCCAGAGAGAAGAAAGGTAATATTGCTTCTATTAGCAGGAGTTAAAATTGAAGAAAGAAAAAACAAAATTGAATTTTAAAAGCTAACCTACTTAAATGTCTTTAAAAGTCTTTAATAGAAGGAAATTAAACTCTACTGTGATAGAGTGCAAGGTATCATAAGCAGATGAATTTGTAAAGTGAATGCTGAGCACAAGTAGAAAAAATATTCTAAATGTCAATGATTGGTCACAGATAATCCAGGTTCCAGGCCAAGAAATGAGTTGTAAATAATCTTACTGACAGGGTGTCAAATACAGGATGGCTGTGATTACAGGAATTTGAGAGCAGGTTATGTGCACCATGACCCAAAACCTTGGCAAAGATTCTGTTGCTAAATAATAGCATGTAATTATCAACTAACTGGAATGAATGTTTCTTTGACTATTAAAAAATGAGCTTTGCAAAGAAAGGGATGTAAGAAACAACATAGTGTTAACCTTTGGAGCATATAGATACCGTCGTTTTCAAGGCTAATGCCCATTGAGTGGTGTTCTTCCTCAGGATATATTGAAATTGCCTCTTCACCTAGTCCTTTCAGGCTATTTTTTTCCACTGAGAATATTGCTTCTATCTTCTATCCAACTCTAAATTAATTTAACATTATGTTTGTTACCTATCCTGTGAAATAAATTGCAGTTATTTGTGTGGCTTTGGTTTTGTTTCGTTCCTCTGCTCTGCTGTGTAGCTGTGTTAAGGCTAACCAACTTCTCCTTTCTGCAGATGATCCTTGGAAAGAAATTAAAAAGCCACCCAAAGGAGCGAGGGCAGAGAGAAAACATCCGACTAAGTCAGTCTGAATCCAGGCCACTGCTTCCAAATCCCAGTTCCATGACGTTACCTACCAGGAAAGGACAGAGAGAACCAACCCTGCCTCTTCTGAAAACTTCAGACGTGCATGCTGGAACTGCAGCTGGTGTACAGCCAGAAGTGTCCAGCCAGAATGAAGATTTAGCCAGAAATCTATGTCAGAGATCAAAGATCAATGTGGTGTACAATCCCATAACACACACTGCTGTTCAAAGTAGGTACTACCCTCCTACACTGGGGTGTAATTCACCATGAGGCACTATTACAGGGATGAGAAAAGAGAAGATTGAATGGGGAAAAAGAAATAAGGGGAGTTACATGTGTGGGATGAAAAGGACGTAAGAACAAAACACTGCTGGATGAGTTTTGGGTGTGACATTCTCTTTTGCTCTCTCCAGCCTCAGTCGTGACTGTGTCCTGTATATTTTCTCTTTGCTTCACTACAGCTGTTATCTTTTCCCACACCCTTGTGAACTGGTTTTATTTGCTACTAGATTCTAATTTTATTCTAAATACTTTTTGTTCTCTGTGTGAGATGAAGTGAGGTGATGGGGTTGACTCAAGTTTTTATGTTCTGTCTCTGCTTCAGTTAGTGTGTTCTGGGTCCTCATGATTTTCCTACTTCTTCTCCTTTCTCTTCTGCAGGTAATGCAAATTCTGGTGCTGTGATCAGGAACTGTTCTGCATCACTTTCCCAACAGGCCAGAATCTCCAACGATAGGAAAATGGGGAGACAAATCACAGGGGCAAATGCAAATGCGCGGCTGCCTCCTACAAGTGTACAGTACCTTTGTAATGTGAGTAGCAGTCCTAACAAAAAACCCACCAGACCCAAAACAAAACCCCGTAACTTTTCACGGACCAAAATTGTATAGACACAAAATACCTTATTTTGCGACTTTTTAATGAGATTTAAACACAGAAATAAACTTATTTCTCTGTGAGTGACTGAATGAACACATTTTTATCATTTAAAGTTACTTATGACAGAGACATACACTGCAATTTCATTGCTTGTACGTAATGTCAATCACATGGTACCAGTAACCTGTTTAAGGCAGCTGGGCTTGTACAGAATATGTTCCCTTTAGCAGAGAGATCAAGAGTGTGCTAATGGAAGATTTTCTGTTAGTAAGGGAAATAATTAGACATTACTTGCCTCTAATATGGGGTAGAGTCATACAGGGACTTGCATATTGAATTCTTCAGTGTTGCAATACCTACAATTCACATTTTGTCTGCTGATGAACTTTGCAACCCTGTGTTATGTTCTGTGTGTGAGGCAGAATGTTGAGAGGAAGACCATCTGTAGTAATCACCAGGAAATGCCAAGGGCACAGATGTGACTGAAACCTTACATCTTTGGTGTATGTAATACTGTTCTGCAGCTAGTCTGGGCTTATAAAGATTAACTTTATCCTGGAGTTTTAAGCCTAACCCCATTCTTTCAAAAAACCCTAGCATCTGTGATTGGAGCAGCAAGAGCTTTTTGGTGCCTATAGGCTTTTGCAGGAGTTCTGTGAGTGACTTTTGAAGGTAAGTACAGGAATTAGGTACTTTAGAGAACTGAAGTAACGCAGACCTTTTATAAATCTAGGTGCCTGTCTCATTTGCAATATTTTTTTCAGAAAGATTAATTGTAATGGATCGTATATGTCACCTAACTGTAATCAAAAGTAGAAATATCTCTGCAGTTTCTCTGCCTCTACTTCTTTCTCCCATCTTGAGTTTTTAAAGCAGTGTCTTTTGAGATGTGCTGAGATATGACTTTATTTTCCACTGCCCTTTTTGTAAAGGACAGGCTAATTTTGAACTGCATTCTTACTTTTATTTTATGACTTCATATAAGTGAGGATATGAACACTATTTCAGATTATCACATTGTTCAGATTGTCAGTAGCACTAAAAACTTCCTCTGACTCTGAGAATCACAGATTAGATGATCTTGTGTTACTGTCAGTGATTACTTGTCCTGTCCAAAGTGCGTAGGGAGCAAATTCTTTTTCAACCAAATTGAGACTGTTAGATATTTGAAACTTAGCTGGAGAATTCACACTACCTCGGGAGTCATCCTACTGGACTGCTCTTGCTAAACAGTGAAGGCTTCAGTCCTGTCCCCGCTGCTCCTCCTTTTTCCCTCTTCTTGACCATGCTTCCTTGTAAAAGTTCTTACCCTCATCTGCTTCTTAAATGACCACCTTGCCCCTTTCTCCTGACCTAGCTATCTGCTGACTGGCTCAAGGAGAGTCTAGCCAACACAGTAGAATCATAGGAAGCCTATAGCACAGGAAGAATGTGGAAGGAGGCACCACAGATTACCTTTTATGAAACACTAAGGATTGACTTGTTTGTGAAGGCACCTTCTCACATCCCCACAAAAAAATGTGCTGGAGTGTATTGGGTCTGGCTGAGACCTCACAGTGTTGTGCTTTGTATTGGTAACTAGCAAGGTGCTGACAACACAGCCACATTTTGGCTACTGAGCAGTACTGGCAGAGCATCAAGGCTGTCTCTCCCAACATTCTCCCCCACCTCACCAGTAGGCCGGGGGTGGGCAGGATCTTTGGAGGGGAGATCTTAGCCATCACAGCCAGAGCAGCTGACCCAAACTGGCCCAAGGGATATTCCATACCATATGACATCTGCTTGACATAAAAGAGGTGAGAGAAGGGAGGAGGAAGAGGGAGTATTCATTATTTACATTTGCCTTCTGAAGCATCTGCTGCGTGTACTGAAGCCCTGCTTCCCAGGAAGTGGCCAGCCATCACCTACTGATGGGAAGTAGAGAACAGAATCAATCTTTTGGGTTTCCTCCTTTGCTTCCACATGCAGCCTCTTTCTTTTCTTATTTTTTGTCTTTTTTTTTTCAGATGGGGTTCCCCTCCCCCCCTTTAAATTGTCTTTATCTTGACCCATGATTTTGTGTGTTTTTACATCTCTTTTTTTCTCCTCTCTCTGAAGTCTGGACTTCAGCAAAGCTTTTGACACCGTTTCTCACAGCATTCTGCTTGAGAAACTGGCTGCCACTGGCCTGGACAGGTGGACCCTCAGCTGGGTTAAAAAAGGGTGGTGGTGAATGGAGCCAAATCCAGCTGGAGGCCAGTCACGAGTGGAGTACCCCAGGGCTCAGTCCTGGGTCCAGTTCTGTTCAATGTTTTCATCAAAGGCCTGGGTGAAGGGATTGAATGTTAAGCTGCAGGTACTGTTAAAATTGAAGCTTGTTCCTGCTGGATCTCTTCTTACTGCTGTGATTGATAATATATATGAATACTTGCTAAAAGGAGACATAATTGTCATTAACTTTGAAGTACGTCCACATGAAAGCTTTCAGCTCCTCTACTTTGGAATTCCATTAAAAATATTTTGAGAGTGAGAAGAGGAACTGTTTTACAAGTGTGGAAGCATTTATTCCACAATATGAGATTGTGGAGATTGCTGCATGTGTAGATGTACATATGCATTTTGAAGAATCTTTAGGTAATTGTGACCAACTTTCTGTTACTGGAAGAGCATAACAGGGAGAAGGTAACCAACATTTGCCCTGTACTTTATATTTGTTCCCTGACAGATTAATACTGACTAGTGTCAGAGACATTGTGGTGGAAGGTCATCAGTATTGCAGCTGATCTCAGGTGAATGTTGACTTCTCTGTCTTTGTCATTCAGCCTCAGCAGGAGCTGAGAGTTCTGATGTTCCAGTTTACTCTGCAGTCAGTTTTGAATTCATTTGCAATATCCTGTCAGGCTCATGAAACTCTTGTTGTCAGTTGTTTGACCAGGGAAGACTCCTATAATGGCTGGGTGACAGTGTCCAGTGCCACAACAGCGAGTGGAAACTCTTGCCTTGCAGTTAACTACAGAGGTTCACAAAGCATCAGCTGCAGTGAAACAGCTCTCCTCTTGAACTGTAGATTCAAGTGATTCGCAATGTATTATATATTAATGTATTATTAACTCCCTCACAGAGCCAGTAAACACAGTATCTGTATGCAGCTTCCAACTCAGAAGGTCACCAAGCCATTTCACTGGCAGAAGCCAGGGGGATGAACTAGCAGACAATGATCTGTCTTTTGTACAATTATTGAAAGCATTCACTGCTGTTGAAAACTACACACTAGGCAAACAGGCCTTGGGACTTTTACTCCAGTGTGGGATTAGTTTGTTGTATCCAGTGGCACTGTCTTGTTCTTGATACACCCATTCTCAAGCCTTTCTCCCTCGCACCATTCTCATCATCCTGTTCTTGATTTTACAAAGCAGCCTGGTGTGTTTATTATTCATGCAACCTTCGTGATCTGGCCTGCTTCTCAGCTGAGGCAAAATCTGTGTTCCATACTTGTATTTGAGAAAGCTGATTACATCTCACTAACTTGGCTTTCCTTTCTCATACAGAATCCAAAAAACACTGAGTTTCCCAGCAAAGACATTCGTCCCTTTCTGAAGTCCAGTAAAAAGATGTTCCAGGTTACTGCAAATATGGGAGCTGCTGGTGATCCAAAGGCATCGATGGGCAGTTACTCCCAGGCCTATGGAACCATATGTAAATCTGCACTGCAGAGTCTTCCAATATCCAAGTCCTCCCAACAAAATGACTCGTGAATATGGAAGTGTTGTAAGCAGGTGAAACGCGTCATCTCATCAGTCCCCTAACTGAGCCAGTAATGGCAAATGAGAGCAAAATACAACAGGCATTTGACAGTTACCCCAGTTGAAGAGAAGTGCTTTATTCATCACAAAAAACAATGTACTACTTTCCTCTGGACAAACCAACAGGAAAAAGAATCTAATCCCATTGCCTTCCAGTCTTACCAGACAAGGGCAGAGCACTATTTGCTGCCGTACTATGAGAACAATGAATACTGCCTGTTCATATGGTTTGCAGTTTTCTGTAATTTTATATAATAAATTCAATATTCTGATACTTAAATGTATTTAGACATATTCTGACTATTTAGGGCCTTTAAAAATATTCGGGGCCGTGTGAACCTCATGAAGTGGAAGGTCCTGCACATGGGCCAGGGTGATCCCCGGTATCAGTACGGGCTGGGGAAGGAATGGATTGAGAGCAGCCCTGAGGAGAAGGGTTACTTGGGGTTACTGGGGGTGAAAAATCGGATATGAGCTGGCAGTGTGGGCTTGCAGCCCAGAAAGCCAACTGTATCCTAGGCTGCATCAAAAGAAGCGTGGCCAGAATAACAAGGGAGGTGATTCTCCCCCTCTGCTCTTGTGAAGCATCGTCTGGAGTACTGTGTCCAGGTCAAGATAGACATGGACTGGGTAGGGCAGGTCCAAAGGAGGGCCAAGAAAATGTTCTGAGTGCTGTGAAGCCAGGCTGAGAGAGTTGGGGTTGTTCAGCCTGGAGAAGAGAGGGCTAGAGAGCATCCTTACCATGGCCTTTCAGTACTTGAAGGGAACTTACAGGGCAGACAGAGGGACTTTTTGCCAAGGCGTGTAGTGCCAGAACAAGGGGCAATGGTTTTAAAACATTTAAAAGAGGATAGGTTTAGACTGGACACAAGGAAGAAACTTTTTGTGATGAGGATGGTGATTTGAGTTGCCCAGAGAAGTTGTGGATGCCCCATCCACACTGAAAGTGTTCAGAGTCAGGTTGGATGTGGCTTTGAGGAACCTGACCTAGTGAAAGATATCCCTACCAAGAGCATGGAGGTTGGAGTAAATAATCTTTGAAGGTCGCTTTCAACCCATGATATGATTCTGTGATTCTTTATCAGTTTCCAGAGCACTGCCAAAATGCAGTTGTGGTTGTTTTTTTTTGGAGCAGAACTGGTAACTAACTGTTCTCTGAAGACCAAGACTAAACTCTTCGCAGATAATCTTGAAGCCCTTCATTTTGTTTTCCACTAATTTCTGTGCTGCTTCTGGGGTAAATTAATACACTCTTCTGGGGTAAATGAACATATTTGGTGCTTATTTTCATAGCATTTTAAATACAGGTGGGTTCTGATACAGCATTTAATAACTTACCTACCATGTAATATCATAAATATTCTAATAGTAAATACTCTGTATTGCACTACAGAAAATCTTTGTCTTTCAGTCAGTATTTGCTGCGTGTGAAAGGGGGAAAAATACTAGGGTATCTTGTTCAATGAATAGTATGGTATTTTTTCCTTCCAGAAAGCAGTGTGCCAAGAGACACTATTGCTGAAGCATCACAAAGTTGTTACCATGCTACAGTGGGACTATAGTAAACATTAAAACTATATTCCTGTTTTAATGCTGATTTTTTACATACTGTCCTGATTAACTTGAAGTTATTGTGAGAAGTTTCTGTCCCTGAAATTTTACTTTACCTTTGCTAAATGATTGTTATTCCAGAACACTGGGAGTACAGTTACAGAGGGGATTCAGGAACTGAATTCCAACATGAGTACCACTGCCACTGATGGTATACCCGGTTTATCTTTTAGTATCTAAACACCAATGGCTCGTTAAGTAAAAAAAATAGCATGTTCACTTCTGGTACCAGGTGTGGTCATTTAAGTCTGGCAATACTAGGCAGCTGGGAATGTGGCTCACAGGTGAGTCCTGGTTTACCCTGGTATATTCATGAAGTAGGCATTTCCTGTCTATCTCAGGTACAGGTACAGGTACACACAGGAAACGTCAGGGGGAACACATTGTGTAGGCAGTGCTCTGTGCTCTTGTGAGTCTAAGATGCCATTTCTGATGCATGGAACAGGCAGCCTATTGCTTAACTCATGGCTGCGACTCATGCTGAAAGCCTAGCACCTGGGACTGTGATGAGACAGGGCAACATCCGAGATCCTCTGTGAACCAGGATTCAGACTGTGAGGTGACTGACTGTAACACTAACTTCTTTTTTTTCTTAAAATGCCTTTTTCAGTACCAAGTGAACTAGTTATTCTGCAGTATTTGTATATGCCTATAATGTCTGTTAATCAACATATCACTAAAAGAGATTAATTATTCTAGTTCTGGCCAGGAACATACTTTTACAGAGAAAGCACCATGCTGAGCAAAATAAAAGCCTAAAAGTCTAAACAAATGCAGCAAAATTCTAAACTGTTAATGTAATCTGTGACTGCAGAAATATATACATTCCTAACATGCCTGTTACAGAACGGTGCTGGAGCAGGTAGGTTTGAGAAAGGCTAGGGAGGCATGGAACGGTGCGAGGAAGGCAGGCAAAACAGGACCAGCATATATGTAACCGGGTGTATATCTCCTCTCTAGAGTAAAGTAATCTCTACCTGTATCACCTGGCAGAGAACTGTATTGATAATTACAGTTAATTTTGAAACCCACCAATAACTGGATCTGATTCATTACTAGGTAAGTGTACATACAGCATTTGTTTATGAGTTTGTACACACGTAATGGATGATGGGTTGTATCTGAAATGGGATACATTTATACAATATGCAATAAGCATAAGAAATCTATTTCAGTTTTGTTCCAAATTTTGGACACTTCTTCCCTCTGTTCTCTTTTTTTCTGATTCTTTTGTCCTCTCTTAACAACTTCCAGGTTTACCTCTTCATGATAAAATGATAACTCCTCTTGATTTTTGCAGGTTTTTGCCACCATCTGTATTAATATGGAAATTTTTCAGATCAGACTGCACATTCATTTCCCAAGGTTTTCAACAAGCAGTAAAATAATCATGAATTGTTGCAGATGTGTAAACTATATAAACCCTGTTAAATTATATAAAGCCTGCTACCATGGGAGTAGGCATCCTAAAAAAAAAGCTATTTTTAAAGGGCCTATTAAAGCTCTCTTCAGGGACCGATGCAGCCTCTTGCCTCCGCCTGTCAGCCATATACCTGAACTGGTTTCCTGATCTTGCAGTCACAAGTGGGTAATCATGAGATACAAGGGAATGGGAAATTCAGAAGCCTAGTTCCATGAGAGAGCATTCTCCTCTCATCTTTTGGGACTACAGCACAAGGATCAGGAGACAAAAAGAGTAATCCCAATTTGGCAATCCTCCTGGATGCCAGAGAGTCCAAGCTGATGGAAAAAATACAGCAAAGTAACTAAACATTATGTACAGTGTTTTCTTGATAGCCTTGTCTCTGCCTGCTGTCCTGTAAGACGCTCTAACACAACAGCATGAACTGATAGGCTAATCTGGAGTGTTTTAAAGCTGCATGGTTAAGCTTGGTACCAAATTGCTACCAGGATGTTACAGGAGATAAACCACTTCTGATCTTGAAAATTCCTGCAGCCTTATTCCTTCCATTGTTATGAGTCACCTCTGTCCTTGTCTTCATGGGGAAAGATGTGATGACTAATGGATGTCCCCTCCTCTCCACAACTGCCTAATGAAGTGGAGTTATGTTGTCAAGGAATCACAGAATCACAAGGTTGGAAAAGACATTTAAGATCACCAAGTCCAACCATTCCCATCCTAAGCTAAACCATATCCCTAAGTACCTCATCTAGCCTTTTTTTAAACACATCCAGGGATGGTGATTCAACTACTTGGCTCAGACAGCATTTTAGATGCTTAATGAAAGTCCCAATTCAGCTGAAAAGGAGCCCTAAATGCAGGCCTTGCTAGATTGGTTTCCTTTTCTCTGACCTTTCAGCTCAACCCCTATAGCAATACTTCCCTACAGAAGGCAGCAAATGAAAAATAAAACAGAACCAAGAGGCTTAGAATATCTTAGCTACAGAAGCTGAGCCGTGTTCTGCTACACAAGGTATCACCATAGATAAGGGTGAAAAGTTGCTTGCAAGCTTGTTTTCCCCCCAAAATGATGATGCCCATATTTGATTTGTTATTCAATACAAAGAAATGGTTATCAAAGGTACAAACCTGTACCTAAGAAACAATTCTTTTTAAAAACCTTTTTCTAGTTAATGTGTATCCACATGCATGCGTGTGTGTGTGTATCTGTATTTTTCTTTCCTGGCCTGAAATCAAGCATGGAAGTACCCATTTTCTTTCCTTCTGAAAGTGGAACTTCTTTGTTTGCTGAAAATATTCCCTGAGCATAACATAAAGAGACTCTTACTTTATTCCTTTGGTTTAAGCATCTTGGCAATTTAATCATTTCATTTGAAACATACTGTGATAAAGTTGCCTGATACCACATGACTTTATTGAAAGTATGAAAAGCATGAAGCCTATGGTGCTTATAGCCATCATAAACAAGTTATTCCTCATTTTCCTTTGACAGTCAGTGCTTATATGGAATTAAATAGTATTTCTACGATCACTTTTTGGTCTTGAAGGTCCCCAGGATTTTCGGCATGAATTTTCCCATCTTCTTGTCTTTGGCATCTGTGTCATATTCCTCTTCGCTTTGACTGGCGTGTTCATCCTTTTTGCAGAACACCTCAAACCTGCTGTAGACTCGCTTCTCCTTCCGCATGTTCTCCATCTTTTTCAGAAGGGTATCTCTATCCTCCGATGGTTGCCGCTGGAGATTTCGTTTCTGGCTCCCAAAACTCTCTGACCTGTGTATGTTACAGCTTTTCTCCTTCTCACCCTTCCTTTCCAAGCTTGTGGTTGACTTAGAAAGATCAGGGTTGCTAGTGGATGGTAGTTGCTTGGCCAGTTCAGCTCTGTTCTTCTGACTGTTTGCAGAGATCTGTTCCAAAATCACCTTGGTATCATCACGGAGGTTGCTGCTGTACAGGATGTTAGCTGTGGATGAAGGGAATCTCCCCTGTGCTGGCTGGCTGCTTTTGGGAGGTAGTGGTGTTGCAAATTTATGGGTCTTTTCTTCCTCCATCATTTCCTGACAGTCTCCTGTGGAAGATCGTTTGAGAACCACAGCCTGCTTGTCAGATTTTCCACTCTCAGAAGTGGGTTCCTCCTCCAATTTCTTTTCACCTTTTGGGTTCAAAAGCTGCTTCAGCCGTAGTGACCCTTTTCTTAAAAATTCCATTGGATTTTGTTCTTGTTTTGAACAGTCTTCCTCAGATTTATTGAGAGAGCTGTCAGATCCTTGACTTCTAGATAAGTTTTCAAGAACTGATGTGGTACTTGTCCTAATCTGGGGTTTCTTAAGTTCTGTACTGACTAATTTTTGAGTGTCTTCTTTGAATGTCACTCTTTCCTTCTTCTCTGGAAGAGTCAATTTTTGAGTGTCTCCTACAAATATGAGACTCTCTTTCTCTGGAAGAGCAGGTTTATTCTCGATGGGGTAAAACCGAGATGATAATTTGTCCACCTTAGTGCTCATATGTGCCAGGGGATCTTTACTCAATGTGTCAACAAGCTGGGGGCTCGATGAGGCCATTCCAAATGGTCTGTCAGCCTCTCCATGCATTTTATATGTACTGCAGGAGTCTTTGGATTCTAGTACCCTGCTCTCCAGAATCTTGTACTGCACGGATTTGGTACATTTCTTTTCTGTGTTCTGTGATTCTTCCTGCAGATAACTTGAAACAGCTTTGGTATGAGTGACTGTAGAGCGCTCTGGGTCTTTGCCCACAGCTTTGTACTTCTCTAAAAGTTCTGCCACTTTAGATGAGGCAGCTGTCTTAATAGTTTCATGGTCTTTTGTCAACTCACTGGACATCTGTTCTTTTTGGATCATCTGAACCTTTTCTATTGTAGTGTTAGGCTGATCTAATTTGGCAGCACTGAAAATCAGAGAGGACCTGAGTCTCGAGCTCCTCTGGATCAAAGGATTTATCCTGGCCCTAAAGGCATCTTGTTTCGTTATAGGGGTTTCTTCACCTACTCTGTCAGGATCTGCAAATTCTTTGGCACTTTCAATTCCCAGTGATTTGCTATTAAAAGCCATAGGGGATTTGAATGCTGGGATGAGGTCAGTGGGATGCTTTGTGAGGGTATCCCCAATAACATCATTATATGCCTCTGATTCCATAGGCATTGGTAGACCTTCCTCTGGTTCAGACTGGTACGCACTAAGGTATGAAGAAATCCTCCAGTTACGTAAACCTGTTCTATTTTCCTGTGTGCTCTTGTCTTCATCTTGGTCCTCATCTTTGTCTTGTAAGAACAGGCGTTGTTCCAGGCTTTGTTTCTGTGTAGGAGAAGTCTGGCAAATGAATTTCTGTCCTATATTCTGCCTTCTTAGCATCATCCCCATCGGGCCATTGCCTGCAGCATTCAGCTGATCAGAGCTGTGTCTCACTTCCCTGGAAGAATTTGAAGGCACGTAATCCAGCCTTAAGGGGAAACCCTCCTGTGGAAAATTGGATTCAAGTTCAGGGTATCTGGGTCCCTCTCCATAGTCTTCCAGTTCATTGAACCCTGGCCTACCACCTCGGATTCTCTCAAAGAGTCCCTGAGGTCTGCCAGAAAGATGGGGATGTTCAAACTGGTACTGGTAGAACTGATCTTTCTGAAAATGACTAGACTGGATTTTGAACTCATCCATGTTGTTCATGAACATCTGCCTGGCATACTGTTTAGAAGAAGCAAAATTCTCAAATGTTCCCTCTGCAAAACTGTGTCTCTTAAAGGCATCCAACTCCAACTGCTTGGAACGGAGAAACCCTCTGACAGGATCCATCTGGGAATTCTCCATTTCCACCTTTTTATACATTCTCATGGCCGACCCCTCCACAGTATGGCGCAGCAGGTCGTCCCGCCTGAAGTTCGACAGGAAGTACCTGTCTGGATCCACTCTGTCCATAAAGGAGGGAAAAAGGTTGTCATCCCTCTGGAACATCAGGGATGCTTTTTTTGGAAAGAAAGGCATATTATTGCCAAAAGGTGTCATGGCAAATGTGTTTTCTGCCTTTGCCAAGACATTGGCTGGAGGAACGAGAGGTTCTGACTGTGCAAACAGAATTCTAAATTCTTCGTCAAAGCTGGCCACCAGCTCTCCCTGGAAGATGTGGGCAATACTTCTGTGGATCTTCTCAAAAGACCACATAAAACTACAAAGAGAAATAGAAGTAATGATAATGTATTAGCATCGAGTTACTCTAATGTACCACTTTACATTACAGCACTTGCTTGCCTGAAGAAATTTCTCTGATACTATTTACTGCTCAGGCAGCCAGTCATTACACACTGTTGTTCCCAAGCCTCATAGTTATGAACTGATTTGGCATCACAGCTTTGCAAAGAATTTTATAAGGCAATAAATTACTTCTTTTCTAAAAAAGCCAGGTTAATAACAACAGCAAGAGAGCAAGCTGATGATAATTCTTATATGAAGCAGATGTTCCTGCAATTACTTTTGGTTGCAATTGGGTTTTACAACTAGTGTGTTGTGCCCATCTTTTAAAAAAGGATCAACTAGGGAGCTACATCACATCAGCTGTACCTCAGACTGAAGAAACACTGTGGAACAAATCTTCCTGGAAGCCGTTTCCAGGCACAGGAATAACAGAAAGACAGCTGGGATCAGACAGCAGGGATTTATCAAGAGGAAACCCAATCCCACTGCGTTCTCCAAATAGAGGTCTGTCTGCAGGACAAGAGGACAGCAGGCAAGGAGTGTTTTCTGGCCTTTAACAGGAGTTTCCACATGGCCTTTACATAAGTATCTTTGTAGCCAAAGTAGAACTCTGCAGGCTGAGTGCGTGTGCCCACAGAAAACGGGGAAGTGGTTGGGCTGTCAGGCTTAATGAGCGGTGGTCAGTGATTTGAAGTCTGACTGGGGGACAGTTATAAGTGGTGTTGCTTGGGGAAATAGTCCTTAACACTGTCATTAATGACCTGGACAACAGGACAGTGTGCACTCCTGGCCAGCTTGCAGGTGACACCAGAATGGGGAGATGGTGCAGTTGATGTGCCAGTCAGGGGGACCTCAACAGGCTGGGGAAATGTGCTGACAGGAACCTCATCACATCCAGCAGAGACAAATGCAGAATCTTGCACCTGGGACAGAACAACCCCATCACCAATATGGGCTGAGGATGACTGACTAGAAAGCAGCTTGGATGAAAATGATGTGTGGGTTCTGGCAGGCAGTAAGATGAAAAAAGACATCAGCACCTTTGCAGTGATGGTGGCTCAACACAGACAGGGATGCAGTAGTAAAAGTGCAGCCAACAGGTCAACAGAAGCAATTACTCCCCTCTAGTGAGCATTTGTGATACTGTATCTAGAGTACTGAGTCCAGTTTTCACAGAATCACAGAACAGTTGAAGTTAGAATTGACCTTGGGCAGTCAGCAGGTCCAAACCCGCGCACACCCCCACCCCTGGCAGGGCCACCTAGAGCCAGTTGCCCAGGTCTGTGTACAGATATTTTTTTAGTATCTAAAGAGAGATACAAGGTCTGCAGGCAACCTATTCCAGTATTCAATTAACCTCATAGTAAAGAAATGTTTCCCTATGTCCAAAAGGAACCTTCTGTGTTTCAGTTTGTGTTTTTTGCCTCTGGCCGTGCCACTGGGTATCACTGAAAAAAGCCTGGCTCCATCCATCCGCTGCACGCTTCCTTCAGGTATTGATATATATTAATAAGATCCCCAGACAAACCACCTTCTCTCTAGGCTGAACAGTCCCAGGGTGCTCCAGTCCCTTTGTCATCCTTGTGGCACTTTGTTGGACTCTCTCCAGTATGTCCATGTCTGTCTTGTACTGGACACAGTGCTCTGGGAGTGGCCTTACTGCTGCTGAACAAAGGGGAAGGATCACCACCCTCAATCTGCTGGCAGGGCTTTGCCTAATGCAGCCCAGGTTATCATCTGCTGCCTTCACAGCCAGGGCATGTTGCTGCTCATCTTCAATTTGGTGTCCACCAGGACACCCCAGATCCTTTTCTACCAAGCTGCTTTCCAGCAAGGTGGCCGCCAGCACATACTGGTTCATGGTTTCCTGGGTTTAGGCTTCGCAGTACAAGAAAGCTGTTGGCAAAGTAGAAGTTTAGCAGAGGGCTACTAAAAGGATACCAGCATTATGTAGTCTGCCTTCCCACGTCAAGCTTTCCTTTCCTGGGAATGGCTAGACATCTGCCTGCCAACGGGAAGCAGTGAATGGATTCCTTATTTTGATTTACTTGCATGTGCAGGTTTGCTTTAGCTACTAGACTGTATCTCAACCCACAAGTTTTCTCATGTTTGCCCTTCCGATTCTTTCCCACCTCCTGCTGAGAGTAGTGAACAAACATCTGTGTGAGGCTTGGCTGCCTACTGGGGTTAACCCACCACAACTTGTAATTACTGTATCATTTTTACAGATCATTTACACACATGTTGTGAAGGAAGTGTGGGTTCTATTGCCTGGGCTTCAGGGCTTGTTTAATTGGTCATGTACCTGAGTTGCAAAATGATGTATTTTTCCTGAAAACTGCTGTTTGTCACTGAGACAAACTCCTGTCACTGATGCTCGTTTGGAAGAGCCAATGCACTGCTTTAACAATAAACCAGTCTTGTTCTCTCTGAAACTGGGACAGGTAACATCGCAGAGCTTCTCACCTGTAGTTGCCACTCAGCACCACCATGCAGTCCACCAAGAGGAACTTCTCCTTCACGTGGCCTTTGAACGACATCCCTGTGCGGCAGTAGTAGGTTGGGCCAGAAACTGTCCTCACCCTTAGGAACTGCAAACCAGACAAGGCACTGACTCAGTTGGAAGTTGTTACTTCCCTCCCCCTGCCCATCCTTCTTCCCCTTGCTCTTTTAACTTCCACCCTGCCACTACTTTTATACTTCAGCGCCAGTGATTCTGCCTGCAAACACAATGGAGAGCTAAAGCCTTTTGTTAGTGTGTTCCCAGCCTTCAGCCCTGTACTGTTGTGCCAGCTGTCCCGGCTTTCTTCATAATTACATTTCACGAGGCTCTGGCCCATTTTCCCCTCTCTCAGGTTCTTACTGCCTTAACAACCCTCTGCGTCCCAGGGCAGATGCCCTCTGGGTGTGAATTAGGGCAGGGCAGGTCTCTGCTCACCTCCACGTAGTTAAGATTGACTCTGCATTTTGCTGCTGTATCAAGGAAGAGCTGAGAGTTCATTTCATCCAGCAAGACATACACAGGCACTCTGCGAGCGGCAGCATCCAGCACCTCAAAGAGCAGGTCCACATCAGTGAAAATGTCCATCACGATGGCTACCACCTAGGAAAAGAATGCGAGAAAGATATCAGTGATCTGTGCCTGCTTATGTCCCAAATGACCATGTTCCCCAGCACCTCACATTCCAAAGCTGCACTGTCTCCTTGTCAAAATCCCTTTCAAACAGGAACCTTCCCATTTAAAGATTCATTTAAACATCGAGGGCCCCAGAACTGGGAGCAGCATTGCTATCTAAGGTGCATATTCTGTACATGAAGAGGTGAGGGAAACATCACTGCCATTGAGCATTCCCTCATTAATCCAAAGATAGGAGGTATTTTCCATGATTCTATGAACTTTCTGAATCATAGAATCATGATTCATTAAATTACTATGATTTGATTCATAGAATGATGATTTTGAACCACACTGGAAGGTTGTATTGAGCTGCTTGGACACTACCTACTCCTTCCAAGACATCCATGACATTTGTAGGCAACTTCGTGGACAAGGCTCATCAAGCCACTATACAGCTGCATCTATACACTCGTAATACGGGAAGTAGCTTCAAGGCTCTAACGTAGAAACTCAGAATGCTTTGGGTTGGAAGGAACCTCAATGGCCATCTAGTTCCAATCCCCCTGCCATGGGCAGGAACACCCTCCACCAGCCCAGGTTGCCCAAAGCCCCATCCAACCTGGCGTTGAACACTGCCAGGGATCCAGAGGCAGCCACAACTTCTCTGGGCACCCTGTGCCAGGGCCTCCCCACCCTCACATGGAAGAATTTCTTCCAAATATCTCATTTCAATCTCCCATCATTCAGCTAAAGGACATTGCCCCTTGTCCTGTCACTACCTGTCCTTGTAAACAGTCCCTCCCCAGCTTTCCTGTAGTCCCTTTAGGTACCGAAGGCTGCTATAAGGTCTTCCCAGAGCCTTCTCTTCTCCAGGCTGAACAAGCCCAACCCTCTCAGCCTGTCCTCATGGCAGAGATGATCCAGCCCTCGGATCATCTTCCTGTCCTCCTCTGGACTCGCTCCAACAACTCAATATATTTTTTGTACTAAGGACCCCAGAGCTGGTTGCGGTATTTCAGGTGGGGTCTCATGAGAGCAAAGGGGCAGAATCCCCTCCCTTGACCTACTGGTCACACTGGTTTTGATACAGCCCAGGACATGGTTGGCATTCTGAGCTGCAAGCACAGATTGTCAGCTCATGCTGAGCTTTAATCAATCAACATCCCCAAGCCCTGCTCCTCAGGGCTGCTCAATCCATTCTCCACCCAGCCTGGAGACCCACATGCAGGCTCCTGCACTTGGCCTTGCTGAACCCCATGCAGTTTGCACAGGCCCACCTCTCCAGCCTGTCAAGGTCCCTCTGGATGACATCCCTTCCCTCCAGCATGTTAACTGCACCACAGAGCTTGCTGTCACTGGCAGACATGCTGAGGCTGCTGCTCTCAATCCCACTGTCCATGCCACTGACAAAGATATTAAATAGTGCCAGTCTCAGTACCCTGAGGAATGCCACTCATCATTGATCTCCACTTGGACACTGAGCCATGGACAAGTCTTTGAGCACAACTGTACTGCCAATTCCTTATCCTCCAAGTGGTCCATCTGTCAAATCCATGTCTCTGCAATATAGAGACTGTGGAATCATGCAGAACAGTGTCAAATGCTTTGCTCAAGTCCAGGTATAAGGCATCTGGATAACCAGATGTCCTGTTTTGTTCTGGAGGAACAATCACCTCTTTGCCTTCCATGTGCCTGAGCACAGTTTCCAGGAGGATCTGATCCATGATCTTGCCAAGCACACTGGTGAGACCAACTGCAGTTGCCCATGTCTTCCTTTTTTCCCCTTTTTAAATCTTTTCCAATCCCCTTTTCTCCCTGTCCTCCCCAGTTCTTATTTTATTACTGTGTGAGAATACATGATGGAAGGGTGTAAGGAAGATGCATCCAAACTCTTCTCAGCGTTACCCATTGAAAGGACAAATCCCAAGACACAAAATACTTAAACATAAGAAAATCTTCGTTTACAGGAAGCATGTTTGAACAGCAGAACAGATTGCCCAGAAAGTTTGTGGAGTCTCCATCCTTGGAGATACTCAGGGACAATTCTGAAGTAATTCTCTCTAATCCTCTCTGAGCAGGGGAACTGTCTGTCTACAGAGGTCCCTTTCAACCTCAAGTATTGGGTTATTCTGTGAACTCTTTCCATATTTCAGCACAGCCTTACACACCTTTCCAGGAGACCAGAGGCTAGTTTTGACGCAGTATTTTTATATTCATTCTTTTCCTTGTCAGGTCCTACGGACAAAGCTAATGGAATTAGCAGAGGACCTGATGCATTGTGATTCCTCTTTGACACACATAATTTTATCTCTGCTCTGACTGGCCTCTTCATTTTCTCACCTGTTGAGCTGCTCGAATCATTCTGCGAGCCTCCTCCTTAATACTGGGATTGTCCGGGGGTGGTGGCTGCACGAGGGTTGTCACCTCTGTTCCCCTGAACCCAAATACCATTGGCCAGCCCAGGTCAAGCTCGGGAACAGCAAGGTCTGAGTTCATGGGCCAGTAAGTCCCAGAGGATCCATCCATGTCATTGTCACCTGCCGGGTCTGTGGTACCTTCCTGGTTGGCATACTGCGGTTTCTGGAGATTCTGTATGATATGATCCACCTCCGAGTTGCAAAGAAAATCAGGGGCTGCTTCCTCTGATAGGAAGCGCTGGTAACTTTCTTTGCCCTCTTCAGTAAGCACATCCAGAGCTAAGCGATAATACTCCTTGTAATGTGGGGGGAGATAGTTAGGGTCAAGGGGATTGTCCCCCTGTGAGGAGCTTTGAGATCGACGAGCCATGAGGGGAGGGAGAGCTGTAAGAAAAGAATAATCAACAGTGAGACCAGTTTCACTCCAGTGACACACACATCCAGCCTCATAACTGGTGAAAGTTGGGGGTTCACGATGGCAAAACCAAAAGGGAAGAGATACCAAGCACACAGAGTAATGTTGGATAAAGTTCATTCCAAATGGATGGGGAGCCTTAAATTAGGCACAGGCGGTAATCACTTCAGAATTACTTTAACACAGTTAAATGTTTTTGAGCAAAATAAAGAACAAACCAAATCGGGCAGCACTGTGATGTACAAGAACGATGCATCCTACAGAATGCTGAACTTTCTTCTTCAGGCTGCCAATTGCTAAGCTTAATTTTGCCTCTTGTTTCAAAACTACTCTTTTTTTCACCTCTCTAAAGAACAATGCTGCTGGTTATTAGCTCAACTCCATTAAAACTTATTCCCAAATGCTACAAAAATTATTTACTGTGTGTAATACAGCACTAAACCAAGAAGCATATGTATTTATACAAATGCACGCTCTGAATCCTTATAAAGTCAGTGTCATAATCACCTCAGAATATGAGTAGAAGCTGGGTATAAGTGGAATGCGGGCAAGTATAAGGGTGTCCTGCTGGTGTAACATGGCCAGAAGTCAGAGTAATTTTCATGAGATCCAGGAAGAAATAAAAAACAAGGGACATGATGCTTTTTCAGTCTCTTGATGTTAGGAAAAATCTGAGTCAAAAGAGCTCATGTTCAGTATTTGAAAATTGTCTGTAGGAAATTTTTTTTTGAGAGTACAGACAAATGTGATTTTAACGAATTTTTGAAGAAACGCTTGTCATACCACAAATACAACTCAACAAATAATATCCTACTGATCTACAGAGAACTCCAGAGCACTCTGGCTTTTGACTGCCAATTAATTTAATGCTCAAACATACTCTTCCTGGCACCCCAGCACTGATAAGCCAACAGAGGCTTCCTCTTAACCAAAACGAAGCATGGCTGTCACTGACCACTCAGGCAAGGCCGCATGAATAGGACGCGAGTACAGGGGCTGAAAGTGGCTGCTATTGCCACTGCCATCCAACACCCCTGCTCCCAAAATGGGCAGGATTGCCATGGATGTGGGAGGACAGAAAACAACACTCAGGCCCATACTATCACTCTCTGTAATAGCTGTAAGTACTAAGTCAGAATACATTCAAGATGAAGCCTAAGTGGATTTTTCTTACCTGACTACCTGCACAGCACAGATCAGCACTGAATTACTCCTGCCTCAAACTCCCACGAGCTACTCCTGCTTCAAACTGTAACACCTATATAGAGCTGCGTGACACAACAGTTCCTAAGGACCTGTGGTAGTTAATAGATCATGAACAGGCAGGAAAAGTACCAGTGAAGAAACAGATGTGATGCAAAAGCAAAATGATCCTCATGGACTTCTCTAAGCTGCTGGCCCCACGGAGAATCCTGGAGCGTCAAGAGCTGGAAGGGACCTGGAAAGCTCATCCAGTCCCAGCCACCCCTGCCAGAGCAGCATCACCCAGACTGAATCCCACAGGAACGCGTCCCGGCAGGTTGGATATCTCCAGAGACTCCCCAGCCTCTCTGGGCAGCCTGTCCCAGGGCTCCAGCACCCTCACAGGGAAGGGGTTTCTCCTTGTGTTGACATGGAACCCCCTATGCTCCAGCTCAGCAAATACCGAGCGACAGGGGCTGTCCTGATGGGACAGACGGACGGTCCCGGGAGCGTCCCTGCTCGCAGGGCACCCGCGCTGCTCCGGCGCTGCGGGACCGAACGGAGCCTGTCGGGAGGGCGCTGCCTGTGCCGAGCGGGGACGGGCCGTTCTGGGTGGCGGCGTCCCCGGGCCTGGGGCGGGCCGGGCGGGGAGCGGTGCGTTAACACACGACCCTCGGGCCGTCAGCCTCCGCACCGCACCGCTCGGCCCGGCCTCCGGCCCCTGCAGAACCAGCGAAGATCACCGCTGCCGCGGGAGGGAGCGCCCAGGCAGCCCGGCGCGCCCGGGGCCGGCGGGCGGGTCCCCAGCCGCCACCTCTGCAAACAGGTCCCGGAGCCCGCAGCAAACTCCGAACTGGATCGCACTCGGGCGCCGGAGCAACAACCCGCCCGGCTGACTCCTAAGGCTGCGAATCTGCAGCGTCACCCAGCTTGGCTGCAAGGAGAGAACCGGGGAGGGAGATGCGGAGCCTTCCCCGAAGTTCATGCTGAGAAAGCACCTCAAGTCCCACTTGGAAAGAAGCTCCCGCCTGCTGAGCCTGCCATTCCCGTGTGTGCCCCGGGCAAGGTTCTGCTCATTAAGCCTCCTCGCTGCCTTCAGCTGGTTTGCATTTCTTCCAAAACAGACGCACAAATCCGAGAGCTGTGAAATACAACCCGTACATCATCTTCCTGCCACCACAGGTAACTTGTGACTCGCGAAAATAAAAGGACAAATCCCTAACAAACAGCCACAATAAATGTAAGGGTAGCGACAGTGCGTTTGACCAGTGTCCTGTCACAAGGAAAGGCAGGAAAACTGGGGAAAAAAAGTACTGTTTTCTCCCAAGACGAACCTCAATTAGCCTGAGGAAATGCTACAGCTGTTCCCTTTTAAAGCAAGGCTGTCACGGACTTTGGGTCCTCTGAATAGATCCCCATTTTTAGTTCAGATTCAAGTTCAGGAAGGTTATGAAGATTTCATACTTTTGCCTGGGTTGTGTGAGACAGCAGCAGCGGTAACCCTGAGTGGGCAGCTTGCTATGTGTGCACACACGAACCGTCCTGTGTGTTCACACAAGTTCGGTGCCCCCAGGTAGCCCCGGGGCAGCAGCGCAGGTGCTACACAGAACTTCGGTGTGTATGCAGTGAGGCAGAAACACTCGGGACGTGTGTCATAGCTGCATGTATGCGTAAGCAAGAGCAGCAGTTCCCACCATCTCTGCACACTGCACTCACTAGACATGCACTGGAGTGTATCTCTATGGAATCTCTCCCTGAAGGAAGTAGATTAACTCTGGTTTGAGACAGCATACACCATACCTCACCAGGATTCTACTTCAAATAAATAAAATACTCTGTGACTTCTAAGAGAAAAATAATTTGCTGAAAAGGATTCCTGAGAGTGAATGACAATCTTGGGAAGTATCTGGAATTCGGAAAGATATGGTCCTGTTTGCCCTTGTGATGCATCTGCTGGTCTAAGTGCCTGCACCTTATGTTTGTGCAAGATGGGAAGCTGATGGTCTACTGATACAGACTTAGAGTCTGCAGAATAAACAGTTTCAAGACTGGCTGTGTCTACACCTGTAAGAAAAGATTACTGATGTCTCTGGATACAAGTGAGAGCAGAATAGGTTGAAGTTTGTGCATGTAAGGAAAAAAACTTCAGCAGATCATGAGGTGCTCCATCCCACTGCTCATCTCTGTGGCCTCCTCTGGACTTGTCCCAAGAGCTCCATGTCCTTCTGAAGGAGGTTATTCTACTTCTCTACACTGCTCTTGTCAGCTCCCATCTGGAGCACTGCATCCAATTCGGGTCCTCTGTACAAGAAAGACGTGGACCTTAGAGGAGGTCAGAGTGGTCTGAAGGCTGGAACACCTTTGCTATGAATAAAGTCTGAGTTGGGCTTGTTCAACCTGGAGAAGGGAAGGCATGGGGATACCTTCCAATACTTAACTAATAATTTAAGCAATCTGATATCCTTCTACAATAAGGTCACTCACCTAAGGGATGAAGGGAAGGCAGTGCATGAAGTTTTTCTGGATTTATGTAAGGCTTTTGATCTTGTCCCTGACAACATCCTTCTGGACAAGTTGCCCAACTGTGAGATAAGCAGGTACCTGGTGTGCTGGATGAGGAACTGGCTGGAACCGGTGCAGGCACAGGGTAGTAGTGAATGGGGCTACATTTGGTTGACGACCAGTCACCAGCAGTGTTCAGGGATCGATTCCAGGGCCAGTTCTGTTCAGTATTTTTCTCAACCATCTGGATGCAGGAGTTGAATGTGCCATCAGCAAATCCTCTAGCAACACCAAAACGGGAGGTGCTCTTGACTCTCCTGAGGCCTTGCAGAGGGATCTGAGTAGGCCGGAGCACTGGGCCAGCATCAGTGTAATGAAATTGAACAAGCACAAATGCTGGACCCTGCACTGGGACAGAGTAACTCTGGTCACAGTAGAAACTGGGAGAGGAGAGGCTGGACTGGTCCCCCTGCAGAAAGGGGTCTGGGGGTGCTGGCTGGCAGCAGGCTCCGCAGGAGTCAGCAGTGTGCCTGAGGGCAAATCGCACCCCGGGGTGCATCAAGCAGGAAGACCAGCTGGTCAAGGGTGGGCACTATCCTGCTGGATTAGTCTTGACGTGGCCTCATCACGAATCCTGTGTGCAGTGCTGGGCCCACAGTTTAAGGCAGCTGTGAAGGTCCTTGAATGCGTCCTGAGAAGGGCAACCCAGCTGGTGAAGGGCTGGAAGGCAGGTCCTGTGAGGAGCAGCTGAGGGCTCGGGGTTTGTCTAGTCCAGAGAAAGTCTGGAAAAGAGGGGGCTGAGGGGTGACCTCGATGCTCTTTGCAGCTTCCTGAGGAGGGGACACAGAGAGGGAGGTGCTGAGCTTACAGCAGCCTTCCAGTCCCTGAAAGGTGCCTAGAAGAAAGCTGGGGAAGAACTGTTCCCAAGGGCATGGAGTGATAGGATGAGGGGTGATGGCTTTAAACTCAAAAAGGGCAGATTTAGGCTGGATATTACAAAAAGGTTCTTCAATATGAGGGTGGTGGATCACTGGCACAGGTTGTCCAGAGAGGTGGTGGAGGTCCCATCCCTGGAGACACTCAAGGTCAGGCTTGATGAGGCTCTGAGCGACCTGCTCCAGTGAAGATGTCCCTGCTTATTGCAAGGGGATTGGACTAGATGACCTCTAAAGATCCCTTCCAGCCCAAAACATTCTATGATTCTTGAGCTCTTCTCCCAGGGATTCAGGGACGGGATGTGTGGGAACGATTCAAAGTTGCATCAGCAGAGTTTGAGATTGGTCATTAGGAAGCATTTCTTTACTGAGAGGATGGACAAACGCTGGAACAGGCTTCCTGGAGAGGTGGTCAATGCCCCAATCCTGTTATCTTCTGGTCAGCACTGAAGTGGTCAGGTAATTGAACTTAATCACTGTTGTAGATCACTTCCAACTGAAGTATCCTATCCTATCCTATCCTATCCTATCCTATCCCATTCTTTTTTAATGGGAGCTTATGAGAGAGACTTTTTACCAAGGCCTATAGTGACAAGACAAGGGGAAACAGAATTAAACTGAAAGAAGGTGGGTTTAGACTGAGCATAAGGAAGGAATTTTATACAATTAGGGTAGTGGTACACTGGACCAAGGTTCCCAGGGAAATTGTGGATGTCCCATCATTGGAAGAGTTCAAGGACAGTTTGGATGGGGCTTTGATCTAGCACAAGCAGTTCCTGCTCATGACAGGGGCTTGGAACTAGATGATCTTTGAAGGGCCCTTCAACACAATCCATTCTACAATTCTGTGATTCCATTAATTGTTTGGCATGCTTTAATTCCCTTATTTGCAACAAGAACTACACTAGGTTGATGAATTCTCAGCTTGCATGCAGAATGATGGGGTTTATACACATACATAAAACTTATATGGATTTTTTGCATGTCACCATTTATAAGGTCTAAAAAGTATGGGTAATTTCATATCTCAGGAACTGGCACTAGCACAATCCCGATAATCTTCCTCCAGCTTCTCATGTGCTACTACCTACAATGAACATATTCCATGCTTTGCATGGCAAGAGATGCACAAAATGTTTGATACTCTTTCAGTCGTCTTTCAAACTACTGTCCTGTCAATCTAAGCAGAAGGGAAGAAGTTAACTGGAACCTCAAATGTTATTATCTTTCATCACAACGGTACGTGTGAGCTGACGTCAGGTCAATGAATAAATGAAATTTCTCAAAAGCGATCTAGTTTGCTCCTGGGCAGAAACTGTTAGGAATGCTAATTCACTAGAGAAGCAGAGCTTTTGGATCCCATGCACCTGCAGTCTTTGCAGTACACTCCTGCAACTGTTCATGTGGTGAAACAAATCTAGATTCTGCATTTAGTTCATGGTTTTGTGTTTGTTTTTTGGGGGGAGGGGGTGTTGCTAAGTTACAACTCCTGGGAAAAGCTGTCTGCAACTGGCAGAACTCTTGAGGTGCTCGTTCAACCTTGGTGGTGTTAAACCACAAGTCACAAGGTTGTGTTTCTAGGTCTAGGTCAAATAATCCACTATTTAATGAGTAACTACCCTAGAAATTAGCTGAAAATTATAATGTACCATTTATGGCTCATATTTGTTTGCCATAGTCAGGTTTCTGAGATTGATTTTTTTTTAAAAACTACTGTCTCTTTACATCTATGTTAACTAGCTTTCATTCATTCAAAATGTCTCAGTTATCACAGTGCAATGCTGGATTGTGCGTTCTCCTGACCCCACCCCTCAAGGATTTATAAACATTGAAAAGATCCCCCTCAGTCTTCTCTTCTCCAGGCTAAAAAGTCCCAAGTCCCTCAGCCTCACTTCATAAGAGAGATGTTCTAGTCCCCTCAGCATCTTCACAGCTCTTTTCTGTAACCTCTCCAGTAGCTCCTGTCCTTCCTGACCTGCGGAGCCCAAAACTGCACACAATATTCCACATATATTCATACAATCATAGAATGTGTTGGGTTGGAAGGGACCTTTAAGGGTCATCTAGTCCAATCCCCTTGCAATAAGCAGGGACATCTTCACTAGATCAGGTCACTCAGAGCCCATCAAGCCTGACCTTGAGGATCTCCAGGGATGGGGCCTCCACAACCTCTCTGGGCAACCTCTGCCAGTGATCCACCACCCTCATATTGAAGATTTTTTTTCCTAATATCCCACCAAGGAAAAAATTACTATTTTTATATATTACCAACAGTGATGGTAATACAGTGATGCCTTGTTATTGTTTGACTCTAGAACGGTGTATTCTGTTTCTTTTGTAGGGCATTCAGGACGTACAATGCCAGGAAGAACACCTCAGTATGTACTTCCTCATTCTCTCTTAAACTTTGCAAGTTGTCAAGTGTGAGGCCTGGAAGAGCAAAATGAAGGAAACATTTGGCAGAAGCAGAAAAATTTGGGCAGGAGGTCTGTAAAATGCATAGCTCATGTGTGCCCTTGCTTCCTTGGAACTGATTGCCAAAGGCTCTCATTAGATAGCAATTATTTGCTTTTATGCCTTTGTGCCTTTAACAGGAATTTTCTTAACACCTTGACAA
The DNA here is from genome assembly GCA_027925045.1 of Hypotaenidia okinawae. NCBI lineage: Eukaryota > Metazoa > Chordata > Aves > Gruiformes > Rallidae > Hypotaenidia > Hypotaenidia okinawae. The sequence continues at coordinate 165,271,914 of BSDF01000002.1, forward strand.
ATTTCCACAAGTAGAGTGAGAGAAGATTAAAATCAGAGAATCATGATAGAATCATACAATGGTTTGGGTTGGAAGGGACCTCAAAGATCATCCAGTCCCAACCCCCTGCCATGGGCAGGAACACCCTCCACCAGCCCAGGTTGCCCAAAGCCCCATCCAACCTGGCGTTGAACACTGCCAGGGATCCAGAGGCAGCCACAACTTCTCTGGGCACCCTGTGCCAGGGCCTCCCCACCCTCACATGGAAGAATTTCTTCCAAATATCTCATTTCAATCTCCCATCATTCAGCCAAAGACCATTGCCCCTTGTCCTGTCATTGCATGTCCTTGTAAACAGTCCCTCCCCAGCTTTCCTGTAGCCCCTTTAGGTACCAAAGGCTGCTATAAGGTCTTCCCAGAGCCTTCTCTTCTTCAGGCTGAACAAGCCCAACCCTCTCAGCCTGTCCTCATGGCAGAGATGCTCCAGCCCTCGGATCATCTTCCTGTCCTCCTCTGGACTCGCTCTAACAATTCAGCATCTTTTTTGTACTGGGGACCACAGAGCTGGACACAGCACTCCAGGTGGGGTCTCATGAGAGCAAAGGGGCAGAATCCCCTCACATTGCTGGGGATACAGCCCAGGACACGGTTGGCTTTCTGGGCTGGAAGTGCACATTACACATTGCTGGCTCATGCTGAGCTTTACATCAATCAACACCCCCAAGCCCTGCTCCTCAGGGCTGCTCAATCCATTCTCCACCCAGCCTGGAGTTGTGCTTGGGATTGCCCCAACTCACATGCAGGACCTTGTACTTGGCCTTGCTGAAGTCCACGCAGTTCACATGGGCCCAACTCTCCAGCCTGTCAGAGTCCTTTCCCTCCAGCATAACTGCAGCTTGTTGTCAGCAATCTGCTCTTCTTCCTTTTACATGTCAAATACCCAAAAAAGTAAGACCCTAAAGGCCCTTAGTACAAAATGTCCAGGGCCATAAAACCTACAACCGATTACCAGAAGGGAACAGGAAAGCACACCACCTATGTCCTTCACACCTTCAGTAGCTGCAATTTTATCAGGTAAAGCATCCCAGGGAAAGTACTGCCCCTTCATTGCACAAGAAAGCAAGGGACTCCTATTAAACCCTGCCAGTATGTCCTGGGAAAAAAATCCAGCAATTGTTTTAAACTTGATTTTATGAGCTGAACACACCAATATGGGACCTGAGAAGTTCTTTCAGACTACAAAGCACACTGGCATATGCCAGTACTTCCCTGCTGTCCAGTCTCTGTTGTTTTAAAGGAACATGAAAGAAAACTTCCCGATGCCAAAGCAAGGGGAAAAATTCCAACTTCTTCCCAGCACCTAGCCTTTAAGCCTTGGGTTAATTAAATATAAATCAAGTGTATGCAAATTATAACCAAGGGGAGAAATTCAGGTGTCTACACACAGGTGTTTAATGTCCCTTGGGATGCCCTAAGGTGTCTTGCCTGCCCTCCAGCTGCTAGTCGAGGTGTTGAGGCTCTCGTGAGGATTGTGCCACATCTGCTGTGGTTTAGACACCCTAAGGTACCTAAAATGACACTAAACACCTAAGTTTTGGAACAAGAACTGCTCCCCAAGGGTCATATTCATTAATTAAATACAGGTATATAACAAGCAAGATAATTGCACTCTGCCTCCCTTTACAGGGCAGCTGGAGAGGGCCTTTTTACAAGGACTTGTAGTCATAGGACAAGGGGTAATGGTTTTAAACTGAAAGAAGGTAGATCTAGGTAGGACATAAGGAAGAATTTCTTGCCTGTGAGGCAGGGAAGGCCCTAGCACAGGATGCCCTGAGAAAGTGTGGCTGCCTCTGGATCCCTGGCAGGGCTTAGGGCCACACTGGATGGGGCTTTGGGCAACCTGGTGTAGTGGAGGGTGTCCCTGCCCATGGCAGGAAGGTTGGAACTAGATGATCTTTAAGCTCCCTTCTAATCAAGGACATTCTGTGATTCTATGATAGTTGATGGAGAATAAGTGAATAAAATCAAAGAAATATGGGATGAGATTAATTTTCTAACACAGATGCTTAGATTTGGCCAAGTCTTCTCTTAATCTTTCTACCAGATCATTAACAAATCAGTCTTCCAAAGCTTTGGTGCTCTGTCTTCAATTTGTTTAACTCCAAGATTACCTTTATCCAGTCATACAATTCATTAAACCGAGATCCAGCTTGAAACTTTCAATAATTTATATGAGAGCCTGCCTGGGAGATGGATGGTTCCAGAATTTCAGTCTTTATTTTTGAAGGTTTTTACTTTTGCAACTGTACTTTCAAACATAACTTCTTCAGTAGGACAGGTCAGTCTCACCCAACTTCAAGCACCTTCACTGCAGAAATCTCCATGAATGGCTGATGTCCATATGTCCTGGTTTTCATCTGGGATAGAGTTAATTTTCATGAGAAGCTGGGAAGGGACACAGCCAGGAGAGCTGACCCAAAAGGGATATTCAATACCATATAAAGTTCTACTCAGTATATAAGGGCAGGAGGAATCACTGCTCGAGGACTAGCTGGGCATCTGGTTCTGAGCAGCAAGCAAATTGCATTGTCTGTCACCTGCTTTGTGTAATATTTTATTAGTATTGTAGTTATTTTCCGCTTCCTTTGCTGTCTTACTGTCCTAGTAAACTGTCCTTGTCCCAACACACGAGTTTTGCCTTTTTCTTACCATTCTCCTCCCCATCGCACTAGGGAGGAGGAGGGTGGATTAAGAGCAGCCCTGAGGTACTTAGTTGCCAGCTGGGGCTAAACACCACCATTCTACTATTACCAACCACCAAAAGCTAGTCAATACAGTGAAGTGAGTAATTGTCTCACATTAAAAGAGACACCCACATCAAGGCTGATGAAACCTACCATTACTGTACATTTTGTGAGGCATCAAATTGTCCTAATAGTCCTTTCTTACTCCATTTGAGGTCCATTTTACAATGCAGCCAGCACCGCTGAACACAATAGTCCAATGGCTGTCTTAGCAATGCTGTATTTGAGACAGAACTGTCTAGCCACTCCTGCTTGCACATCTGTGGATGTGCCTTCAGCTTGCTGGCTACTCTGATATCCATTAGTTTTTGCAATGGTTGTTGGGGTACAGTCTCCTTTTTGTAAACAGGAGATGGATTCTGAGGTGCTACGTGTAATAACTAACTGTGATGCACCAGTTTATCAGGTGATCCAAGGTGCTCTGCATACCTGCCCTACATTCTAGTTTTATTGACTTTCCCAATAATCAGGTACCTAAAAGCTTTATCACAAGTGGTTTTACTACATTGACCAAAGGTTAAAGAGAGAAAAAATATCACTGGTAAGTACCTTTTGAAAGAAAATTCAGTATTTTAAAGACATTATTTTAACTGCCTGTTGTTTACTGTGTATTGCAATTGCTCTTTAAAAGATTAAGAGTACATAAAGGAGTACAATTAAATCATCTGATGTAATATTGCAAAACTGTATTAGCTTAGCACTGAATATTGCAAGTCAGTGAATATCACTTGCATATTACAAGTCAGCATTTCGCTCTCCCTTTCTACATGTACCTGTTGTCAGCTCGGTCAAAGGAAGATGAAAAGCCTTAAATATATTTATCCAGTTGTGCAATGAAGAAAACTACTTCCTGATTCCTTCAGAAAAGTCCTATAAGACTTGATTTATCATTGCTATTTTAACATCTACATGGAAAAGCTGTGGCCACAATTGGCATGCAGCACATAGTCCTTCTCTACAAAAGCCGTGACTGATAGAGAAAAGCAGAGTGGAGTAGGCTAGAAAAGTCCAGATTCAAAGGGCAAAAAAAGAGCCAACATTTCACCCCGAACAACCTAGTTGCTTGTACATGCAGGAAAGAGCATTCTTCCCAGGACCTATATTTAAATATATAGAATATATATTACAAAGGTTTAAAAAAACCCCAAACAGTTGCTAGTCAACCATTTTCCTAGCAAGTTACTTCAGCATTCATTCACTTTTATTGTGGTGAAAATGCACCTTATTTCACAAAGTAATCTTTAACTTCAGGTTTAAATATATTATAATGCCTCTATTGGCACAATAGCAAAAAACCCCTAATATAATCATAGAATGATTGATTTGTCTTGGTTGGAAGAGATCTTTCAGATCATCAAGTCCAACCATCAACCTAACCTGCCAAAACCACCACTAAACCACGTCCCTAAGCAGCGCATCCACCCATCTTTTTCACACCTCCAGAGATAGTGACTCCACCACCCTCCTGAGCAGCCCATTCCAATGCCTAAAACCCCCCTCTTTCAGTGAAGAAATCTTCCCTAATATCCAATCTAAACCTCCTCTGGTGCAACTTGAGGCCATTTCCTCTTGTTCTATTGCTTCTCACAATGATAGGCCACTAATCTGTAAGCAAATTACTGCAAAGTAAACTAAGTTTGCACAAACATACTGATCCACAGTATCACAGAATCATAGAATCATCATGGTTGGAAAAGACCTTCAAGATCGAGTCCAACCACCGTAACCTCTAAACCATCTCCTGAAGCCCCATATCTACCTATTTTTTAACAGCTCCAGGGATGGTGATTTCACCACCTGCCTGGGCAGCCTGTGGTAATGCTTCACCACTCTTTTGGTGAAGAAATTTTTCCTAATATCCAATCTGAACCTCCCCTGGCACAACTTGAACCCATTCCCTCTTGTCCTGTCACTCATTATTAGAAAGAAGAGGCCAACAGCCCCTCACTATAACCTTTCAGGTAGCTGTAGGGCGCACTAAGGTCCCCTCTCAGCCTCATATTCTCCAGGCAGAGCAGCTCCAGGTCCCTCAGCCTGTCCTCATAACACCTGTTCTCCAGATCTCTGATCAGCCTAGTTGCCCTTCTCTGCACCCTCTCGACATCCTTCCTGTACTGTGGCACCCAAAACTGCACACAGTACTCGAGGTGCAGCCTCACCAGGGCTGAGTACAGGTACCCACCACACATCTCCCTTGTCAAGAATGAAAGATGACTCACTTCAACGAAGTGAACTGCAATACCTTGCATTTCCCACATGTTATTGCATAGTAAAGATAGATGCATACACAGGGCTGCTATGAAATCGTTACTCTGTGATGACAGAACCAAGTATTTATGTTCTTAATCTGAAATTCTCTTGAAAATAATGTATTTTGGTCAATGTTCTCTGTGTAGATTAGTAAGATGGCTTTTCCTCACACAAATCCTGATGATATGGATTCCAATCCATGAGAAGATGATAGTTTTTCCCAATCCTGTTCCATGCACTATACTGTACTCTTTATTTCTGTGTTTCATTTTCTTTAATACTAAATGTTTGTAATGTAAAAGTCCCTTGGAAAATTTTTGCATTTCACATGCCATTTACTCCTGTTCTTCTGGTTTCTCTAAATAAAGAGCATACAAATTCTCAAGTCTCTACAAGTTTCAGTCTCACTGTGTCTGAACTGAACTGTGTTCCTCTCACTGTATGTTTCTGGGAGAACATAACTCAGCTGTCCTGGATTGGATCGAAGGTCCATCAAGCCTGGACACCCACCTCCAAAAGGGACTAAGCACAGATGGTGTGAAAACACACAGGGACAGGCCAAACATTTATGATGCTTCACCAGCTTCCTAAGCTAATTTTAGCTACTTGAGGTTCAAGAACCTGCTGACCCAGATATGCTTTAATGATTAAAGCTAACTTCAAAGGCGTCTGCTATCATAAGCTCGCACAGAGTTTTCCTGAACCCATATAAAATTTCCGCATCTACAACGGCCAGAGGAAATGTAAAAAAATGTCAACAGATCAGAAATACAGTCATGAACAGTCTCCTTTTGAAATTGCTGCTGGTACTTTGGGTGCTTGTGGTTGGGTTTGGGGTTTTTTTTTCCTTCGGACAGGAATAAAACATCTATTGGCCCTCTACTGACCACTTTCATTTCATACATCTGCCAACTCTCCTGTCACTCATAACCCCTCTAGACAGAGAACCCTAAATTATTCAATTGCTTCTTACATGGAAACCGTTCTGTGCCTCTTATCCTCTATTCCCTGATTTTGTTTCACTCTACTGTTGGTTGGGGTTTTTTTTGGAGATCATGAGACTACAGCTGCAAGATGAAAGTGAAACTATTATTTACATGTTGTTCTTTTCCTAATATGACATTTGCTTTTTCACTGCTAAGAAGCGATGAGCATCCTGCTGATTTATGGAACAGGTTCACTGTGCTTTGTGGGTTTTCTTCTTTTAGTCCTGCTTTTGTTGAACTATCCCAGTGACAATCAATTTTCCTGAATCCCAAGAAGGTACAGGCAAACAGACTTTCTGGTTTGGTTGAATATACAGTTAGAGACTCCAATGAAGAGTCATAATCCCATTGTACAAAATGAAGTACCAGCAATTAATAAACTGGTTCTTGCTGATGATGGTCTCAGAATCTACACCCCATGAGACATGATAAACAGATGAAAAATGAGCTGAGAGGTACAAAGCGGGCATGGGAGAGCCATCACAATGCCTAAAGGGCAGGTAGAGTAACTTGCATCAGACAGATAAGTCTGTTGAGGAACCATGTGCTTGGTCCGTACGCTCCACGATGAAGAGCACATGGAGGAAGATGTAACATTTGTGAATTTGTTTTTACAGGGATTCCAGACTAGCTTTCATTTAACATTTGGCACGTTCCTATCTTCTCCATACAAGCCCTGTAGTACTTTGCATTTACTATTCTTCTGGTTTTGCAGTCGCTCAGAATTGGTATTTCATGAAGTCAGGGAAAGAAAAGCATTGATCCACAGCGTCTTCTCTCTGTGCCTTCCAGGAGACTGTTTTCATTACCTGGTATTTCATGTAGTTCTCCTAAGCAATTGTTTCATAAAACCATGTTCATAAATTTAGAAGTATTGAGAACACCAGTTGTGATCAGAACTACACCATATTAGACAATGAGTGAACCAAAACTGCACTCTTTAGCTCCTTCCCAAGAAATCCTTCCCCTAAGTATAGTAGCTGTGACAGTGATGGGTACAGAGAAAGCTATAGTACAGTCCAAACATTTAGTACACTAGCTCTGTTTAGCATGTACAGTACACTTACTTTTTAGCATGCTAATATGGGATATTTGTTAGGGATTTTTCAGGAGGAAGCTGAAGGAGAGAAGGTAGGCTTTGTAGCTGTTTATGAGTAACTCCTCCCATGCTTAGGGGCGATGGGAAAGCATGAAGGAGCTTGTTGAAAACTTAACAAGTGTGAGATGAAGGCTGATATAATGGGCTGATAAGAGGCAAGATTGAATCTCTCAGCAGCAAAGGTCTCTTCCACACTTCTGCTCGGGCTTTCCCAAAGGCACTGCGTTTGCTGCACCTCTTTGCAGGGAGTACTAATGCAGTCAGTCACTCCCCTCCTCAGCCAAAAACACACTAGCAAGGGAGAAACATTAGGAGAGAAAGGAGCATGCAGTTATCTGTGTGCAATTATGAAGAGCTTTTTTTGAAGAGGGAGACTCCCATGGAAGACACTGGTATAATTGGGAATGACTTTACTAGCTTTGACACTTACCACAAGCATTTTGTGATCCACAAAAGCTGTCAGACCCTCTTAATATTGGAAAAAGTAAACAGAGATGTAATTGTAGCCTACAACTATCTCTGCACAGAAAACACTTTCAACCATAATGAAATGTTTAATGGAGGCAGGGCAGGGAAAAGTAACTGACGGATAAAGCTAGATGTAAAAATTCTCCCTTTAGCTTTGGATTTAACACTAAGAGCACAAAATAGAGTGAGTATAGACCTGTTGCCTCGTGCATAATTTGCTGCCTATCTGTATGATGTTCCATTTCAATAGATTTTAATCATTGGGGTTTTTTTCTCTAAAAGAGTAGTATGGAATTCTATTTTCAGCTATGCTGAGTGGATGGTCACCACAAAGCCCTACAGATTAAAAAAAAAACCAACAGGATCTGCGTTTTTCATCATTCTTTGTCAGCTGTGAATCAAGAGTGATGGGTTGTATTCACCCAGTCTAAACTCAGTGTTTCCTCCCTCCTCTGCGGCTGCCTGATGTCAGCCCTGCTGATGTCTCAGCACCTCAGGCTGCCTCTATCTTCCTCCCCAACGCTGACTCCAGTGCTTGTTGTTGCGTGTTTTGCCTGCACAGCAAGTTCCCAGACTGCCTCTCTCAGATGATCACTTCCCTGGCTGGACCTGCTTCTCTGCTTCAAGACACTCCCAAAAGTTGAGGCCTTCGTAGGTCTGTAAGAAGCAGCAGAAAGAACTGCCTCAGAGGAAGCAAGGCCATCTCACCCTAGCTGGAAAGGACTAGTGAAAGAGAGTATCTCTGCCTAAGACCCCATGCTTATGTGCAAGTACAGGCACAATTTGCTGGGCTTTAACACCTTGTCTTTCCACTTCCCTGGATACCAGCAAGAAAAGGCACGCAACATAGACAGAAGAATTCACTTTTGCCTGCTGGACTCACAAGACCTCTCTATGTTCATGTCTGAAAGGCTTCCAAACCGTGGTAAAGAAATCAATCCAAGCAATTTTGATAGTCAAAGAAGCAGCAAATGGCACATCGAAGAGAAAAATGTACACCATCAATTTCCAAGGGGTGGTCCAGAAGGCAGGAGTGTGTGTGCCACAGCTGGCCCATGTGCCATGTTTGATGACATCCCTTACAGTGGGCTGTGAACATTTTCCAGGTTTCCAAAATGTCTGGAACTCAATTATTTAAAAAAAAGAAAAATTGGCCTGATAAACCAGAAGTGACTGTATGAAAACAGGTTGATAATATTCTGGAAGGGTCAGCTTTAGCAGCAGACAGTAATGCGTAAGTAAAACTACTTGAGCAGACATCGTGACAGTAAGACATGGAAAATGTTGTGTTTGCTCTCAACAAAATTTTACACTAGGTGAATTATTTGGGGAGGGACCTGTCTCCTGGAATATAGTTTAAGGTGAGGGTTTTATTTAATTCTGCATTGTGTGATGGAGGGACAGCTAGTGCCTTCTACTCCTGCAGCAGCAGACTGAATAACCTGTATGAACAGTGACAGATACGCTCAGACTTTCCAGAAGCTATTCCTACATGTTGTAGCTTTCTGTACTAAGGACTGGACTTCTGATGAGAAAGCATCTCTCAGTGTAAGGTCTCTCACTTGCCAATCTCACAGTGAAGTGCCTCTAGCACTTTTAGTTTTCAGGTGCACCCTGCCATTTTCTGGTTTAGCTGCAACACATTGCCATGGAAATTTTACAAGAGCTTTGGCAAGGGATTCTGGATACCTTCTTCTTAAGTGCTCTTCTCACCAAGCAGGGCACAGTCATGTTCCCAACGACAACATGGTGAAATGTGGGTAGCAGTCTGAATTAGACTCTCAGCCACAAATCTGTCTGCTAAGTCCTCACAGCAGTTATTTTTCCTCTTTCAATTTTCCTTTCTGTATCTTCTGCTGAGGTATCTGTGTTCTTATTCACAGTGTTCTCTCAGATTTAGGCTGTAGGCTCAAAGCCTAGGTTACTGATGAAACTTCTGTTCAGACAAGGAAAACACGGAATTTGTTACTCCTGTTATGCCATGTATACAACTCCCAGGCGTTTTCTTCTGGTCATCTGACCAGCCTCTACTGATCACCCTATGTTAAAGCATCTGAGTGAATGTGATCCCATTAACTACTGTAGACGGTCTTGTGTGGATCTCAGTCATCATTTTAAAAAAGGTATGTCTGTCTGCTGAAGTCTAAAAGCTTCACTTTATCTGAAGTCATGGTCATCAGATGAGAAATTGTTTCAATCAATTAATTCACTGATCTTACAACTTCATATTACATACATTTGTTAGCTGATCCTATAAACTGGCTTAACAAACTATTTCTGTGTCTAAGTATTGAACGCTACAGACACGTGGCAGAGTAGAACTGGGAGCATGGTGAGCACCTCAGAACACCAGCTGGACTCCCACTCACCTCTTGCTCATTAGTCAGCACAAGCAATTCCACAACATATTCCTTGCTGCAGAACCAGGGAATTACCCAGACATTCAGAATGTCCAGGAGATCTTCCTACCAGCCAGAGGAAGGGAAAAGTAGCAAAAAACTGCATGTCATAATTTTCCTTGTGAAGTGGTTATTGAGTCAGCATGGCAATCTTAACTGTCCTACGCAATGAAGGGTACAGAGTGGCAAGTGTAAATCCAACCTGTAGAGAGTCACCAGGGCAAAACCTGATGTTTACAGCTACTGAAAAATGAAACATGATCCTGCATGCAAAAGGGGCCTCTTCCAGAGAGCAAATTACATGAAGAGACAGAATCACTGAATCATTCAGGTTGGAAGAGACCGTTAGGACTGAGTTCCACTGTTAACCTAACTGCCAAGTCCACCACTAACCTATGTCCCTAAGCATCATGTCTGCAATAGCAACACTTATGCCAAGCTTACTCTCTTCAAGGAATCCCTTTTCTCAGATGTTTATTCACTAGGTAGCAGGTATAAGGAAGTCTAAACCAGAGAAGGTCTAGTGGAATAAGGTGTAATTTGAGAAAGACAGATGCACGTGGCCCTTGACTTTTACCTTCCCCTACATCCTGATTTTAGAAAATCACCCATGAAACTCCACTTCCCCATTAGGACTATAAAAATCCAGCCAAATTGGGTCTGATAAGCAGTCCAAAAGTGTTCCACTTAACCATAAAACACAAAAAAGTCCAATCTTTCAAGGTTTGGAGATGAATTTCAGTTGTTTGGAAAGCTGTGATTGCCTGAAAAATTATATATAGAACACAGGGGTGTGTGTCCTCAGCTATGACACTGCTCTGGCACAATTAGACTGTCATATGTGACATTTTTCACTTTCTCCTTTGACATGAAATTTTCCCTACAACCACACAAAGACTGTTACTTTTTTTTCCTCAGAATACTATTTCCACTGCCAGGTCACAGCAAACACACCTCTTAGTCTCTGAAACTCAACTCTTGGAGTTAGTCCAAAGTGAAAGAGACATTCTCTCCCCAGACTGCAGCCCTTCTGTGGCCCTGTAATAGGGTAAAGGCACGCTATGTTTTTTCTGTCTGCTTGTCTATTAATGAAAATACATGTAGGCTGTGCAAATTGATCCTGGACTGGTGCTCTGCACTGCTGTATCTGTCAGCGCTCCATTTGGGGCGAGTTTGTTGTCAGGCGATTACTCACATATATTTGGCCTCTACCACAGCTGAGTTTATTGCAACTTTCATGAATTAGATATTTTAGCAGAAGGATGCTATAGACAATTCTGTCCCTTTACAAATTCCTCCTCCCTCTCTAACTGCTTTAGAAGATAAGAGAACCTGGGTCCCCAGGTCAGACAAAAGCCATAACTGACCTCTATTGACCTTAGTCAATTCAGAGTGACCGCACCACCAGATCTCCCCCTTCTGCTCTGTTCACACACAAAACCTGGTCTGTCAGACAGGCTCACAACTGTGGAAAAAAATAGTGAGTGTATGCACATGTACTTGCGCACGCATGTGTCCACATGCATCTGTCTATGCTTGTGCATGTACGTGCACGAATGCCTGTGTTGCTCCTTGCAGGCCATGTCGGCAGACAGCTACACACCCATGTGTATGGAGTAAAGTCAAAGCAAGTAAAGGTGCAGTAGGCTTCAGAAGCTGCTTTTTGTCCCTCAGCCTCCTGCAGACCTTGCCCTTCTCAGCGCTACCACCAGCAAAGTCCTCTTTGTCCCAATCTCTTGACCACACATCCCTACTGCATTTCCTACTCAAGAAGGCCAGCTCAGGTACTGTCATGGGAAGCTGAGTCAGGCTGAGAGATCTCTTCCCAAAGACAAATTTGGAAATAGCCACTCCTTGAGGTTTTCTCAAAGGAGATGGGACATGAGTTTGGTGAAGCGTTCACGAAGTAGTTTTGATCAGGCTACCTGACGACTGACGGGTCTGTTCCCTCACTAGCCACCATGCCTGTCATCTGTGCTGGGACATTCGCCCTCCCCCTTGTCACTTCTGTCTCCTCCTAGGACTCTCTCCCACGGGGCAGTCATGGCGTGGCTTAGAGATCTTCCTACTGGAGCCTTTCTCCGTTGACGCAGCCGTCTCTGGCCCACAGAGGTCCCTGCCCCAGATCCCGAGTGCCCAGCCCTGCGCAGAAGAGCAGGACGGGACCTCCCCAGCCCTTGCCCGCCAGCTCGCACGGCCATTCAGGTACCCCAGGAGGTGCCTGCACTTCTCCTACCTTCCCAGGTGAGCCAGGGCAGTGGTGGGTCGTGCTCTCCGCTCCCCTGGACGTGCCTGCAGCCTGATTCACGGGCACCTCCGAACCAGCAAGACTCAAGCTCCACCCAGGGCAGAGGGTGAGTAAGAGCGAGAGAAAGGCAAACTCTGGAGAGTTATTCCCTCCCCAGGATTGCAGGGGAGCCAGAGATAAGGGCTGCACATTCCTGAGCCGCAGGCAGCCTCTCCCTTCCCGTCTGCCCGGAGCCTGTCAGACCAGCTCGGGTCTGGCTGCTGAGCAGGCCTGGGAGCAGGCTGCGAGCTTGCAGGCAGGTACAGACCCGGGCCTCTGGTCCCCGACACGGCCCGGCACACCTTAGCCCAGCAGCCACTCAGGGGAGGGCGTTTGGGGCTCATCAGGCATTTCTCTGGGGTCCGTTTCAGGGAGACAGGGGTGTTCTGTGACAGCAGCTCCTGGGCAATGGCACCGCGGCAGCAGGAGAGATCAGGGTGCAGAGCCCTGAGCCTCCTGCCTCTGTAGCAGCTCGCCGGTGAGCCTGCAGAGCTTGCCCGTGCTCCCGCATCTCCCTGGGGTGCTGTGCAGAGGGTATCTGAGGCCGTACCTATAGCCCTCCCTGCTGAGTGCCGTGCGAAGGGTTGCTGAGGCCATAACCGGTGGGCCTCCGCACCCCCGGCAAACTGCCAGCTGCACCCGGGCCTCACCGAGGCCGGGCAGGCCGGGCCGCCTGGCAGGCAGTGCCACCTCTGCTGGAGCCTGGGCCGGTTGCGGGCACAGGCGGAGAAGGGTTAAGCGAGATTCCCCGCAGCCCCGGGCGTGGCAGCTCCTGTTATTTCGCCTTTCATGTTGTATCTTATTCAGCCTGGCAACCGCCGGCTGCTGTGTGCCGGGCGGTGCCCGGGCGGCTGGGAGGGCGCGGCGGGAGGCGGCTCCGAGGGAGGCGGCGGTGACTCAGGCCTGGCAGCCCGGTTCTGGCGGGCCCGGGCACCGCAGCTGGCGGGGGCGGGGGCTGGGCCGACGCGGACGCCATGTTAAAGAGGCGGGGAGGGGAGCGGTGTGGCTCCGCGGCTCGCCGAGCGCGTGTGTCTCGGCGCTCGCCGAGCTCGTCCGAGCGGGGCCGGCAGCAGGAGGGCGGTCGGTGGCCGAGGGGCCAGCGCCGCGGCAAGGCTGGGACACCCAGTAGCGTTGCCGTGCGTCCCGGGCCGTGGCTTACTCTGTAAGGCCGGGCAACCCAGTGTGTAATTTAATGTTAGGATGCCAAGAGGAGAGAGGATGCCCTCAGACTTTGGAGATAAGTGTGCTGATACAGACTTAAGTTACCTCTTTGTGGTCTGCCTTTTCTACAGGAACTTCCTTAACCCAGTATGAAGGATGGAGAGTCCCAGCTGTGGACATAACAGGTCAATATTGGTTTTAATCAGCCTTCACTGTGTTGCCCTGGGCATTATTCGCCACATACTACTTAAGCACCGTGTTGAATGCAGTTACTAACTTCCTCGTAGGTGTCTCTGTGCTGCTCATCAGTATCCTGCTGGAGTGAGTCACAAACATCAATTATCTTCTCAGTATTCAACTGGGCTGTGATGGTGCGATTATCCCAATTTGGGAGGAAAGGAACTGGAGCAGGTATATTACATCTTAAATGCTCCACTCACTGTGAGTAATTAGCTCAAGGTTCCAAGAACCAGTGCCTATTAGGGTCTCTGGCAATCAGGGGTATTAGGATTGCAGATTGGATGGCCATCTATATACTTAAGAATCTTAATTCTGTAATTTTGGGGGGTTTTGTGATTTCAGCCTCAAGTACCTGCTTTCCATGAACACATTATTGTATGAGTAATGTCTCTTTTTTGCTTTGTTCTTTTCCTTTCCTCTCAGGTATAATTGTGTATGTCCTGGAATATTTTTGTTTGATAGGGTTTTTATGGTCTGGTCTTGTTTTTAATATGCAAGTTGCTACCTGTGTCAGAAAAGGTAAGATCAAAGAAGTGCGTTTTTAAATAAAAGTAAGCATAAGCAAATTTAGACTCTGATAGACGAAGTTCTGTTGTGCCATTGGGATGATTATGGCAGTCTCTATCACAATTTAGAACATCAGATGATCTTCATTTATTCTGTGTGTATACAACATAAAATTTGGGTGTTCATCCAAAGAGAAGCCAGTGCAAAGAGTACTTGGTCAGTTTGATGTTCTTGTGGTTAACACACTACTAAGGAAATACCCTGCAGTATTCTGTAAAACTAAGGTCTGATTGGTTAATCCAAGTCATCATCCTGTGGGAGAGGATTGAATCCTCTAGGAGAAAGCACTAATCATTGTTGCTGTTATCTGAGACTATAGTTTAAGAAAGGAATACTTTTGTTTGGAAGGATCTCTTGGGAGTCATCTCATCCAGCAGCACTACCCCATGCAGAGCTCATTAGATCTAGGTTATTCAGTGCCTTGCTTGTTCACTTGGTTTTGGGTTGGTTTTGGGTTTTTTAGGACACAGATCCCACAGCCCCTGTTCCTGTGCTAAAAGTCTCAGTGATTTTTTTTTCCTAATATTTGATAATAGTTTTCTTTAAAGCTGCTTATGTCTGAGAGTCTGATAATACGTCTCTGCTCTGCTGAGACCCCCTGCAGTATTGCGTGCAGCTCTAGGGTCCCTGGTGCAAGATGCTGAGCTGTTGGAGTGAGTCCAGAGGGCACCATGAAGATGATCCAAGGGCTAGAGCACCTCTGCTGTGAGGTCAGGCTGAGAGGATTGAGTTTGTTCAGCCTGGAGAAGAGAAGACTGGGGAAACCTTGTAGCAGGCTTCAGTACCTAAAGGGACTACAGGAAACCTGGGGAGGGACTGTTTGCAAGGACATATAATGATAGGACAAGTGGTAATTGTAGAATGCTTTTTTTATTCTGAAGGTTGGTTGTGTTTATTTTTTTCAAAACAAGATTGGTTGTTCTAAACGAATCTTCAGCCATTGCATTCATTTGTAAATGTTGTTTGGTTTGTTGGGTTTTTTTTTTTACTAATGATAATGTACATATGCATTGTTATACTGGATTAGTTTTGTAATGCAGCTGGTTAATTACTATTTGTAACTAACGTCTTTACCAGGTCTCTTTTATGCTGTCTTCAAACAAAAAGAGACATTTGCTGCCCCAGATTGTTTATAATCTGGGTTAATAACAGGATGTGACAGGGGGATTAAACACAGCATGTGAAATGAGGGGAAACAAATTTCAGATTGTAGCAGTTGCTACAGCTGTTAAGATTTCAGCACTGTAGATTAAGCAGCAAATGACACTACCAGTGGATACCTTGAAAAGGTGGGCAGGCCCTTACATTCGGCTTACACTTATCCAAGGGAGCTTGCTGCTCCATCCTGAAGAATTTTGTCCTGATCTGTATTGCAACTTGGTGATACACTGGACTGAACACAACACATGGCACAAATGTATGTGTGATCGGTAATGGTGTGTTGGGTTTAAGTGGCAAGGTTTTGGTAGCTGGGAAGCTGCAGGGTTGGCTTCTGTGGGAAGACCATCTTATCTTTAGTTGGATTTTTGCTTGTTTGTTTGTGTTTTTTTAGTTTTGTTTCTAACACCTGCACCTATACATCTGGTACTTCACCTTAAACCTCATTAAATAAAGTTCCAGTTTTAAACTTGTTAAAATTTGGAATTGTTTCCTGGTCTAGTTCACATACCGGCTCTGCAAACTTGTGCATCGGCACAACTGGCAGGAGAGGAAAGAGACATGGGAATGCATGTCCAAGGCTCTCTTGTCCTCAGTCCAATTCTGGATTTTTGTTGGCATAATACATGGGAAAACCAGGCCATAATACATGGACACCTGCCTCCAGGGTATTAGTGTTCATTCTTCTTCTCTGGAAATCATAGTAGACTGGAAGACAATG
This sequence comes from Hypotaenidia okinawae, assembly GCA_027925045.1. Classification (NCBI taxonomy): domain Eukaryota; kingdom Metazoa; phylum Chordata; class Aves; order Gruiformes; family Rallidae; genus Hypotaenidia; species Hypotaenidia okinawae. The sequence goes on from BSDF01000002.1 coordinate 165,288,033, forward strand.
ACAGCCTGTGCTTGAAAGAGCTACTGACTCTAACTGATAAAGGTGAAATCTGTGGCTAGGAAGCCAGTTGTTCAGAATGATTCTCATCAGTGATTTGTTCAGGCTGGATTGCATCATGAAAATCTGGCCGGACAGAAGCTTGTCTTCTATCGTGTCCTCACTCTCTTAGTGTGTCTCTCAGGCCTCAGGGACTTACCAGTTCTTTGCTGCCTGTTTCGAGCAAAAATGGTTGTTGGCAAGTTAGGAAGGAAACTCTGAAGCCGTTAGTTTTATTCATAGCACTGTCATTAAGTTATCAAATCATTTAACTTCTTTCTTCCTTTGTAATTGAATTGTCGTCGTTTTTGTTGGACGGTATTATCTATGCCATTGCTCAGACTAGCCAAGAGGTCAGCGTTTGCTCTTTGGAAAAGAGAGTTGCCACTAGCCTTCTACAGCAACATGCTGGCTAGTAGGATGTTCCTAGCTGTGGGGAATTATCAGTTTTCCTGGAAGGGAAACTGGGAAGAAGGAAAGTTTGGAGATTGTGTTGCAGAGGGTAGGATGGACAAAGCCCTATTGTTTTCTTATTTTGAACTAGCTGGGACATCCTTGTTTTCCAAGGACTAAAGATGACCTGCAGAAGGAACTAGTGTTTTGCCCTGAACAAAGCACGTTCACTAGTTTGTATTTCGAGATGGGGTGCGATCCTGTTCTACGTGTTGTGTCATGCTTGGTTGCCTACCTTAATCTCTTTTTCATTTCCCTAAAACTATTTAACTGTATCCATATTCAGGTTAGAAACTGAACCTCAGAAATCTCACCATTTTATAAATGGAAGGCCGTGATGATGGACATGTTCATACAATAACCAGAGAGGATACATGGGAAGAGAAGGGACTGAGGTTCTTTCCTAGCTAAAACGGATGTTCACAGAATCAATGTAAATATCAGGGCCCCAAGTGTATGGGTGAGCCTTAATGGCCATCAGCAGCCTTCTTCCCTCGGGGCCAGGATCTCCATTTCAGCTCTAATCTGGGCCTTCAGTCCTGCTTGAAGTACATCATAAGAGTACTGGTGGCCAGCCCTGCAACAGCCATGCCTGTGCCACAGAGGCAGGCCCCAACCCATGGCTGACTACCCAGCTTGATCCCACACCTGCCTTGTCAGTATAGACCTGCTGTCTGACCCTGGTCACCATCACCAGACCCAACCCTGACCTGGATTGACTTCCCGGTATAACCTCAGACACGCCTTGTCACTGCAGGCCTGTCTGGTGGCCTGGGCTCTCTGCTGGCCCTGTCTCCCATTGTCACTGGGCCTGCCCTGCTCCCATTGCCTGCTCCGCGTGATCCTGCTTTAGCAGGGGTTGGGCTAGATGATCTCCAGAGGTGCCTGCCAACCCCAGCCATTCTCTGATTCTGCAATTGTGGAACTGAGTCCTGGCTGGTGAGACCACATTACTGTGCTTGGCCTCTGGCTCTCCATCCATTAAGTTGGCTCTCTATGCTCACCAGCAGTATACAAGGAGTGGATGCATTATCTGCCCCAAAGACGCCATAAATAGAGACAAGCCAAGGTGACCTGGAGAATAGTAACTCATTTTGTTCTTTGAGTCACTTACTTTAACACAGCGCATTCCCTGGACTCTGCTGTAATAGAAAAGCTGATGGTGAATGCTCCTTTTGACTTAATGCCTGTGATTAATCATGTCTGCCATTTCTGGTTTTGATCTGTTCCAGGTACTTTATTTGTATATATTAGATTATCTGGGTTAAGTGCAGCTTTGCTTTCTCCCTTCTGTCTATCTAAAGTTGCTTAACAAGATCTTCCTGGTTTTTTTCCAATTTGGTCTCAAGAAGTCCCAGGTACTAACTGGCATTCAGCATTTAACTTATTTTTTATGCTGTGGACACATGCTCAGTGTATCACTGAAGAATTCATAGGTCGTCAGTCTTTGATTTCTCAGCCTTACTTTGCTGACAGATATTGAAGAAATTTCTTCAGAAGCTTACCTGTTTAATTCCTCTTCCAGTTCTTCATCGTACATTTTTATTGTAAAGAGCTTGTTCCTTTTTTTCCCCCAATTGTGACTGTAGAGAAATCCAACATTATTATAATGAGCAGGACAGAATTATGGGACTGGGAACATGAAAGTAGTCTTGCAGTTCCACTAGTGTAAGTAGTTTGTTTTTTTAAAAGGAAACTGACTAAATGACTGGGCTAGGTGGGGAGCAGAAGAGGAGGAATCGCTATGGCCAGGATCTTTTGTACAGCAGCACTTTTTGGATATTTTTTTTTAATTGTGAGGGGGTTTATTTGTTTGGTGGGTTTTTTTCATTGTGGGTTTTGTTTTTTTGTTGGTTTGGGTTTTGTTTTTTTTGTTTTTTCTTACCAGAGTGTTCAGCTACTGCTGCCCTCCTTTACTTGAGGTGACCTAAGGAATGAAGGTTCCTGTGATCAGGTAAGTTGACCTTAACCTGTGACTAGACTGGTAAATACCCATTGCAGATGGGGTGACGTTCAAGTTCGATGTGGCTGAATTTCCAGTATGATCTGATGAAGAGAAAGCACATGTCTGCTTGACTGGCTGGTTAAAGTCTCCCCACATGAAACGACAGAAGGAACAGATCTCTGGTGCCCAGAGCCCACCACTCCATTTGGTGGAGTCTCTGTCTCCAGTTAGAGAAGTCACCTTCTAATTTCTAATCTAGACTTCATTTATACAAGCCAGTATTGTAGCAGGTAGAGAAGACAAACAGATTTTTAAGTCAAATGTACTGCTTGTCTCTTCTGTCCTCCCTAAAAAGGTGAAAGCATCCCTTAGCAGTGAGTATGTATTTTACAAGAATGTTGGTTTAAAGTAATTAAAGTGAGAATTCAGCAAAACCACAGAGAAATAGTTTTTGTAGTTGAATAACTGCACCTTGTTACTGTCTGAAGTTGTCTCACTTCAGCCTCTAACTGCTCAGCTCGTGGGTCAGTTGCAGACCTGTTACTAGGAGTCTGTGTTCACAGACACGGGGTTTAAAAGATCCCGTGGTCTTTACCTCCAGCTCCCTTTTAGCGATCACTCCCCACAGATTTTTCAGTAGGCTTTCAGGGACACCACACCTTTCCCGCTGATGTTCCCCTGTGCTTCCCAGGACGAACTCCGTTTGGGTTCACTGGACATGGCTGGGTGCTGCCGGGGCGCGGCGGCCGAGCACGCCCCGCAGTGCCCCGCTCAGAGCGGGTTTAAGTTCACTGAAGGCAACCACTGTCCCTGCGCGGTGAGGTGCGGTGCCAGGTAATTAAATCACGCGTTTTAATCTGATGTGTTACTGCTGAAAGTCTTTCAGACCATTTTTTCCCCGTGCATGGGGACACAGATACTGCCTGGGGGTGGTTTCCTTTTGCGTTTCCCTACCTCAGAGATTGATGGTGTATAATTGAATCACAGAATGGTTTGGGTTGGAAGGAACCTCAAAGATCATATAGCTCCAAGCGCCCTGGAATGAGCAGGAACGATGCATCCCTTTGTGCAGGAAATCGGGAAGGAGAGGCAGAAGACCTGCGTGGATGAACACGGAGCTGCTGAGTAAACTCAAAGAGAAGCGGAAGATCTATGAATTGTGGAAGAAGGGTCTGAGCACATGGGGAGAATACAGGAATGTAGTCAGGGCCTGTAGGGTCGCAACTAGGAAGGCTAAAGCCCTCTTGGAAACGAAGCTGGCAAGGGACATAAAGGACAATAAAAAGGGATTTTTTAGATACGTGAATAGTAAGAGGATGACCAGGGATAATGTAGGTCCCTTGCTGAATGAGGAGGGTGTCCTGGTAATGGGGGATACTGAGAAGGTGGAGATACTGAATGCCTTCTTTGCTTCGGTCTTCACCTCAAAGGCCCCCCGGGACCCACAGGCATTGGATGAAAGTAGGAGTGTTTGGGAAATGAAGAATTTACCTCTGGTTGAGGTAGGGGAGGTCCAGGAGTGGCTCAAAGGGATAAATGCACACAAATCCATGGGCCCAGATGGGATACATCCACGTGTGCTGAGGGAGCTGCCGGAGGTGATTGCTGAGCCGCTCTCTATCATCTTCAACAGGTCTTGGAGAACAGGAGAAGTGCCAGAGGACTGGAGGATAGCCAATGTCACTCCAGTCTTTAAAAAGGGCAAGAAGGAGGATCCGAGCAACTATAGGCCAGTCAGCCTCACCTCTGTCCCCGGAAAGGTAATGGAACAGCTTGTTCTGGATGCCATCACCAAGCAACTGAAAGAGAAGAAGGTCATGAGGAGTAGTCAGCATGGATTCACCAAGGGGAAATCATGCTCGACCAATCTCATAGCCTTCTATGATCTCATGACAGGCTGGGTAGATGGAGGGAGAACAGTGGATGTCATCTACCTTGACTTCAGCAAGGCTTTTGATACTGTCTCCCATGACATCCTGATAGCAAAGCTGAGAAAGCATGGGATAGATGAGTGGACAGTGAGGTGGGTTGAGAATTGGCTGTTGGACCGAGCCCAGAGGGTCATGATTCGTGGAGTGGAATCTGACTGGAGGCCTGTGACTAGCGGTGTTCCCCAGGGCTCGGTGTTGGGTCCAGTCCTGTTTAACATCTTCATTGACGACCTTGATGAGGGAATAGCATCGACCCTCAGCAAGTACGCCGATGATACAAAGCTGGGAGGAGTGGCTGACACGCAGGAACACTGCGCTGCCATCCAGCGAGACCTGGACAGGCTGGAGAGCTGGGCAGGGAGAGACCAGATGAGGTTCAACAAAAGCAAGTGTAGAGTCTTGCACCTGGGAAGGAACAACCGTTTCTATCAGTACAGGCTGGGGGATGACCTGCTGGAGAAGAGCTCTGTGGAGAAGGACCTGGGGGTCCTGGTGGATGACAGGGTGGCCATGAGCCAGCAGTGTGCCTCGGTGGCTAAGAGAGCCAATGGGATCCTGGGGTGCATCCGGAGGAGTGTGGCCAGCAGGTCAAAGGAGGTGATCCTCCCCCTCTACTCTGCCCTGGTCAGGCCCCACCTGGAGTGTTGTGTCCAGTGCTGGGCTCCCTGTTATAAAAAGGACAGGGATCTCCTGGAAAGAGTCCAAAGAAGGGCTGCGAAGATGATAAAGGGCCTGGAGCATCTCCCCTATGAGGAAAGGCTGAGAAAATTGGGACTGTTCAGCCTTGAGAAGAGAAGACTAAGGGGGGACCTAATTAATGTTTATAATTATCTTAAGCAGGGGATGCAGGGGGAATCAGCCAGCCCCTTTTCAGTGTCTGTGGAGACAGGACAAGGGGCAATGGCTGCAAGTTGGAGCATAGGAAGTTCCGCACCAACATGCGGAAAAACTTTTTCACAGTGAGGGTGCCAGAGCCCTGGGACAGGCTGCCCAGGGAGGTGGTGGAGTCTCCTTCTCTGGAGATATTCAAGACCCGTCTGGATGCCTATCTGAGTGAAATGTCCTAGGGAGCTGCTTTGGCAGGGGGTTGGACCCGATGATCTCTCGAGGTCCCTTCCAACCCCTACAATTCTATGATTCTATGATCTTCAACTAGATCAGGCTGATCAAAGCCCTGTCCGACATGGCCTTGAAACACTTCCAGGAACAGGGCATCCAGAACAGCTCTGGGCAAGCTGTGCAAGTGCCTCCGCACCCTCACAGGGAAGGGTTTCTTCCTTATATCACACTAAATCTACCCTGTTTCAGTTTAAAGCCATTGCCACTTGTTCTGTCACTACCTGTCCTTGTAAACAGTCCCTCCCCAGCTTTCCTGTAGCCCCTTTAGGTACCGAAGGCTGCTATAAGGTCTCCCCAGAGCCTTCTCTTCTCCAGGCTGAACAAGCCCAACCTTCTCAGCCTGATCCAGCCCTCGGATCATCTTCCTCTGGACTTGCTTTAACAGGTCCAAATCTGTCTTGTACTGAGGACCCCAGAGCTGGTTTTAGAACTCCAGCTGGGGTCTCACTGGAACAGAGTAAAGTGGCAGAATCTCCTCCCTTGACCTTGCAGACTCCTTCCCTTGCCAACTGAATATGAGCCAGCAGTGTGTCCAGGTGGTCAGGAAGGCCAATGGCATCCTGGCTTGTGTCAGAAATTGTGTGGCCAGTAGGTCTGGGGAGGGGAGTGTGCCCCTGGGCTGGGCACTGGGGAGGCTGCACCTCGAGTGCTGGGTCCAGTTCTGAGCTCCTCACCATCAGAAGGACATGGAGGTCCTGGAGCGAGTCCAGAGAAGGGCAACCAGGCTGGAGAAGGGGCTGGAGGGCAAATCCACTGAGGAGCAGCTGAGGGAGCTGGGGGTGTTGAGCCTGGAGAAGAGGAGGCTGAGGGGAGACCTTCTCCCCACCTGCCCTGCCCTCCCAGGAGGGTGCAGAGAGGTGGGCGCTGGTCTCTTCAGGCAGGGGCCAGGAGCTGGGACAAGGGGCAATGGGCTCTAGCTGCCCCAGGGCAGGGTCAGCTCAGCTGGGAGGGCAAAGTTCTTCCCTGGCAGAGCTGTGGTGATGTGGAACAGGCTGCCCAGGGAGGGGGCTGAGTCACCTCCCTTGGATGTGTTTAAAAAAAAAAGGTAGATGAGGTACTTAGGGATATGGTTTAGCATAGGATGGGAGTGGTTGGACTTGATGATCGTAAAGGTCTTTTCCAACCTGGGGTGATTCTGTGACCTACTGGCCGTGCTGTCTTTGTTACAGCCCAGGACTTGGTTGGCCTTCTGAGCTGCAAGTTGTGTTTGGGATTGCCCTGACCCATGTGCAGGTCCTTGCACTTGGCCTTGTTGAACTCTGTGCAGTTTGCATGGGCCTGAGTGTTTCTTACAATGGGGATCCTGCCAGCTTTTTACTTTAATCTCTGGGCTAGAGTGTGGCTTTCCCTTAGGATTCTTTGAATGCATTTCACCTAATTAATTGTCTTTGGTTGATAATACATGGATCTTGTTCTCTGCTTGAGGCCTCGGGTGGCACAGTCTCTGGGGAACACAATAGCTTGCAGATCATTTGGTTCCAAGTACATTTAACAAGTGAAAGGGATCATGTGAGAGTAGGTTTTCACAGGCTTTGACTGGATTTTGTGGGAATACAAGTAGAACTTGGACTGAAATGTGAGGGGCAGAACACTTTAGGCATAGAGTATAAATCCTCAAGTACTATTAGAATTCTGGGCTTTTATACTTTCTCACTTTGGAGATGGTCATGCCTGTGAAAACTCTGACATTTCTGTTCGTGCCAGCAGCCTGCTAAATGATTGCTCAGGAAAACTTGTAAAAGATGCATTGTATTTTGAAGAAAAGCTGTGTTTTTTTCCCAGTGCAGAAAATTCAGCATTTAATGGAGAATAAAAAGGGATGTTAGAAGTCTAAATGAAGTAAGACAGGAGTAGATCTAGGAGCTAATATGGAATTTTAACTACTCTGTTCCCACTTTGGTGCTACTTTGTAAGCTGGTTTTTTTCCACCACACTTGTTTTCTTTATATAAGCCAGGTCAGATGGCCTTGTTTAGCATTATTCCTGAAAGCAGTCAAAAGAAAAAGTGATTGTTTAGGTGCCAAAGAAAGGTGTCTTATAGTTAGAGGAGAAAAGGCAGAAGATGAGACCTTCTCTCTCATCTCAATTCTGTACTGTCTTTTCCTTCAGAAAACCAATCTTTGTATGCAAGATGAAATCAAGGAGTAAAAAGAGATCAGGGTTCTGCAGCAATTAAATATTTCAGTGGGAGCTTCAGATAAAACTCTTGGCTGAAGTGAGGATGGGATAACCACAAAGGAAGATGGTGAAAACCGGTTATACAGGCCAGGCTGCAGCCCGCCTGGTGCCCTCTCCTTGCTGGAACTGGTGGGGCTGTCATGGAGTAGCTTAACCACAGGAGGAAGGAAACTTCTGGGGAAGAGGGGCATTCTCTGGAGTGGGGAATGGTGCTAACATCTTAAACAGGGGCCAGGGCCAAGTGATTATTATGCTGCTCATGAGGTACTGTGATAAAATCCCAGAATTGTAAGGAGGGGAAACCTGGTGTTGGGAAGAGGATTAGAGGGGAGCAAGGATCTTTAAGTAACTTATGTTGTAACACTACACTGGAAAGAGTTCTTAAAATACCATTTCTCACTTGGATTTCTGATTTAGTGTGTGATGCCTTCCAAATTCTGGGGTAGGAGCTATGCAGAAGCTTCTTGGGTATAATAGAATTCCTCATTCTTGCCTGCACCTCCAGCAAGGTAATTCCATTTTGTATTACTCATTCCCACCAGCTGTCTTTTTTTTGTCTTTTTTTTTTTTCCTTTGAAAAGCTGAGGCAAAGAGTTTCCTTCTTGCCTTATGCTCTGCAGTCTACAGTAAGTTTGATTTTGGGGAAAGTTTCCACTTTTTCTTCATTATGAGGGTGAAATGCACTGGAAGGAGCTTCCTGCCCAGAGAAGCTGTGGCTGCCCCTGGCTCCCTGGCAGGGTTCAAGGCCAGCTTGGATGGGGCTTTGAGCACCCTGGGCTGGTGGAGGGTGTTCCTGCCCATGGCAGGGGGGTAGAACCAGGTGGTCTTTAAGGTCCCTTGCCCGAACCATTCAGTAATTCTGTGATTCTTTTTGACCTTCTATATGTATAGCTTGCTTTGAGCAGTTTTTTGTTTTAATCTCTTGTAAATTCCACTGTTTCCCAAAACCTTTCCTGGGAAATTTCCACAGAGTTACACTTAGAAGTCAACTTTGTGCACTTTTCTTATTTGGTTGGGGTACAGAATTGTGACAGTTATATTGAGTAATTTGATATGTAATAACTAGAATTTTCATATAAGAAATTCTATAGGTTTGTAGGTAGAGGTTTTACCATTTATTAGACAAATTAATAGAAAGGATAACTTGAAGCATTTATTTATGGAGCTTTTAAATATATACTATACTTGTAGCTTTCCACCCTAAATTGGGATGGACTCAGGTTTTTGCCTTGAGATTCTTTTATTTTTTATTCAAAATGTGATGCCTATTTTTCAGTGCTAGATGTAGCAGAGAGAGGAAACTTTTTTCCCACAAAGTTGAGTTGCAAATCTCCTGTTCTCCCCTGCTCTCCCCACCACCACCCCCACTTTCTTTCCTCTATTTTTTACTGGGTTTTCTCATTTAGTGTCATTGGAAGGTTAAAAAGAAAAAAATTACTAAATCAGAGTGGAGTTAACCCAGGTAAAGGCTTGCAGGCTTTGCTAGAGAGCATGACACTTTATTTGAGCATTTGTTGAGGCATGTTTAAAGGGAAATGAAAGTGTTAGAAGAAATGTTGCTGAAAGAATGAGTGAATGACCCCTAAAGCTTTACTTTTACCTGTTTTTTGTCCTTGTTTCCTTAGTTCTTTATGAAAGCCTGCTGCAGTTGCCTAACCCCTGTCTCTGTACACTTTCTTGTCCAGTCTCCTTCTGAGAGGTACTGAGAGGAGCAGAGCAAGAAGATTGTTATCACCCACTCCTTGTCTCACTTCTCCCAAAATAAGGTTCTGTAATGCTTGGACTGCTTTGGCCAGGTAATGATTATCCTGTCATTTACTTCAGTTTCAGCAAAATTAATGAGATGTTACCTTCCCAAGGTTATGATGTGGATGAAATCATAATACTTGAGAGCTGCTTGGATGAGGGAGCCAATATAGGCAAGTATTTCTGTAGGAAAGTCTAATGGTTACCTTATTGTGCCCTGGGAGCTTCTGTATCCACCAAAGACCTTCTAAAACTCTTGTTTGTGGTTGGTTGTGGGTTTTTTCTTCCAAAACAAGCAAAATTAAACAACTGACTCTTGTAAATGTTCTTTCTTCTCTGGGAAATGGCCAGAGGCATGTTTGCTTGCTTCTGCCTGTCCTTTCAGAGAGTGGAAAAATGGTTAATATGAAAAAAGAATGCAAGGTTGTGCCAGACCACATTAGTTTGTGCTGGCCTAAGGCAGGGGCTCTGAAAATAATTTTTCCATACCAAAGAATTTATCATTCTCAGCTGGATATCATGGAGAGCAAGAATTGATTGTACAGCAACACCTGTCATGATAAAGCAGATGAGAGTCTTTAGGTCCCTGGACTTTAGGAGAGCAGATAAATGTACCAGTACCACAGGACAAAGCCCTGCAAAAAGGAAGAAGGGCCTCATACAGCTGGCTAGTGTTGAAGGCTCACCTCCTCCAAGCTCAGAAGCAGTGCATCCCAGATTACCACTGATTGTGGTGACAAGGAGAAACCACTTGCTTTTCTTTAGCCAGTTGCTTCAATAAATACAATGACTTAGTTACCTGTCTTAGGACCTTGGTATTTAATCGTCTGTCTGGACTTCAGTAAGGTCTCTGACATGGTCTCACATAATGTTTTCCATCTGAACATGAGAAAGCAGTGGATGGCAGAACGCTGGGACAGGCTGCCCAGGGCATGGAGTTGCCTTCTCTAGAGATACTCAAAACCCACCTGGATGCAGGTCTGTGCAACCTGCTCCAGGTGATCCAGCTTTAGCAGAGGTGTTGGAGCAGATGATCTTCAGAGTTCCCTTCCAACTCCAACTGTTCTGTGAATCTGTTCAGTTGGAGTATAGGCTGGATGAACCTACAGTAGGCGGACTGAAGGCTGGCTGAATGGCCAGAGCCAGGGGTGGTGATCAGTGGAGTGAAGTCCTATCCGGGGCCAGTAACTGGTGAGGTACCTCAGGGTCAGTACTGGGCCCAGACCTCCTCTACATCTTTCTTAATGATCTGCGAGCTTGAAGACAACACTGAACAGAGAGGAGGGTCTGGTATGCCTGAGCATCATGCTGCCAGCCAGAGGGACCTCAGCGGGCTGGAGCAATGTCCAACAGGAATCTCTTTGCAGTTCAACAAGGGCACATGTGAAGTCCTGCCCCTGGGAAAGAATAACCTCACACCAGTGTGTGCTGGAGAGCAACCAGCTGGGAAACTGCTCTGCAGAGCAGCATGCAGGGGCTGCCGATGGGTACTGGGGTTGAACACAAGGCAGCAGCTTGCCCTCGCTGCAGAGGGGCATTCTTGTCTGCAATAAGAGGAGCATTGCCAGCAGATTGAGGAAAGTGATCCTTCCCCTCTACTCAGTGCCTCTGGGGCCACATCTCAGGCGCTGGGGCCAGTTCTGGGCCCCTTGGTATGAGAATGACATGGACATGATGGGGAGAGCACAGTGAAGGACCGCAGGGATGATGGAGTGGAGCAACTCACATATGAGGAAGGTCTGGGACACGTGCATCCTCCTGCTGTTTGTGGGGGTTTTTTAACTTTAGCTTTTTTCTTTTTGAAAACTACTAATTTGTAAATGTTGATTATTACTTTATATCAGATATTAATTTCCCATCCCTGCTGCTGCTAGCTGGTAATGTCTATCATTTTACATGGGTATACAGAGGGATTTTTGTGATTTCTTCCACGGTTTCTCTCAAGTAGGTTTTATTTTTGTTTGATTTGGTGTGATTTTAATTCAGTATTTTTTCTTTAGTACACTTTATGACAGCAAACAAATTATTCTAGACAACTTACAGTTACCTCTCTCTTTATTTCTGATTATGTTTGCTTTTCCTCAGATGTGGGTTTGTGTTTCTTGGGGGTTTTTTTAAGTGTTTATGACAACTTAAAAAAACTCCCCTAAAGATTTTATTTCCTAGTAATTAAAGTTTTGTATGTATTGTAGAAAACCTTTCTGAAGTAGTATGAGCCTTTACTTTGAAAATGGAGTAAACTGTGTGTCCGTCCAAGTTGTGCTAAAATAAATCCTGACAGCTGGAGCGGGCCTTGGCCAAGGCAAGTGATGCTGCATTTTCAGATGTGGGAAAAGCTATTTTCTTTCACTTGGCTTCTGCTGAATTTCCTCCCTTGACCGGTGTGTGGCAGTTCACAGTTCTGTCAGTAGAGGTCATTCTGAGCCGCATTTTTTGAAGTGCATATTTCAAGTCCTGTCAAAAGATGACCCTTATGTCTAGGAAGAGCAGGCTGGGATGGGGGGTCAAGCATTCTGCTGTCACCTTATCCATGCCAATTTCAGCCCTGTTGACATTAACATTTTCTTCCTAACTACCTCAGAAAAACCCACCGGAGCGAGCTGCCTTAGAGACTCTGTGACCTGCATTGGAGCAAGCTCCTGGCAGGACCTGCAGCCAGTGGACAGAGAGGCCCACGTTGGAGCAGGTTTGCTGGGGGGAATCGTGACTCGGGGGGGATCAGGCTGGAGCAGCCTGGGCCTGAGGGACTGAGAATTTCATCCCTTACCTTGTTTACCAATACCATGCAGGAGTTAATCCTGAAAGAAGGAAAACCTTGCATTTAACAGGACTGGAGGGACGGGCTTTTGGATACAAGATAATGCACAAAGTATCTCGGGAATAAAAAAATACACAGTCCATGCTCAGCACTAACTCTCCTTCCATTAGCTCGAGCTATCCCTTGTGTAGAGATTTTTTTCCTCCTCTCTAGATATGAGGATCCAGCATTTGCAGCTGGCCTAAATTTCAAGTGGTTTTTAAGTTCCAGATTACTTGTCTCCATCTCTACTTGTGTTGGTGCTAGGCCCTCCATGGATAAGCTTTCATTACTATGCCCTGCATAATTACAGGTCTGTGCCCCTTCCCATTCCTGGGGGAATGAGATTGAATATATGATCTGTAGAGATGCTGTACATTACTCTTGCTAGGACTACTCCATGTGGAAGGGTGCTGTCATCTTCACTGCTGTTGACCTTACAGTTGTTGATTCATTTCCAGCTTTCTATAGGCCTAATGCAGGTTATTGAATTAGATGATAGTGCAGATTTAATCAGATCAGTCCAGGGTAGTAATGTTCTGCTTTGTTCGGCCAGGTTTAGAACAGTAGCTCTTCCCTGTAATATTTGATCTTGGTATTGCTGGGCTTGAATTTTTGCCTCATTTTCTGGTCTCAGAAGCTTTCCATGAGGCTGTTTCTATTGAGTTACAAAAGCTGTACTACCCTAAGGCTGTTTGCTAGAGGGAATCTGAATTCTGTGGGCTTGAGGGTCCATTCTGCTAGAACCAGCTTGTTCTGTGGTCCTCAGGGCCTGTGGCTCGACAGCAGCAAGGCTGAAAGCTCATCCTCACGTGTACATGCAGAGACAGGCAAACACCAGCAGAGAATCACAAGTACCTTTCCAGGTACCCACACGCAAGCAGCTGCCACATCTTTTGCTGTGCTGGCGCATCGTGTGGCCATCCATTGAGCCACACCAAGGAAAACTTGTTTGGGCTACATGAAGCGTGCTGGGTTTTAATCAGTTAAACTCCCTTTCAGAAAACCTTAATCATGTAAACAAAATTCTGTGGGCTTTGTGTTTGGTTTTTTTTTTAAAGCAGAGCCAAGAAAGCCAAGAGGCTTGAGATCTGGATTCAGCAAAACTTTAGCCACTGTTTCCCACAGCCTTCTCCTAGAGAAACTGTCTGTTCGTGGCTTGGACAGGTGTACTCTTGGCTGGGTAAGAACCTGGCTGGATGGCCAGGCACAGAGAACGCTGGTGAATGGAGTTAAATCCAGTTGGTGACAACTTATCAGGGATGTTACTCAGGGCTCTGCGTAGGGCCTAGTTCTCTTTAACAACCTTATTAATGATCTGGACAGGGACATCAAGTGCACCCTTAGTCAATTCACAGACAACACTAAGTTAGGCAGGAATGTTGATCTGCTTGAGGGTAGGAAGGCCCTACAGAGGGATCTGGAGAGGCTGGCTCGATGGGTCGAGGCCAGTGGCATGAGGGTCAATGAAGCCAAGTACCTGGTCTTGCTTTTGGGTCATAATAATCCCAAGCAGTGCTACAGGCTTGGGGAAGACTGGCAGAGAAGGACCTGGGGGTATTGGTTGACAGATGGCTGAATATGAACCAGCAGTGTGTCCAGGTGACCAATGGCATCTGGGCCTGGATCAAGAGGAGTATGGTGAGTAGGACAAGGGAAGTCGCTGTCCCCCTGTACTGGTGAGGTCCTACCTTCAGTGCTGTGTTCAGTTTTGGGCCCCTCACTACAGAAAAGACCTTGAGGTGCTGGAGTGTGGCCAGAGAAGGGCAACAAGGCTGGTGAAGGGGCTGGAGAATAAATGTTATGAGGCTGAGGAAACTGGGGTTGTTTAGCCTGGAGAAGAGGAGGTTGACAATAGATCTAACTGATCTCTACAACGGGAAAGGAGGTTGTGGAGAGGTGGGGGCTGACTGGTTCGCTCTAGTGACAAGGGGTAGGAGAAGAGAAAATGGCATCAAGTTATGCCAGGGGAGGTTTAGAATGGATACTACGAAAAAACTTCTTCACACAGAAGACTGTTAGGCACTGGAACAGGCTGCCCAGGGAAGTGGAGATGCTTAGATGCAGTGCTGAGGGACATAGTTTAGTCATGGTTGGCAGGTTAGGGTGATGGTTGGACTTGATGATCTTAAAGGGTCCCTTCCAACCAAGACAACTCTGTGATTCTATGACCGTGCTATCACTGTGTTTCATATTCCATCAGCTCATGAGCAGGCTCCAGGCCATGCATTGCTTCCAGGCTGTTACCTGTCATCTCGTGCGTCCCAGTGTTCCTTCATACACACAGACATGCATGCAACCCCCCATCCTCACCCCCAGCAGTTGGTGAGATGGAGCCAAAGCCTTTGGGTTGGTGCCCATGAGGCAGCAGGTGAGTGTAGCCAGCACACCAAGCTCAGCAGCCCTCTCTGCTGCAGGCAGCGGCATCCCGTCAGGCAGCCCTTCCCAGAGGGGCCTTGGCCTGAACCGTGGGCACCACAGCACACAGGTATGTTTTACGTCTCACCAGGCACAGCAAACATTGGTTCTTAGCTCTCACACTGAATGGCCCAGCACAGCTTTATTTCCTCATTCCTGAATTTACCTCCCTCTCTTGTATGCCATTAAGCAGGATGGTTTTTTAATAGGTGTCAGTGATGAATGTGTTAATTAAACCACTGCACCCTAAATCTATCATCTCACCCGTTTGTCCCCATTTACTCGCCTCATTACTACAGCTTCTCTGGAGGAGAAACCTCTACTCTACTCCCCTCTGTCTCCCCCAGGAGTGAATCTGCTACACCCAAGATAAAGATGGATTTAGCATTACTGTCCTGGTTTCAGTCAGGCTAGAGTTAACTTCATTTGTAGCAGCTGATGGGATGCTGTGTTTGGGAGTTACAATGAAAGCAGTGCTGAGAACACCCTGATGTTCTTAGTTGCAGTCAGACAGTCAAGGACTTTCTCAGCTTCTTCCTATTTCTCTATTCTTGAGAAAGGAGGGGCGAAGCCAGGACAGGTGACCCAGATGGGCCAAAGAGAGTATTCCATGGCAATGACGTCCTGCCCAGGATAACGGGGGGCTGAGGGGAGGAAGAAGAGGGGCGGTGGCGGGACGCGTGCTGCTTGGGGGGACGGTCGGGTTGCGGGACAGCTCTGGGTGGTACGGCCTGAGTTGTGTGGGTCGGGGAGAAACTGCATTGGGGATCAAGAGTTCCGTATTCTTTTGCTCTAAAGTCCTGTTAGCATTGGGATATTTGATCTTTCTGTTCTCTTAGTAAACTATCCTTATCCCAACCCACGGGCCTCTTAGTTTCTTGGTTTTGGAGTTATTTGCCCCTTCCTTTTCCCTTCCCTTGTTTCCCCCCTTTTTCCCTCTTCCCCTGCTCTTTTACTTTAAGAAGCAGGCAGCTGCGTGGATCTCAGCCCACAGCCGGGGTGAAACCATGACAATTACTAATTTAGGTTCTTTTCTCCCCCTTTCAGCATACATGCCCATTTTCTACCAAAAGTTGCAAGAGTAGCAGGTCCTCATGTTGATATCCTGGTGTGAGCATTGATTTTAGGTGATCATTAATTTCTGCATGCAGAAACAGGAAAAGCCCTGGTGTGTTTGGTACACATAGGACCACGAGTAAGGACCAAAGCATTGACATAGAAAGCACAGACTTCACACAGAGCAAAGCACATCAACTAAAGGTTCTAAAATGTAAAGTAAACTTTATTATCATTGAACCACAAAATAGATTTCTTTGGTTGTACAAATTTCACTAGTTACAGTCTTGATGCGCTAATTTTCCCTCAGAGTCTCTCAGGAGAGAATGGGAGAGAACCCAGAGCCTGGCACCAGGTACCGCAAAGGGAAAGGAAAAAAAAAAGAATCACAAGTTAGTCACCAAAACCAATCCAGGATTGTTTCCAAAACTGTTGTTAAAAAGCAAATGCTAAAATTAGATTTAAAAAAGAAAAGCTCAAATTGCTGATGATGGAAGCAGCCATGGCTGCATTTTAAGATTATCAGAGTTCCCCCTTCAAAGCTCTGTAAAATTAAAACATATGAAGTCAGTTAAAATGATCCACTGGATTTTGGCATGAAGGGATTCTCAACTAAAAAAACCGCATCCAGTTCTTTCGTTCAGCAAATATACAAGCAGAAGTGCCTGTCGCTCCCAAGCCACTGCGAGTCACTGGAAGGCTCACGGTCCAACTCTAGTCTTACTGCTGGAGGGGTGGTCCAACTCTAGTCTTACTGCTGGAGGGGTTCAGCAGAGAGCACCAATGTATCGGGGTAGACAGATCAGGTTACTGCCAAGCTCAGACACCTTTCTCCCTATTAGAGGCATTTAGGAAAGACAAAACAAAAAAAAGGGGATGCTTTACTTCAGTAGTCGGCAGTGGAGAAGCAGAGACTGATCTCAGAGCCACAAGCAGCATCAGCCTCCTCCTCATCTGCACAGCTCACTCAGTACAGAATCTGTTCACAGCCCTTGTTCCACTCACAGAAACCAGGTACTGCACCCCTGCTCCTTTCTCATGTTCGTTCTTCAGCCCTGGCATGGACAAGCTGTGCTCCCCCTGTTCCCCACAAAGGGGCCCAAAGCCAACGAGTGTCAGAGAGCAGAAGGCCGCCGTTATTGCAAGGCATCGGCCAGACCCCATGTCCCCGTGCTCCCTGCCTGGCACAGCCCCTCACTGGACACCCTGTGATGTCACATTTCACACCACAGATAGTGAGCAACACAGTGCAGCAGCCCACTAGCATCTCCTACTCCCTGTGAGACCCCATTACTCCTAACCTGACCCCAGCCACATCTCTTCCTACCCTTCCCCATTTCCTGAATCCTAACCCCCTATCCTGTCTGCTGGTTACACCACCTATTTATGCCACCGTATCCTAACCCCCGACTATTCTGCTCTCTATTGCTCTCACATGCACACAGCTATATTCTTGCTACGGCGGTTCGGCTCCTTTCTCCTTTCTGCCTCAGCTCACCGATCCGGCCACGGTGCTGACAGAAGACAGATACCTGGCCTCCTCTGACACGATCAGTGCCCCTGGGGAGTGGTTTGCACTGCACATTGAGATGCACACAACAGCGTGTGCGTGTAGGCAGGTATCTGTGTCCCAGACCAGCACGTAACACTGGCAGGAGCAGGTTCCTACACGGGATAGATTGCTGCGCTCACAGAGGCAAGTGGCACAGAGCTGGCACAGGCTCCTGCTTATTCGATCATCTTTGCTTGAGCACGTAGGTGTCAGTGTCAGAGGGAGGCACTTCACTGAAAGTCCTTTTATTTTCTCTTTTTGCCTCCAAGCTACTCATTTCCACATACTCCCAAAGAAAGTGAGGTGACACGGTGTGGGAGGTGGAAGGAGATGCTTTTTGGCAAAAGACTAGAAATTAAATAGGAGCAAAGGCAGGCTGGACCTTCCTTCTAATTCATACCGGAGTAGAAGCTCCCATAGTAACCACTAAAAAACCCAAGTTGAGGAAGTAACAGCTGGAGCCCAACACATTCTCACACTCCTATGTTCTCCCTGACCTACCCTTTCCCCACACACAATATTTACAAGCTAAGAAGCTGCAGCTGCCCACTGTCCTACCCACACCTCCTCTCAATTTGCCATCAATAACTCTAGTGTAGTCCCATTTAGTTTAGGACATGCCCCAGTGCATCATCGGGTGAGAAAAGAGGGCGGTTCACAGCCTTAAAGGAAGTTGGTTGACCACAATGCTCCCTGGAGCGCTCAGATCCCATCCAGAGTCCAGGAGGCAGCAGTGTGGGCAGTCCAGTGCTGTCCCCAGAGCACAGGAAGCTCAAGGCCCTGTGCTGGGCTATTCCCTCGCCCAGGTGCATCAGATCTTCTACGTAGGGACAGCAGCCTCCAAGCTGCGCCGGCTGTGTCGGAGTTTGCGCTTGCTGCTGTACAGGGCCATTTCTTCAAGTGCTGATGAAGTCGGTGTTGATGAATCATGTGCTACTAACATTTCCTCTTCCTCTGGTTGCCCATCCTGCTCCTGAGGAACTGTGTAGACAAGAAAAGTTAAGGCCTAAGGAGAAAGTGCTAGGATAGTTATAGAGCTGACACAGTTCGTCTGGGCGTAAGGGGATACTGAGGTGCTGAATTTGAGACGGTGCCGAAGCCACAGTGACTTACAGAAATCCTGTGCCCAGAACCTGTACGTGACCTGCAGCTCAAGTACTGACTACTGTGGGTTCTGGGAAGGAAGTCACACGCCTGAGCAGATGCTACCTGTAACACCCACAGTTCACTGAGAAGTATCGTCAGTGCCAAGCCTGAGGAAGAAGAGAGCACCGAAAGGATGTGGGTCCATGCTGCTGCTCCAAGCAGTTCACTAGTTCCAACAGAGCAGAAACCAGTGAAACTAGAGAGCAGTGTGGCTGCCAGTACACTATGCCATGGAAAGAGGTGACTGTTCTGGCCTTGCTTGATGCTGAAGTTACACAGCCAAGGTCTTTCGTAAGTGTAGGCTGTGACTTGGGCCCCTCAGCAAAGGAGCTCAGCAGGACAGGTACTCTGGCAGGGCTGATGCTCAGTTAACATGGTCCAATGCCTCGTAGGATGCGTTGTACATCCAAAGTACACTGCTGTTACAGTGGCTCCTTCCCCCTGAAAAGAGCTAGGAGCTTATCTGATATGCTGACACGCTCCTGGACCATCTGCCCTTTGAGATAATTTGGCTTGAGCAGCTGCAGTGAGATGTGCAAAGGAAAAAGTTCCACAAACCCCTGGATTTATCCCTTCAAACACCAACTGGCTCCTGGGAAGCCTCTTTAAAGCCTCTGAGCATAGCAGAGAGCCTCAAACCTATATGTCAGCTCAGAGCCGCAGTCTGATGAGCTGTAGCCTGTGTCCTGCCCCAACTCCAGTATCCCCCTTGTTACAGTACCTGATGAAGCTCAGACTGCTCCCTGACCTACGACCTGCAGCATTAGGCTGTTTGAAGAGGCCACGAAGCCCAATGAATATAGGTGACAAACCTGACACCTCAAAAGGGTACCAGGGTTAGTGAGCAGACGGCTGACTTCTAAACAAGGCAAGCAGGTAGAAAGGTCTGGGCACATGCAGATGGAAATCCAGATGGGGAGGGGGAATCAGTGGGGTTTAGTGGAAATTAATTTCTTTTATACCCTCTGAGACAAGAATTTCTGAAAGGAGGCATCAAACATGCAAGTTAAGTGATGTCAGCATGCTGAACTCTTAAAAATCCCTTTGGTTGTTCCCTTTAAAGCTCTATCAAACACACACAGAGAAGTGAAAGCCATAATAGAATATGTCAAATTTGTTCCTGAAATGCAGGGAGTTGAAACGAAGCTGGGGAGGGGGTACAGGAGGAGAATGCACACAGTGTTGTTTTGAACTAGTTCAGCATACGCTCCTTTAATCTTTGGTAATTGTTTTCTTTTTATGGCAAAGAAAACTGCAAGTAATGATTGCTCCTATTCTCAAGTATTTTCCCCAGATAAATATTTTATTTCAAATATTTTATCCACCTGCTCTGAGAGGAAAAGCTGCAAAGAGACAATGCAGGCCAAGCAGGGGGCTGGAATTGGTACAGAACAATTTAAAAATTCCACTACTACTACAGCCACGTAGAACATAGTCTGAGCCTATTACAGCTGGGGACAGCCGGAAGAGATACAGCAGTCAAAGCTTTAATTACTGTTTATTTAGGTGACCATGCACAGACTTGGAGAGTCACCTGGGTACTCAGGCACCCAAATGCCCTCAAGTCTGCAACACCCAGAATGAATTTACCTGCAGTTGCCTGCAGGCAGCAGGGTTCTTTGCTCTAGCAAAAGGAGCAGAAGGCAGGTCCTGAGCCTGTCTTACCCACCCACAGCAGGTGACAGAGGCTGAGGCTTCCCACCCACGTCCTAGTAGAACACTTTACTCCAGAGCACAACACCAGGAGACAACTCTGCATGCTTGTTATACACCACTCTCAGCAGGTTAGCCACCGCTCCAGCACGATGCAAATATCCTACCCAAAACTGAACGTGGCAGGTTTGGAGGTTTCATTCTAGAATGGACAAAACAGGACACTGCTTCAAGCAGCAACAGGGTTGGCTCCACGAGCAGGCAAAGGGGAACCCTTCAGCACCGTGCTGGGAAGCGAGGAGCAGAAAGATGGCTCTTTGGCCATGAGCTTACCTGAGTTATTTCTGTCATCTATGTATCTGAGGTCATCAGCTGCATCGGGTGACTGGAAGAGAACAGAAGACATGAGCATCGACCTCTAACACCTCCAGCCTTCCAACACACTAAGGAGAACCTTCTGCCCTCAAGGCATGGGTAACAGAGCAGCCAGGTATGACCCCCAGCAAATTCACATTAACCCTTTGTGCTGAAGACAAGCAGCCCACTGCCTGGATTGCAGGATGAGGGGTGTGTCTGCCTCAGAGCTCTCCTACTGCTGCTTTGTGTGCAGGGAGGAGAGGACAGGATAGGAAGTGACACAAAAGGCAGAAAGTGGAAAGACAGAGAGAAGGAGTAGAAACAGGTGAGGGAAGTACAGGCATGAGCTACATTCTGTGAGAGGCCTGGACCTTGATTTCTGCATGTGCACCACTCCCAGGCCTAGCTTCTGAGGCAGCATGACTTTCTTCTTCATACTCAGCTGCACATGGGGTAGGAAGCAGTTTCATCCCAGGAGATGGCAGCGACAGCACTGGAGAAATGGTCAAGTGGCAATCGTGACACTCCAACAACCAGAGCTGATTGTAGCTCCTCAGACCAGAGTGACAAGCACCATGAGAAAACAACTTTGGTCACGGCCATGAGCTTGAGGTGGTTTGACAGTGAGCACTGCTCTGGGGACAGGCGTTAAGCATCCTGAGCTGAAACAGACATGAATGTAGCTGCATATAGTGCCTCAAGGAAAGGTCAAGGTATTCTGTGCTGTACTCTGTTCACTTCAGAAGTGGCATCTGTTACTTCTACTCCTCTCTCTGGGTTTGTACACAATACTTACACTGAGCTCAACACTTCTCTGAGCTACACAAACACGAGCATGAGTTTTCAGAGGAGCTCAGCATTCACCACACTTAACAAGGCCAAACCTGCCTGAAAGTTCTGGCCACTGCCGATCAAAACCTCTGCTGCAGGGGGCTGTGCTCAGCTCAAGAGCACCTTGAGGAGAGGCTTTTTTCTCTAGCTGTAGGATAAAGGATGGCAGCTCTGCTCTTACATGGAGAACAGTAAGGAAGCTTCACAGCTGAGAGGTCACGAGGCCTCATTTCGCATGAGCCTGCCTTGTGCAAGCAGCAACGCTGGACAAAGCCAGCAAGAGGGGGAGACAACCTCAGCCCACCCAGTGCTTTAGAAATAAAGCAAACACAGTATAAAACACGTTCCTCGTGGCCAGCAGAGCACAGGGAGCTGTGATGACTTGGGCATGCACTGCTGAGGAACGGGGCTGGCCAAGCAGCACTGCGCTGACCAGAGTGAGTGACGCAGTTGTGTGACTAAGGAAGAAACAGTTTCTTCAATTCTGTGCTGCTGAGAGGTCCAGAGGAGCTGCCCGATGATTTGGAGGCACAGCTTCCTCCTCTGGAGCACCTGCACAAGGACCCAGTGTGCACTGCACTGGGGGAAACTCAGGGAGTACAGAGGTGCCGCTGCGGCTCGGGCAGCCAGCCCTGTAACACACCTTGTGCAGATCCCAGACTCCAACAGGGACTGGAGTCAGCCAGGAACATGCATCACATACTGCATGTGCTGCATCACAAACTGCATCACATACTGCATCACATACTGCGTAACTGCCCGAGAAGCTTCAAACTGCAACTCTGCTCTGGTCAGACTGGCTTTGGGGTGGCACCTCGGAGGTGGAAACTGTGTTGTGACAGCAAGTTGAAGCCTGGCCTATCCATGCTCACTGGCTCTCCACACACAAAGGTAACTGCAGGCACTGGCTGCACTGTCTTTACATAAACCCAAAGTTAGAGATGCACAGCACCTGCTCCAGTCAGCCGTCACAATCAGTTAGTGTCTAACCCAGCCACGAGAAGGCAGCTTACCATCCTGGGACACTGTTTCTAGGTGGCCCTGCTTGAGCAGGGGGGTCAGAACAGCTGACCCCCAAACGTCCCTTCCAACCTCAGCTGTTCTGTGAGTCTGTGACAGAGGAGCTTAGCTGAAATGAAGTTCTTCTGGAAAGAACTTCACCACGGCGCTCACCCTCAAGACCTGGTGTTCTCTTACCACAGGATCACTTCACAGTTCACCTGCAGCAGAGTTACAACATAAAGACTTGTCACCACACCAGCTTCCTGGGCAGAATGCTGGGCACGTTCCAGCCTGAAGTGAACATCTGCTCCAATTTGCAGTTTGTTGGCAATCATTTCTATGGGTTTTTCCCTTCCCTTTTAGTTCTCATCTTTCAACTTAAAGATATTTCAGGATCAATTAAGGTGAAGGTGCAGCTGCTTTATATTTGCAAAGTTTATGCCATTAATTTTAAAAGTGGCAGGACCAACTTTTCCACAGTTCCACTTGACTGAAGTCTCCAACAAACCCTCAACTAAATGTCATGGTTGGTTGTCACTGCCTCCCATACAGAGATGGCCTTTGAAGAGGACCTCCTCAAACCATTCAGCCTCTGCTCTGAAGGTCATCACTTAATCTGCAGGCACTTCCACCAAACCAAGCCCTGACCAGTCTCAGATGGTTCAGCATGCAGTTTATACCTGGATTTCGTAAACAGGTTTGGAGGAAGGAATAGCTGCAAATTCCCGGTAGTCAAACTTCTTTTCAGACAGGGACTAGAAGGGACAGCAAGAGAAGAAACAGAGAAGAGAGAGTAAGCAGAGAGGAACAGATGGGAAACCAGCAGCAAGCTGAGCAATCTGTGCAGACAGAAGCTGAAGCAGAGCGCCAAGAGAGCCTAGATACAGCCTCTGAAAACGAGGGACACTGCCTTTTCCACTGCTCTGGTGTCAGGACAGCGGTTCCAAGTTGCAAAGAAACCATTACATGCTCCAGTAAAATGCACCTGCACACCAAGTCCAGAAGGAAACCTGTTTTTGGGGGGAAATTTGCGGCAAAATTCCAGATAGCTGTAGCACAGTCAGGATTTCAATTCAGAGTTGGCTCTATTGTGTGACTTTGGGCAAAACCAGGACCCCTCTCTGTGCAGCTGCTCCCACTGTTCTATTTGTCTGTCTTGACGGTTGTCTGCAACATTTACACAGTGCTTGGAAAAAGGACAATTCTGATTTCAGGTGAAGTTCTCAGTTTTATGCTTTTGAGAAAACATTGGGCCAAAGTCTCTGAAGTGAAAGGCTTTCTGAACGCAGAGATGCAGAACCAAGAAAAGGATGAAACAACAAAAGAACGGAACAGAAAACAGATGTGACATTGTAGTTGCAAAAAGGGGGAGTGTCTCTAGCAATGGATATGGCTTAGCTCCACCTTCTGTACCCTCTTCCCAGTTCAGTGGAACATGCAGCCAGACCTCCCTTAAGTATTAAAGTAGGGATCCCATGACCCAGATGCAGAGTCCACACCCAAGCCAGGTAACCAAGGCACCCCAGGGTTATTGGTGACAACAAAAGAAGCAGGACTGTGTCATACCAGCCTTCCTGGTGAAGTGACGTTTCTGGGACTGCAATCTGCAAAAGATGGCAGAAAAGAACTCTTTAGTGAATGGCTGTATTAGAGACAACACAGAACCACAGAATGGTTTGGGTTGGAAAGGACCTTAAAAACCATGTAGTCCCAACCCCCTGCCATGGGGACCCCACCAGCCCAGGGTACCCAAAGCCCCATCCAATCCGGCCTTGAACCCTGCCAGGGATTCAGGGACAAGCACAGCTTCTCTGGGCACCCTGTGCCAGGGCCTCCCCCCGCCCCCCGCCACTCCCTGGCAAGGATTTCTTCCTCGTATCTAACCTGTATCTACTGTCTTTTAGTTTACAGCCATTAGCCCTTCTCCTGTCACTCCCTGCCCTTGTGAACAACCCCTCTCCAGATTTCCCATAGCCCCTTCACGCCCTGGAAGGTGCTGTAAGGTCTTCCCAGAGCCTTCTCTTCTCCAGGCTGAACAAGCCCAACTCTCACAGCCTGTCTCCATAGGAGAGGTGCTCCAGCCCTGGGATCATCTTCATGGCATCCTCTGGACTTGCTCCAACAGCTCTGTCTTGTACTGGAGACCCCAGAGCTGGACACAGTACTCCAGGTCAAGTAACTTCCTTGAATCCACCTCTTCCAATTAGCAGCACTTAAGTGTGCTGAAAGACTCCACTTGGGAAAGACATTGCCTTTCTCAGAACAAATGCCTCTCTCCTGGTTTTTTCAAGTTATGATGCTGGTTTTATTTCTGCTCCAGTTCCCTGGAGCCAGGCCTCAGATTTCTCCTGTGTTTTCTATGGATTGGGCCCATCCCTGATGCTGAGAGATGCCACATGCCCCAGAGGACCTTCCAATCCACACTGAAGGACGAAACTGCTTTCAACAGGTCTGTTTTCAAGCAAGGTAAGCTACGGAAGCACTGACTTTTTCCTGGAGGATAGAGATAGCTATACAGTACCTTCCAGCGGTGTTGGTGATGGGGTAGGAACCGGTGAAGGCGACTCTGCCAGCTGCTCCAATGTGCTGCGCTTCTTCCCCTCCTTGGACTTGGCAATAACCATTTGGGCTTTAAGAGCATCCTGTTCAAGTGATTTCATCCTGCCTCAGGAATGAGGGAGGGAGAAGAAGACATCAGACATTTCCTTCTCAGTAAGAGACAATGCCGCCTTCTGCGCCCAGCAGCCAGACTAGAGTCTACAGGCTGAGTGCAGACGGCAGGTTCAGCACCCGGGGTTCCCTGAGGCAGACAGACTTTCAGAGCAGGAGAGGAGAACAGCGTAGCTTGCTGCCATCCTGAAAGATACATGCCATCACACACGTGGAACAGACAGCCTAGAGCCAAGCATCAACACACTGAGAAGCTGCAGGCCTTTCCAGAGGCGCCACATAGGATGGGAGAGCAACCCAAGCCGGGAAAGGAACTGCAGGGGCTCAGGATCAGTTCTTGGGGCTTGACTCTCCTCTGTGCTCTCAGTGTGGTGCATCTTAACCCTCTTCAGCCATCAGATTATGAAATAGCAAGGAAAAAGTGGGCTCAGTCCTCAGAAATGTCTGCTGCCTTCCCCCAGTCAAACTGACCCAGCGTTTCCCCTCATTCTCATGGAGACAGCTGCCCATAGTCTGTGGGACCTCAGGGAAACGACCACCAGCCACCACTGACATCTCCTCCCTGCCCCTAGCAGGCCTCAGCATTGGGATGCAGGGGTACAGACAGGGCTGTTGAGCATGCAGCTGGGGGAGGGGGAGCTGTGCACACCTGGATTGGCTTCCTGACCCAGGGACTCTTGAGGCGTGACTCTGCATTGGACTAGACATCTGAGCTGGCCTGGCCCCGGGAGCAGGTGCCCACTGGCGGGACTGGTACAGCTTCCTGGCCAGATCCTGCTCGTACTGTTTAATACTGTCTTCAAGAGCTGAGGATCTGAGGAGGAGGAGGAAGAGGAGGAGGAGGAATAGAAGGAAAAGGAAGAGGAGATGATGGTGATAAACATCGCAGCGGAAAAGCGCAGGGAAAGAAAGAAACAGATACAGGAACATACCCTGGCAAGGAGAAATACGGGTCTGATATGGGATCAGGCTGGATTAAAACAGGCTCCTTCCTCTATCTGAACCTGTACAACACCAACTGCTGCAGCAGGATGCTCCAGAGGGCAATCTGGGATGATGCTCCCAGAAGCATTAGCCTTCAGAGCCTCAGCATCTAGAGCCTGTCCTCCTCATGGGCCCGGAGCAGAGGACTACAAACACCCAGCAGAACAATGGGAAAGGCTCAGGAGGTAGCCGCAAAGAAGTTGTGTGTGTGAAGCAGACTGAGGAGTGTGACCTGACAGTCTCTAAGTGTATGTTACCATACGTGTATCTGACCTCCTGTTAGCATGCACCTTAGTCTGACTGTGAGAGAAAGAGAAGCAGGATAGACAGGCACATCAGCAAGGGTCTGTTTGCCACAGGCCCTGGATCATGGGCAGCTGAAGAGGGCAGTGCATCCCTAAAACAGCATCTGCATGGCAGAAAAACTCCAAGATGCACGTAGCCCTTGCTGGATGCCTGTCCGCCTCGGTATGTGCCTGCACCTCCTTAATCACATGCTCCCTACAGCACGAATGCCAGTGGGGGTGTGTGCCCAGAACACTTATGGGTCCCAGTGTGTTTTTCCTGACAGAGCACAGGGGGGTGTTGGGAGAAAAAGGGAGGGTGCATCACATGTCCTGGCAGAGCACTGATGACACAGGGAGAAAAAGGAAAGCCCAAGGTGCAAACTGATGGGGTCACGAGTGAGAGCACACAGACCAGAGAACTGGAAAGAAGCAGAAGATAGAAGGTTAGAAAGAAAGTAATAAAGTCAGTAGCATGCACCTAAAGAAAACACAGGTTAGTGAGGCAGCAGCACCACGTGCAGGGCAATAGGGTCCTCCCTTCCCACACAGCTCACACAGTGATGCCTGGGGGCCTCTGGAAATAAGACCTGAGCCTCAGCTGCCATCATGCCCCTGTGCCTCCTCTAGCAGTTACAGAACAGGGACCCTAAGAAAAGCAGCTCACCCTGGGAAATCTGTGGTGGCAGGGAACAGCGCATCCTTGTCTTACAGAAAGGAGCATGTTATGGTGACTGACTGATTCCTGTCAGTGCCAAAAGCAGCAAGGTCTTAACCCAACACAAGAATCAGCCAGGCACTCGCTGAGAACTGAATAAAAAGCTGCCCCTTGGCGTCAGAGGCAAAGGGAGCTGAGGACCTGGCCTGTGGAATCTAAAAGCAGTAATGCTGGATCTGGTACCAGAAAAGCAAGACAGCTGCACCTATCTTCTCCTTGTCATTATCCTTACCTCTAAAAGGCTCTCCCTTCATCAGTTCCTTTTCCAGGAACAAAACACACTTAGGAGACACTAAAAATCTGGAATGTAAGGATCCCTCTCCCGCTTATAGCAGACAAAACTGCCATGACCAACACTAACCCTTCTGTGGTGTAATGCAGAACTTCTACTGCGCCCTAAGCAATTCCAACAAATCCCAGATAATCCAAAAGCACAGTCAGATGAACAGCAGTGTTATAGAAGCAAATCATGTGATCACCTAGAAAGTCCTGACAACCCCACCCTGGATCTTCCAGGTTTATCTGCTGGCAACAGCAGAGGTTCATGGAGGAGCAGGGGGTCCTGAGGCGAGGGGTGTATGTCCCACCCGTGAGGTGAGCAACTCCTCGTGCTGGCTTCACTTTCAAGGGTTTGCACAGTCATGTCATGTCTCCCTTTTCTACACCCATCTTAAAGCTTTGATGACAGCATTCCTTGGATATGGTAATGCTTGGGGGAATCAGAGCTGGAATTACCTCATAGAGCCTGCCCCATCCTATTAGGAAATGTGCATGGAAACGAGACACAGGAGAGAGAAAACCCTGTGTATCTCATGGGGAGGGATGACAGGTCACTCTCTGCTGCCTCTCCCAGCAAAAAGAAGCCCGACAGACAACTTCTGTTTTGTTGGATCAAACAGCAGAGCTTTTTTTTTTTTACAAAAAAAAAAAAAAAATCCCAAACCAAAATTGAGCAGTGACTGTGTGCAAGATGTCTGGTCTTGATGGCACCGTGGTGCCTGCACAGCATCACAGTGACAGTTTTCACTGTATTCAATGCTTGTGGCCTTCCTGTGAGACAGAGAAGTGCTGCTGCAGCCCTCTTTCCATGCACAGCCCAGAGGTGATGTGTCCAACGCCAGAGGGAAGTGTATGCCAGGGCAAGAAATTGGATCTGGTCACCTCCATCCCAGCCAGCCCCTTCTGAGTGATGGCTTGTCAGCAGACACTTGGATTCACAACACCTGCCCCTAACACAAGGGCAACGTGTCTGTTCTGGCAGGTGCTGTTTACAAACTCTTCCACCTGTATTTTTGTGGAAGGGTTGCTCCTGGCTTCATGTGAAACACAGAACCTCCATTTGCAAACGATGCCCCCTGAAGAGTCCTGACACAAAACCACAGGAACAGCATCAAATAGAACAGGCACGAGATGCCACAGGCAAAGTGAATCAGAGCAGCAGACAGAATCCCACAGAATCTGGAGCATGAAACAATAGCACAGGGTGAGACAATGCTGCCAGAACACAGTGCTGACATCCTGATTCATCACTGTGCCTGTATGCAGGCATTCCCATTCGTGGGGAGCCAAGGAGGGAGAGATCACTACATACAGGCTCACAGAGTAATTCAGGTCAGAAGGGACCTGTGAAGGTCATGGGATCCAAAAACTGCTCAGAGCAGGGCCAGGTTCAAAGGTCTGATGAACGTGCTTCAAGATGACAGAAGTCATCTTGTTTAGACTCTCTTCTAAATCAAGGACCATGCAACAAACAGGCTTTCTAGTGGCCTTTCAGCGCTCTGACATTACAGGGCAGTGCAGTGAAACTGAGGCAGTGCTGCAGGAAAAAAACCCCAGCTGAGACAGACCAGGCAAAGGACTCATCCCAGGCAAAGCACTAGAGCTTTCCAAGAAAATTCTTCTTGAAGAGCAAAAGCCCTGGTGCTAGGAACATTTGTCCAGCTCTGAATAAACCATAAGCAGATCTGTTATGTGATCCAGTAACTATGTGAAGATTTGTACCCTCAAAAGCCCCAGATAATTAGCCAGCTCTCATTGAGGATGCCACTATATATTTCTTCATCCTCAGACTTCCCTGGAAGACGACAGCATCACTGTCATCGAAACACTGGAGCTGTCAAGTGGTATCACAACTCAATGTAATCCCTCCAGCACCTTCTCTAGCAGGCTGGCAAGGATGAGTCACTAGCAGCCGTGTTCCTCAAAGCTTGCTCAAACCCCAAAAGAGACTATTTCAGTTGTCCTTGGAATGCCTCCTACAGGAACATTACAGGCTGAAAGCTGTAATTAGTTATAGTAGCAGCTTGCTAATTTTTGAAAGGAATTACACGACACAGTAAATACCTGGACTAGCTTCAAGTTGTAAGTTCTGAGCTAGGAAGATTTCTTTCTTCCAAAACAATTTTTAATCACACTTTGATAGCTAATAAAACAGCCTGTGTGGTTAAGAATGCCCTGGCCTTGCTAATTCCTTGGCTTCAGCAAGTTTTCCAGTCTAGCAGCACTGGATATGTGAAATGCTCTTTCCATTTCTCATTTTAAGTATGTTTCACCACTTCAGTAATTATCATCTTTCTCATGGGTTACAAAGGAGGCAGGAGGCTGTGTGCTGAGAGGGAAGGAATACATTCACCATGACATAAAGGTGTTTGTTTGTATAAAAACTCCCATCTTCATGGTTGTACAAGCAGTGTTGAAAATACAAGAGACATCTCACCCACGTAGCTGTCAGCAGCACATGGGATCAGTCAGGCAGTGGATGCTTTGCACTCTGAACAGATCTAACCTCTCCTAGCACCTCATTTAGGAAGGCTCGTTTATTCCCTGTTTTTAATACCACGTAAATCCAAAAGACATGCAGCTGGTCCCCTTCCTGCATTAGCCTCAAGAAGACAACAGCAAAGGTTCTTCTGTCTCACCGTGCTGCCCTCCACATCGCTCGTTTCTCTGCCTCCAGAGCACGACGTTCTGCTGGAGAAAGGTCCTTCTCCTGCCCGCTCAGCAGCTCAGGACTCTGCATTCGCAGCCGCTCCTGGTGCCGCCGTTCGGCTTTGGCTGTCCGCACAGGTGCCACTGCATCCCCTGCTCCAAGATACAATGGGCTCAACCTGGGCAGAGGGAGAAACAGTGAGAGGCAGTCTGGCCTGGTCCATCACAACTCTGCCTGTGTTCAAGATAAAAGGTGACGACCAACCCCCCCAGTCAGCTGTTTAGCACTGCATCTAAGGACATCACCTTGGGAGATGGAAGGACACATAACAGAGGTGAGTTGGTTCTGATCACAGCTTCCCCTTCTCCACACAATCTTCCCTTTTACACCATATGTGTGCTAAAATGGAGGAGCCATCTGCTCCATCATCTGGCACCTCCCAGGCAAAGGATGCTGCTGGTCCACTTACCCAGACATAGAGTTGGTTCTCTGCTCAGGCTTGATTCCCTCTTCCAGCGAATTCCTCTGTGAGCTGTTGTTCTCATTGACCTCAGAGGGCCTAGAGCAAAACGAGGATGTCAGCTAACAGTACCACAGGCTGGCATACCCTGGGACGGTTCAGAACAGATCCAAACTCCAGAAATCAAACTAGTTCAGCTTGGAGACACGACACTTAATGATTCTGCTCCATCGCTGCAGCCATTTCCTTGCTGATTCCATAAATGCTCATGCTCTCTAACATCAGAACTCATTTCCTTCACTTGGAGGTCACCCATCCCCTCACACACACGCATTCTTCAAACACAGTGCATTGTGTTTGTCGACAAGCTCTCACAGAGCTCCAGCCCGGCTCTTTCCAGCTGTCCCTATGTGATGGGCAGCCTGGCTGCTTCCCACTGAGGTCAGACAGACGCCAAGCTTTAACCGAGGAACTCAGATCCATCCCCTGGGCGTTAAGTGCATCATGGGACGATCCTCAGAACAGCAATTCTCGATGCAGCCGCTTGATGAGCAGCTGCCTAACACACTGAGGCTTTGTGCTCATAACCAATTACTGCAAACTTCAGATCTGCTGAGCTGCAGTGACCACCTGCAGCAAGTTTCACACTTGCAGATACTGCTCAGCCTGACCTGTAGCGAAAGGAGGTCACACAAGTCTGTGTCCCTCAGGCTAAGAGCACACTCGGTTACTGCAGCTCAGCTGGCAGTGAGGAAGGTCATCTTCCTATCTTTTACTGCTCAAGTTATTTTTGATTAAATTTCAGTTTCTGTTCTAGCATGACAAAAAGTATTCCAAGAAACACAAATTCAACCTATTCCACTGCCTTGTGTGTTTTTCAAGGCTGAACAGTAAGAAAGTCGTCTGATGGCTCCCACCTTACTGTTCTCTAAAACCTTCCGTGCGTCAGAATGGAACCAGCAGGGATAATAAACCTTCTCATCAAACCAGGAAGCTGGTTGGCATTTGGCTGCTGCCCTGTCAGCACAGGAGGTGGAAGGTCTCAGTACATTCATTAAGTGAGAAGTTCTGCAACAGTGACCAGTCAGAAACAAAGGGGAGAAAAGAGATTCAAAGTGACAGGGTTCAGGGGTTTCAGACACTCTGAGACTGTTCAGAGAAGTGATGTGAAGAGAAGAATGTCCATGCCAAAGATTCAAGAGAGAGAGTCAGGTAAGGGCAGCTTCAGCTTTATTTTAGTGCAACTTTCTTTTTACCTGAAGTATTAAGAGAAGCCTTTTCTCACCCCCTAGTTCTGTGCCCAAGAATAGAAAAATTTCAAGGCAACCTGGAGGACAAGTCCAGGAGAATCAGGAAAGAAGAAACTAAAACACCCCAAATCCTGGTTCAGCATCAGGCCTTATTTTGGATTAGCTATCTCTAAAAATCAATGTCTTTACACACACAAGTG
The DNA here is from genome assembly GCA_027925045.1 of Hypotaenidia okinawae. Lineage (NCBI taxonomy): Eukaryota > Metazoa > Chordata > Aves > Gruiformes > Rallidae > Hypotaenidia > Hypotaenidia okinawae. The sequence continues at coordinate 165,319,748 of BSDF01000002.1, forward strand.
CACAGCTGAAGGAGATACTCTTCTGAAAAGGAACAGCTGGAAAAATCTGCCCAGCTCTGTGCTGAAAAGCAAATACCGCCCAGCCCTCTTCCCCAGAAATTACTGACAGTGGGACACCTCTGGCACGCTTCTTACCGAGCTGCTGAGGCCTGGATGCTCCTTCCATTTAGTCTCTCAATCTTGTACTCAACTCCTTCAATGATCACACTGGACTGCACGCTCATCTCAGGTGCCTGCTTTACCATCTCATCCTCTTCTGCCTCTTCCTCCAGCAGAAGGGTACATTTCTGCTGCAGTTTTCGGGCTGCCAAAATATGACAAACTCATCTTAGACCACGCTGCACTTGCTAAGCTCCTACAAGGATGCAACCTCTGGTTGAGGTTAAGGTCTTTACCTTCATCATTGCTGTAAGTTTGTGCTGTTTTAAGTCCATACCCTCCCACAGACACCTTTGTTTCTTCTCCATTCCACAAATGCTTCGGATATAAGAAACCCTACACCATTTCCTCAGTCCTTCCTTCCTTATTTAATGCAATTCCACTCCTGCACACTCCACAGAACAGACTGCCAACAGTTCATCACACTGAGTGTACCTGTCTGCAAACTGGAAGCTGTGTGCAGACTCCTTTGCCCCCTTCCACAGAGTGGACAGCCCTGCGAACCAGCATACACGTGCCAAGAACGATCTTCCCACTTGCTGCCTGGAGGGACCAAATCCTGGAGTGCTGGTGACAGGCCTCCACACAGGGCAGTGGACCAGGGGAACTACTGGGCTGGCAGACCTATAGGTCCTAAGAGGACTCTGGACAAAGAGGCCAGAGAGCAGGCTGCTCAGGGCTCAGTATTTTTCTCAGCCATCTGGATGCAGGAGTTGAATGTGCCATCAGCAAATCCTCTAGCAACACCAAAACGGGAGGTGCTCTTGACTCTCCTGAGGCCTTGCAGAGGGATCTGAGTAGGCCGGAGCACTGGGCCAGCATCAGTGTAATGAAATTGAACAAGCACAAATGCTGGACCCTGCACTGGGACAGAGTAACTCTGGTCACAGTAGAAACTGGGAGAGGAGAGGCTGGACTGGTCCCCCTGCAGAAAGGGGTCTGGGGGTGCTGGCTGGCAGCAGGCTCCGCAGGAGTCAGCAGTGTGCCTGAGGGCAAATCGCACCCCGGGGTGCATCAAGCAGGAAGACCAGCTGGTCAAGGGTGGGCACTATCCTGCTGGATTAGTCTTGACGTGGCCTCATCACGAATCCTGTGTGCAGTGCTGGGCCCACAGTTTAAGGCAGCTGTGAAGGTCCTTGAATGCGTCCTGAGAAGGGCAACCCAGCTGGTGAAGGGCTGGAAGGCAGGTCCTGTGAGGAGCAGCTGAGGGCTCGGGGTTTGTCTAGTCCAGAGAAAGTCTGGAAAAGAGGGGGCTGAGGGGTGACCTCGATGCTCTTTGCAGCTTCCTGAGGAGGGGACACAGAGAGGGAGGTGCTGAGCTTACAGCAGCCTTCCAGTCCCTGAAAGGTGCCTATAAGAATCATAGAATCATAGAATTGTAGGGGTTGGAAGGGACCTCGAGAGATCATCGGGTCCAACCCCCTGCCAAAGCAGCTCCCTAGGACATTTCACTGAGATAGGCATCCAGATGGGTCTTGAATATCTCCAGAGAAGGAGACTCCACCACCTCCCTGGGCAGCCTATTCCAGGGCTCTGTCACCCTCACTGTGAAAAAGTTTTTCCGCATGTTGGTGCGGAACTTCCTATGCTCCAAAAGAAAGCTGGGGAAGAACTGTTCCCAAGGGCATGGAGCGATAGGATGAGGGGTGATGGCTTTAAACTCAAAAAGGGCAGATTTAGGCTGGATATTACAAAAAGGTTCTTCAATATGAGGGTGGTGGATCACTGGCACAGGTTGCCCAGAGGTGGTGGAGGTCCCATCCCTGGAGACACTCAAGGTCAGGCTTGATGGGGCTCTGAGCGACCTGCTCCAGTGAAGATGTCCCTGCTTATTGCAAGGGGATTGGACTAGATGACCTCTAAAGATCCCTTCCAGCCCAAAACATTCTATGATTCTTGAGCTCTTCTTCCAGGGATTCAGGGACGGGATGTGTGGGAACGATTCAAAGTTGCATCAGCAGAGTTTGAGATTGGTCATTAGGAAGCATTTCTTTACTGAGAGGATGGACAAACGCTGGAACAGGCTTCCTGGAGAGGTGGTCAATGCCCCAAGCCTGTCAGTATTTAAGAGGCATTTGGACAGTGTCCCTAACACTGCATCCTATCTCCTGGTCAGCCCTGAAGTGGTCAGGCAGTTGGACGAGATGATTGTTGTTCATCACTTCCAACTGATCTGATCTATTCTCACCTGTCTACTGTAACTGCAGAATAATAAAGCCGGAGTCTTACAAACAACCGACCACCCCTGGACTGTCAGGAGTGCTGGACTTCTGGGGTGTGTGCTCCCTCATTCCTCCCTGGCCAAAAGAATTTGCCTATCAGGCCGAAGTTCCTTGCACAGATTCCAACATACCTTCCTCTTCTTTCATTTTCTTCAGGTCATCTTCTCCTACCAAGGAGACACGCTTGGGAGGCTTATCCATCTGCTGCTGCTTCACCTCGATTTCAAAGTACTTCTGCCTCTCGCGGAAAGATCTCTGCTCTGGGCTGTGCAGGGCACTGGGGCTGTGCGCAGCCGCCTGTGAGAGCAACACCAGCACTGCCATGGGGTGACCGAGCCAGACCTCCCTCCCCACATCCTCCCCAATGCCTGCCCCACACCCGCCCACTTTAGACACGTGCTCCAACACCCTCTTCCTCCTCCCCAGCCCTCCCCCACGTGCCCATGCTCTGATCCTGTCTCCACATCCACCCTCCCAAAAGCCCGAATCCTCTCAGCGTCCCCATCCTACTTCCAGCTCCAGCCACCAGCACTCACCTCCGGGGCAGCTTTGGGACTCTCCGTGCTGCTCTGACCAGGCAGTTCCTAAGAAGACAGAGAAACAGAATGTTCTGAGGAGAGTATTTCCTACCACCACTCCTGCCCTCCAGCGTGGCAAAGCATGGCTGATGCCTCCAAGAGCAGCAGGCACAGACGGTACCCGACCGGCTGGTCCACAAAGCAGACCCAGATTTAACACAGGACAATGCTACCTGAGCAATCCTGAGTACTACAGACTTCTGTTGAGTTTAGGGTGAAACAGAAGCACATAGGGACAACTTTTAAAGAGGCAGAAACTGAAAAAAAAAGGGGAAGGAGGTGAAGAACAGGAGGAGAGGGCTTAGCTCAAGGTGGAGGAGGCTTTAGATCAAAGACATAACTATGAAAAATTGACTTCTGAGAAGTGGAAACACCATCAGGAAAGAAATAGGTCTGTATTTACCAGAATAAACAAACAAATACTGGATGAGGAGAACTACAGGGAGCAGAAATTGATCCACAAAATCCATCTGTGAACCAGAAAGCCGTAAGGGCAAAAGGAGAACTGCTTTTTCATTTTATAAATGAAAAGGAACCAGAAGAGAACAGTAGACCACCTTCAACTTCATTCAAATGCACTCTCCAAAAACTAATGGAAAGTTTCAACTTTATATAAGTAATGAGCACAAGAAGAAAGGAAGAAGTTAAAAAAAAAAAGGCTTCTAGCTAAGAAGCACATGTCTGGAAACAGAAATTATTGCTGCTAACATAGAAGGAAACCTAAGAGCTCAGTATGCTCCCTGCAGGGACAAGATCATCCCTCCTGAAGAACTCTGAGTGAAATGGTTTGTGAAACCAAGTCTGACACACATGGATTTTTGACTTGTTTCACTGGGTGGCAGTTTGTGTCTAGAAGGCACATTTCTAAGAATATATTCTTAGAAATCAAAAACTAGGCAAAAATAATTTAAGCAGTGGAGCCATCATTCTGTTCAACTGCAACAGGACAAATAGTCATGGGTTCATATTATTAAAATAAACATAAAAGAGTAAAATGGAGCAGGTGCAATGTAGATTAATCTCATATCCTCCTTTGATAATATAAATAATTTTTGAAACAAAGGAACTGCGCAGATTTGCCTAAGAGATCAAAGATCAGTTTTGATCAACCCTGCTTAATGTTTTCACTGCCCAATTGGACTCAGAAACCAAGGAGATGTCACTAAAATCTGTGAATGGCAAAGACCAGAGTACAGAGAGATCTGTGGTTGCCAGAGTCCCCTGCAAAATATTTCGTTCATCCTGCTCCTCTGAACGGGGACAAGCCTTCCCAAAAATCAGAACTGCTTGGAACATGAACCCAGAATGACTTGCTGCTTTAAGGAGGATCAAAGAATTCAATTTAATAGTGCAAAATACAAGATGACCTACTTCAGGATCAGTAATCGCTTCTTAAACCATGGTGTATCAGCTAGAGCCTACGAAGCTGGAGGAATCATCTGTGTACAAGGTGCAATCTGATTTATGAGCTGAGGTCACAGATGCCAACAGAGACAATTCCACTTCTTCATTCTGGACTGAGCTAACAGCTTCTCTGAGCTTCTACTGACAAGTCACCTGACTCTGAGTAAAACAGTCTATCAAGCTAAAAGGACCGAAAATCAACCCTACAAACAGGAAAGAAAGACTACTGACCCTTATTAATTTACCAAATGAGATCAATGTGAGGCCAGATGAGCACTAATGCAGGACAAGGTAGAGAGTGGGAGGACAGGATGAATTCACACCTAACACAAAGCTGTTGTCCTAAGTCACTGCAGAGCATCCATAGCTCCAGCGCAGTGTGACTACAGAAAGGTGAGCAAGACCTACTGACAAGGAAAGGCATCATTATGATTCAGAGAGAGGAGGAGAGAGAGAAAGAAGCTAAAACCCAGTACCACAGTAGAAAGAATTCTGTGAAACAGAGTCTCGTATTTACCTCAGAGATGTGCCAGCAAGAATTTGGATAGGAACAGGTGAAAAGGAGAACTGCAAGATGACCTCAATTCAGTAACTACAGCGACACTATTACTGTCTATAACCAGCTCCAGAGACCTTGCCTGACTGGAGCGCTGCCACGCAGGGATATGGGCTCTTCTGGAAGAATGGCAGGGAAGATGGTGTGGGTGATGCCTCAGCAGCACACTGAACACTGCTCAGGACTATGCCTCTGCAGAGGGAAGTGAGGTCCAGGGAAGCAATCCCACCTCTCTGTTCAGCACTGAACAGAGAAGGCTGTGCTTGTCCAGCCTGGGAAAGGGCAGGCTTGGGAGAGGGGGATCTCATTCCTGTACTCAGCTTCCGAAAGGGGGGTTACAGAGCACAAGGTCAAACTCCTCAGAGGTGCACAATGGAAGAGAGGAAACAGACACAAGTCGTGGTACAAGAAATTCTGATAAAAGATAAGAAAAAAACCTCTTCAGAGCGACCTTAGAATCCCCATTTTTGGAAATTTACAATCATAGAATCATAGAATTGCAGGAATTGGAAGGGACCTCAAGAGATCATCAGGTCCAACCCCCCTGCCAGAGCAGCTCCCCAGCTCATATTGCACAGATAGGCATCCAGACGGGTCTTGAATATCTCCAGAGAAGGAGACTCCACCACCTCCCTGGGCAGCCTGTCCCAGGGCTCTGGCACCCTCACTGTGAAAAAGTTCTTCCCCATGTTGGTGCAGAACTTCCTGTGCTCCAACTTGCAGCCATTGCCCCTTGTCCTGTCTCCACAGACCACTGAAAAGGGGCTGGCTAATTCCCCCTACATTCCATGCTTAAGATAATTATAAACATTAATTAGGTGCCCCCTTAGTCTTCTCTTCTCAAGACTGAAGTTTGACCTGGAACTGAGCGACCTGGAACTGAGATTCCAAGGTTGTGTTGTCTGGCATGGAGGACCAAGGCAGATGATCTCATTTTAGTGTGAATGGTTCTATGTTCCAAATACATGCAGGGGAGAAGTATTTGAAACACAGAACCATCCATGGAGGGGAGAAGGATCAGTTCCAATTAAATTAAAGATCAAAATCTAACAAAGAATTCCTCAGAACAGATTTAGCCTGGCCCTGGGCTCTGCAAGTCCAGAGAGCTTCTTTATATCAGAATCATACAGATATGTAAGAGCATCCTAATGTCTGGGGAGAACAACAGCAATGTGAGGTTCAACGAGCTTCTGGGACTCTGTATGTTTATGGACAGGACTCTGGGGTGACCATCTGCAACATGAATAAACTCCAACTTCCAAGGGACCTTGACACATCCCTCCTTCACAACAGCTTGAGAGAAAACAAATCACCGCCTCCTTCCCATGCTCCCACTTTGCTCAGTGCCCGACCTTCCCTTTGTACCACTGTGTGTGTGATGTCCCCTCCAGCCAGCACATGTTACCTGTGTCTCGAGCAGGGGGTGTGACAAGGGCACTGCTGCAAAGGTCTTGTACGCTTGCTTGACGTTGATGGGGATCTCATCAGGAGAGGGGGTGAAGGTGGCTTTTGCTACAGGGACAAAGACAGAAGGGAAAGACAACCACAGGTGTTACAATAAAGCTGAACACAGGGAAAACACAACACAACTCTCAGCCTGCAAAGCCTGAAGAGTGGGATGTGTAAGGGCCAAGTCCTGCAGCCCTGGGAGGGAACAGGAGCAGTGTATCACATGCTATAACGCTATATATAGCAGAGCATCTATCACAGCCCGTTTTACCTCCTGGATGGTAAAAAAACAATACTTCTGGTGGCACAGATCCTCCTTGTGCTGACCACAATTCTGTGACCCATCTCTTGGCCAAAGGGCCTACTGCTGTCACATTCCTTAAGGGCTTCCTCCCAGTTCAACCAGCCTGCACCTACTGGAATCAGTGGGCTCTGGGGCTGGAACAGGGCAGCTGTACAGCTGACTCTGACCCCTACTTAGGGCTGAACAAGCCACACTTAGTTCATTAGAAAATGAAGATAAGCCCTGGCCTTGTCTGGCACTTCTGACTAATGGGACCTTCTTCATGGGAGGGGACCTATTAGTCTCCTGTACTTCTGGTTCTGACCAGTATGTACGGCAAGGCTGATGGTCACAGCTGCCCAAAGGGACAGCTCCTCAGGGACTTACGATCTGGAGAACTGCCTTTGATCTCAAAAACTTTCCCTTCACAGACTTCCATTCACGCAAAAACATCTGATAAGGTCCAAGAGGTCCTGCTGCCTGTCACCTGCCTTTGCTGGTCTTTTCCTCACCTGTCTTCCCTGTGACCCTTCTATCCCATTCAGGGAGGAAGAAGAGTTGTAATGACCTGCTCAAAGCATCACGGAAATGAACGTGAGTACAGGGGAAGTGAGACCACCACCTTCCTTTCTACCAGAAAGCACATCCTCTTTAGTCACTTCACTCTTTCAGTCCCTCTAGCTGTGCTAACTCAGCTTCAGGTGCTTGTGGGTTTTCCTTGGCCTGGACTGAAGCTAAATTATGTTGCTTGATGATGTTCCCCTCTGCATAGGATAAGTAACAGCACATCAGGATCAGAAGAGACTGTAAAATATGTGAAAATATGTGAACAGCTATTTGTCTGCAAGTTGCATCTCTAATTTGGTATCATGTCATAAAGCTTCAATAAAAATTAAAGACTATATATACACTGCAGGTATACAAGTCTTCTGTCATGACAGGGACCAAAAATACCTGGATCTCTCCCATCAACATATGGGCCAGGGACTATGAATCTTTCAAAACCAAACATTTTGCAAATCATAAAACTTCATTAGCAGCAAGATGGTATTGGCTTTTGCTCCAAGATACCAAACATTGATAGACAAGTGCTCTGAAAAATGCTCCAACAGAAGACAGCACTTCATCAGTATCTAAACCTGCCAGTGCTGTGGGGATTACAGCCACAGGACAGCTTCAGCAATGCCAGCTTCCTCAGCAGGTACATGAAGGCACACTCATCTGTGTTAAATAGCTGAACAGGCACTGACCCTGACTCTACTTGTCAAATGTGCAGGTTCCCACCCAGGACATCCAGACCAGTGAACAACCAAGAGCAGCCTCAGCTAGGGTGCGTGATCTCTAAATTCCCAAATCCCCCCTGGAATGTGTGTTCAGCCCACCCACCAGAAAAGTGGCACTACAGCATCCCAGGATGACAGATTCAGCTTAGCAAGAAGGAACTGCAGGCCACTTACAGAGTGCTGGACACTGAGGCACAGCTCAGGGTGCTGGAAGGGGTTGGGGCTGTCCCCGTCCTCCGAATTATGCGAGGCAGCGTTTTGTCGCACACGGGAAAGAGGCTGAATGACGCCTGGCTTGGTCTGCTTGTGTCAACACCACACAAGAGAGGAAGGCAAGGGGAGGTGGAGGGCAGAGAGGGGGAAGACAAGAGAAAGAGAAATGGGAAGTTAGGGCAGCAGGTGCATGCCATGCAAGTCAATACAATACATCCATGCACATGAGCTCAACTCCTCAGCTGCACTGCTGACTCCAGGTACCAGACTGGGAGGGACTTATGAAGCAAGCACTAAACAATGCCTCTGGTGCAAGTATTTTAGACAGGCAGAGAGATTCAGAGAAGTCAGGCTCACAACAGGACCAGCGGGTTACGGGGAAGGCCAGGACACAAGGAGGACTCTGCCATACAAGTAGCAGCCTGCAAGGGTCAAGGGGGTATGGCATGAGCATGTCAAAGCTTGGAGAATGAAAGCATCACAAAGAGAAGATGCAGTAGGGACACATCAGCTAGGAATGGGTATTGTCAAAAGCTGGGGATGAGAAGGAACTGACACCCAGCTTGGGCTCCAATTAGAAATGCAAGTCTGAGATTTGACCCAGGTGTCACCACTACTGGATGCTGTGTTTAAGCAAACAAAACATCCAGTACCAGACAGGGTAGAAGCAGGAGCTGAGTAAACCAACCAAACCTAAGTGGCTGAAAGCTGCAGGGGTAAACAAGAATAAAAGCTGCAAAAACACTTGTGTTAAGTTTTCAAACAGACATTACTTAAGACACAGTGCATTTGTATCAACTGGAGGTGTAGTGAGGGCTGAAAACAGAACAGGAGCCAACAGTGAGACTGGCAGGGCTGGAAGTGAGCACACACAGGAGGAAGAGGCGAGCTCTACATGCTGGAGAACGCATGGGGACACTACCCTAAAGTCTCATGGCAGATGTACTTACTGATTTACTGTCATCCTGTGATGTAATGAAGTTAATGGAAGCCTGAAACAGAAATACAGGCATAAATTTGGAGTCCATACAGGAAGCTTCTGGTTTACCCTGCTCCCTACGAAACCAAATACAAACCTCCCAATCCCTCCCCTGCCCCGCCACCCACCCTGCACAGGAAAAAGCCCCCCAAGTCCTCTGCTGCCCTCTCCACACAGGAAGCAATCCAGAGCCCACCCACAAGAGCCTCTCCCAGTTCCTCTGCTATGTGAGGAGGCACTCGCACCTCTCTGCAGACCTCCAGGCACTGACCTATATCCACCCCACCTCTGTTCCAGCTCAGCTGGTCTGGGCCCTTGTTTACATCCCCTGCCCCGGCACTTGCTACTGAGCTTGAGCAAAGCCATCAGCACCACAGCTTCTCTGCCAGGAAGCGCTCACAGATGCCATCTCAGCAGTGGCTAGCAGGGAACAGCCTCTGGGCCTGGGTGCTGTGCTCTGCAGCAAGCCCTCGGCACACACCAGGCCCAGGAGCCAGGGAACGCGGAGCCAGAGTAAGGGGCGACCAGAGGAAGGGGCAACGAGCAGCGGTGCCGGGTGAGAGCAGCATGGAGCAGCAGCGCACACTGCACACCAACAGGCACTTACAAAGCGGGTCTCCCTGCCTGGCAGGTGAGCAGGCCGAGGGGCTGCAGGCGTCTGGAGAGGGACAACACCAGGGAGGGTCGTCAGGGGAGAGAATGGGAGAGAAAACGAAGAAACCGGGTTTTCCGCGTGAGAGGCTGAGACAGGCACCTCTCCCAGCACAGAGACTGATTACCAGAGCTGTCAGTGTCCCCACCCCAGCGCCCACACACAGACCCACCACAAACGCATCCCTTTTCCCCACCAGAAGCTTGCAGAACTCAAGGCCAGGCCAGAACATCATGACGCCAGCCTCAGGACAAAGGATTCAACTTCCCTCAGTCATGCTCTGAAACAAGCCTATAAATTCTGGCTGGACTACAAGATGCCAAACCCAAAGCATTTACATTAGAACAGGTAGAGAATCAGAGATGCAATTCCCTGGAACTGCAACTCTGGAGAAGCAACCCCAAGGTCCAGGCTCCTGAATCCCCACATAACGTACAGGCCACAAGGCTAGTGATTGCCCTGTGTCCTTTGGTATTATCTGCTGGACCTGCTCTGTTTAGTTCTCTCCATCATCTGGAGAGAACTCCACCTATCAGGTACAGCCTTGACTGACACACATGAGGGGGCTGTGGAAGACCCCGATCCAGAAGAATTAAATAGTGAAACAGAAAGCTGATGTACAGAACTCAGGGCTTGAGAGTGCCACTGGCAAGACCCACGACTCAGCACTGCGAGATCAAGAACAACTGCCAAGGTCACTAAATCCCAACGGTCAGAGATCAAGCACGGAAAAAAGGCCATGAAAATGACAGGCAGACTAGGTGTCAGAAATGAAGGCAGTGAGCAAACCTCCTGAAGACCTTAGGAGGCTACAATTAAGGACAAAGTAATGAAGTGGGCTGCTAAGAAATTAATAGATTGTCTCCCACAGCACACACATGTCTGAACAGAGATACAAAGAAAACCAAGAAAAATACTGTACAATATGTTGTCCAAGCTACAGAGGTTTCATGATACAATCCCCCTGACGTGTTAGAATAGGCTACAAATCACAGCAAGTGCCACCTAGCAGTGACTGTGAGACACCCAGTGTAGAACTGGAAAGGCAAACGCCTGCAACTGCAAAAACTGGAGAGTGACAAATCATGACATTCTAACACCAAAGATGTGACCACTGAGCAAGCCCATCCCTAGCTATGACAGCAGACACCCAGAGAGCCAGAGGGTTGCTAGAGGCAAGGACAGGGGCACTGAGACTCCAGTGCCAAAACACTGTTAACCAAAACTGTCCCTGGTACCAGGGGAATTCCTGTGACAAACCAGAACAAGGGACATTTCTAAAAAATGGATTAAAACAGCACATTGAGAGTAGCCAAATACTGGAGCCAGCCTCTAGAAAGATGCAGCTTTTCTGTCTCTAGAGGTGTTAAAAATGTAACTAGATGTAGCCTTTAGTAGCCTGATCTACTGGACCTGCTCTGAGCGTGGTCGTAGACAAGACCTTCCATCCTAGATCATTCTTTGAGCAGCCACATGGCCACCCTTGGGATTTGGGGTTCCTTTTCAACTGAGAGCTGAGGATCTTCAGAGACAGAGCAAGTAAGTATCTAGATCTTTTTCTGTTGTAGAATAGGACATAATTTCCACCCCATTCCTTCTACAGAGAAGGGATCCAATCTCATGAAATCTGCACTTGTGGCTGTGGTGGTTTTGCATGGCGGGGTTCTGGTAGTGGGGGTGCTGCCACAGTGGCTTCTGCAAGAAACAGTTGGAAACTTCTTCTCCCCCCACCCCTGGCTAAGAAGGGAAACAACTTGTGAGGAACTGACCCCAACCCCCACCCCTGTTTCCCCCTGTGACACCTGGGGGGAGGAAGGGAGAGAAATCATGGATAAATCTGTGAAGAAGAGGGGTGGGGGGAGGTGAGTTAAGATCTGGTTTTACTTCTCATTATCCTACTCTGGTTCCAGTGTGTGTGCACAATAAATTAGATGCATTTTTTTTAATTCAGTGTTGAGCCTGTTCTGCCATGACTCTGATTGCAGAATGATCTCTCCCTGCCCTTATCTCCACTCCTGAGCCTCTCAGTATCTATTTTCTCCCCTGTCCAGCTGAGAAGGGGAGTGACAGACTGACTTTGGTGGGCGTCTGGCCTCCAGCCAGGGCCAAACCACCACAGTGTAGAGAGGAATACTTACCCACAGCCCAAAATAAACCTCCTATCGGTGTGCAACTTCTGTCAGAAAAGCAAGTAAGTCAACACATGGAGCTGGAACAGAAAGCGCTGCTTTGGGATCTCTCTGGGAGACCAGCACTGGTTTACAGACCAGAAAGGACTCTGCTAATCCCTTCTCCTTTTCTTCCAACATACCAATCGCCAGAATGAAACAGCCTCTGCTTTGGTCAGGCCACTCTCAACAGAGACAGACCACTAACATCCTGTAGTCACTCCAGGTACTCCCCTGGGAATTAAGTTACCTCTCTGAGCAATAACCTTCCACTGAGTTTATAACTAGCTAATTATACTCCTAGGTCTCAGACATTTTCAGAGAGCAGAGTTCTTCCCCTAGTTCTCTGGACACCCTTTCACCTCAAAGGCATCACGCTCCCAAGATGATTGCCACACACATTTGGGCTCTGCTGCCCGCCTGCCCTGGTGCCATCCTGCCCCACAAGCATGCCTCCCTTCCTCTCTCCCTGCCCGTCCCCATCCTGCCTGTCCCGGGGCAGTCTCACCTGCTGATTGCTAGGAGAATAGGGGGTTTCACGTCTGGAATTTCCTGTCCCAGACTCGCCAGCAGGAGCCTGAAAGAGAGAAGACAAAGCTAGGTAGTCACTGCACAGCAACAAGTCCATACCTCTCCCTTCGTGGTGAGACCAGGAAGCAAGGGAGACCACAGACATCCAGCCTGAGGCAACCATGGGCCACCTCACCGCGCAGAGCAAAGGAGCACTGGGCCCAACAGCAGCTCTCACATGGCAGAAACTTGCAGAAAGCATTAGCAACAGCAAGGGAATGACTAACACCACACTGGAACAGCACAACACCCTGCAAGGCCAACTGAATCAGGTTAAGACCTTCTGCTGTGTAAGACCACTCCTGGAATCCTCTCCCCGTAACTTCTCTTTAGCCCTCAACAGGCTGGGACACAGTCTAGGCAAACCTTCTGTTGTACAGGAAAGAAGAAAGGTCCCTACCACTTGACAGGAGACAGGATTCACCCCCAGGCACATCCACTGCTGTTGGCCTGATGGTAAGCCCAGAGCTCAGGGAAGACAGGGCTCTCACCCCTTCCACTGGAACCCCTGACCACCAACACTCAGGTTGAGCCAGCTCAACAGCTACCAGAGTCCCAGGAATTACCTGCAGCCTGTCCACAGGATTAAGGAGCATGATTTAAGGAGCATGTCTGAAGATGAATGAAGGACATTTGGGATTCAGACAACTGCTCAAGCAAACCTAGGGTTCTGCAGTAATTAGTATGCACTACTGAATCATGACAATTGGACTCCAGTCAGCCTTGGGCAACAGCATTTCTACTGACAAACCAGGACACCCTTCCTGTGTGCCAGCGCACACAGCTTACCAGTCCCCATGGAAGGAGCCAGTCCACAACTCTGCTTGGCAGAGACTACAGCTCCCTCATCCAGCTGACACAGGACTTCTCCAGTGCTGGTGTCAGCACAGGACTAGGACATGCAGATGGGAAACTGATCCCTTTAGACAGCAAGGTGGAACAGGATTAGCTCCAGCTCTCAGTGACACCCACCTCCAGCCGAATGGTAGCTGCTCTGGTTTTAAGTCTACCTCCAAAAAGGGTCAGTGCTTTGTGACCACTGTTTTTTTGGTCTTTTGAACTCTAAAGCTGGATGTCTGCAATGTCCAAGCCACAGCCTCTGACTTCTAATATACTGAGAGGCTACAGAGATTCAACTCTATGCCTTGCTCTGCACTCATCCGCCTACACATCTGTAACAAGCAAATTCTCAGCAAGGACCTATGCTAAAAACATCTAAGAAAACTACAGGTCTGTGTTGTCTGCTTGTTTCTCCTTCTGTGTGCAGGGCTGGTTGGTTGCAGCTATTTTGATGCTCTTGCTTTTCAGAGCTCCTGAAAGGCTGAGAAAGGAGAAGGGGAGAGTGGTGTGGTGCTCATCTGGACCATACTACCTGTGGGTCTAGTCCTCGCTCTGCCACAGGTTTCCTTTGCAACAGCAAGAAGGCTAACCACAAACCGATTTCCCAGAGCAGAAAGCAGAGCTCTCCCTTGAAGCCTATGAGTCTAGACACTCTGAAACGTTGTCATGCCAAGGAACAGCACGAGTGTGGGCTGCAGACCAGCTATGTCAGCTGCATTGCCTCTTCCTTTTCCCTAGCCTGGAGACGGCTCTTTGCTCAGGTCCAGGTCCATAAGCATGACACCACCACTGTCCTTCCATAAGCCCCTCCGGCTCCCCACTCACAGTCCCAGCAGACAGGGAGCCCACTGCTCCCAGCCTAGCTCTTGCCCACCCAGGAGCACGTCACCTGACGTCACTGCCCCCCTCAAAGAGGGGCTAGGCAGCATGCACACAGGCAGGACCTGGGGCACATCAGCGGCCCGAGGACAATTCAGTGGCTGTCAGTGTCCGACACCGGAGAAGCACAGGTGTTAGGTGGGGCAGCCCCGCACAGGCCTCGTGCTGCCTGGCGCCGGGGGCCCAGGGCATGCGCAGGGTTTAGTGCAACGCGGGTGGCCTTGGCGGCGAGACTGCATGCCACACACAGCGTGCCCTGGGACTGCTTGCCTTGGAGTAAAGGTTGGTCTTCAGCACGCCCCCCTGCCATAGCCCAGGGGTGGGCCCCCCAGGCAGGCCTTGCCCGCCGCCTTCCCCCTGCGGTTAGCCACCACGAAGGGGTTCTCACTGAAGAGGATCGGCTGAGAGTCGATCATACACTCTTGCTCTGGCGTCTCTGGCATCTGGTCCTGGGACAAGGGGCAACCCGTGGGATCCTGCTTGTCTAGCTGGGGCTTTTCGGCCCCGCTCGTGCACTTGTCAGGTGACGCCGGGTCCTGAGGAAGGCCAGCCACGCTTCCGGCGGTGGGGCCTGCGGCTGTCTCTGGGTACGAGTCCTGGCTGTCCTCTGCCACTGGCAGGGCCAGCACAGCGCAGTCGCCCTCCATTCTGGAGCTGGCCTTATTATACTGAACAAGCTGAGAGGAAAACAAAAGGATCAGAAAGAAGTAAGGAGAACAGAGTAAAGCAGAGGAGGGAGAAAACCCAGAGCAGCTGGTGCTGAAGGACAGGGGAAAGGAATTCCAGTACTAAAGCCCACAATGACCACCCACCCCTTCCCTCTCTTCTACTCTACCACCAACCCTGCCAGCCTGAAAGCTACTTCCACGAGAGGACCCTGCTGTCAGCACACAGTACACACACCACGGAGCTGACAGGCACGAGCACACTCCCTGCACTCTCCCAGCTCTCATACACAGCCCAGCCTGCTAACCAGCACCACTGCTGCACTCCAGCAGCACCCGCATGAGCACACACCCCCTCGATCTCGGCAGCACATCCAAGGCTCAACTCCACCACCTCATGGCAAACACCAAGTGCCTCACCCCTGCGCTTTCAAGCAGTTCCAGCACTGTCACACACAGTAACACCTCTCGTCTCACTCCAATGCTACTGCCATATCTTCCATCCTATGCCTCTCCATCACACCTGTGCAGACAAACATGCTTTTATGGCCCCACTTCACTGAAGTACATACCAACAGGTAACAGTTAAATAACAGATCCCTGTGGGCACTTGTACTGAAAGCAGGACTGAAAGATAGACCCAGTTCTACCTAGGCTCAACTGGACCCACCCCAGATGAAGCACTGACCTTTCTTCTTTTAACACTCCAAGAGTGAGTTTGTTACCCCAGCCAAAGCCTTCTTCAGAGAAGCAGAGACAGAGAGCAGTGACCAAGCCTCCCTCTATCCGAGTGTCTGCAGGGGAGCAGAGGGACCTCTTCCGCTCAGAGCAAATTCTCCAACTCCTGTGTCATGGCAGCAGCCACAAAAATAGCTCTCAAGGGCTGGGTGGGCTGCTGACTACAATGGCAGCTGAGAGGCTCAGGAATTTCTGAGGCCCTCCCCTCGCCCCTCAACCCCAACCCAACCTAAAGCAGTGGTTGGCAGAGCCCTGGCTCATATCATATTTCTTCAAACAGGGAAGCAATTTTGCTGTTGTAGCTGCATTACTTTCCAATGTAAAAACCCATCAATCCCCTGCCCCAATTCCATCCTCCTTGTCCCAGAGTGCCACAAACCACACTAGCAAGAGCTCTGTGCACATCAAGTACTGGCAGGTGAAAAGCACCCATCTGCTCAGTGGGATGCTGTAATGCCAACACTGCCAGAACCCACTGGCACCAGTGGGTTGGTCAGTCCTATGGCCAGGCCCCTCCGACACCACCCAAGCAGAACACCACTAACACTGATCACGCTGGGATCCAGGTGAGTCCCACCAGCACCAACCCTGCTTTGCTCTGGACAAAGGGAAGGGCTCCTCTCTCTCAGGGCACTGTGGAGATGGACATCTCACCAGGAGCGTGGCATGTCTGAGAGGTCCATAGGAAGGCTTGATCCCCGTTTTGTTCATGGACACGACTGGAACTGAGATCCATCTACCCCTCACTTTGACCTCCAGCACTCTCCCTCACTCCCTCTACTCCACAGTGGGCTATTTTTACGACTGGAACTGAGATCCATCTACCCCTCACTTTGACCTCCAGCACTCTCCCTCACTCCCTCTACTCCACAGTGGGCTATTTTTACCAGGCAAGTGGCAGTTTCTATTCTGGGTAAGCTGGGATTTTGGCAATGCAGCGGTGCTTTTCCTGCCCTGCCTCCGTCACCCTCCAGCCGAGCAGTCAGGACAAGCACATTTTACCCTACATCCTCCAAGGCAAATAGACAAGAAATGTGATTGCAGTTCTGATCCAGACACTGGAACAAATGTAATTTCACATCTAATAAGTAGAGAGATGGCTAGAAATTGAAGAGAAACAGATTCAGACTAGAAAGTACAGATTGTTAATTAACTAGCCAGGATGATACACTGCTGAGATAAAGAGCCACAGAATCACAGAATGGTCAAGGTTGGAAGGGACCTCTGGGGATCACTTAGTCCAAGTCTTTTTCATTTCTCATAGTCCAGAAAGCAAAGCTGGACCTCAGATGCTTTGCTGTGGCTAGATGCAGACATTCCTGGGTGTGATTTTCAAACCTGCACTGTGCAGAAGACAGAGATGACAATAGCTCTTTTTTCCTGCGGTGACAGCGTCCAGACATTGTAGGGCACTGGGGAGTCTGCAGTGACAGTGTCCAGACATTGTAGGGCACTGGGGAGTCTGCAGACATCAAGCTACTGAGAAGCTGGAGGGCATCGCCGAGATGAGCAGTCTCATACGTCTTTCAACTGGCATTTTCAGTTGTGGTTTCAGAAGGAGAGACAAAACAAGCTTGTGTCTTAATAAGCCTTTGTTAAATCTTGCTCACAAAGGACCAATACGTGTCAGTACCAATTAATCCAAGACAGACAACCATGTGCCCCTCTTCGGGGCGACTCTTGGGGAATCCTGATGACAAATTCCACCTGCAACCCAGAGCAGTCACGCAGAGACCTGCACCTCCTCCCGCCCCACAGTGTGAAGAGCAGGCCTGGGAATCCGTACAGCAAGAGAAGAGGCACAGACACTGTTTAGAGCAGCACGTATGTGTGGAGAAAGCTGGCCCAGAGACAGGAAGGAGGACAAAAATCCTGTGGGAACTGGGCAATAGCATCAGCCATCTTAACCCAGTCAGCCAGCCTGTTAATTGATCCATGTGCTTTTGTACTGGCCTGGTTGATTCATGCTGGAGCCTTCAGGCAGTCCCCAAACAGGCTTGGTGCAGCTCCTGAGGGAACACTGGGGCCGTGCTGGCTTTGGAGCCCACATCTCCCTCTAGTACCATTGGGGCAGACATTTTTTCAAGCAGAGCAAAGACAGGGCTGGGCAAATGACAGCTGGAAACAGATAAGCATGGGCACCAATCGGCCCTGCCCCTGCAGTGGGACATTTATAGATGCTGCCCACACAGGCCGGCATTCCAGCATGCTTGGCCCCGCATTCCAGTGCCAAGCATTCCTGGGCTGACACGGGCTAAGGCACCAGGGCCCAAAAGCTGCTCTGAACAACACCAGTGCTGTCCGGCGAGGAGGCAGCTGCTTGCGTGACGCTGGGAGCTCCCCCTTCTTTCCAGCTACTCAGTTACATGAGGAGATGCTAAAAATACGTGAAACTTTCTCCTGATAATACTCTCCTGTGTGAACAGCCAGGAGAGAAAACCCAAAAGCTGGGGAGCATGGGGAGGAGCAAGATGAGACAACATCGGGCTCTAATCAGGGTGGAAGCAGAAAAGCAAGAGGACCTTGACTTCAAGGAGAGGACAGATGAATGGGGGAGGAGACCTGTCTGGCTGGAATGAGATGGAGACAGTAAAGGCAAAGAGATGAACTGGAAGTGACAGAACGGGAATGTGGTCTGATGATGACAGCAAAGGGTGATCTTCCTCAGGAGCCTGAGGAGGTGTGTGAGGAGACCCAGAAGAACAGGCATGATGCGGGGAAGATAAAACATGACCAAAGGAAGCAAAGATGGAGAGGTGAGACACAGGAGAGACAGAAGAGTCTGTAAGCCGTGAAGTTTGTGAAATCTGGGTTTTCTCTTGGCTGAGCTGCCACTACACATCAGAGGTGGAAGCGTGGGTCACAGGGGCAGGCGCAGCCAAGGCCAAGTCGTGACAGGCAATCACTGCCACTTTGCTTTCTGTAGCCCTGGATGGATCTTGACTTTCTTCTAATACTTTTGGTATCAGCACCCTGCATCCCTCCTCCTTTCTAAACACCATCCCACATTTACAACCAAGCTGTGCACACAGCACTGTCATGTTCTGTGTCAGGAAGAATCTTCCCCTCCCTCCTCTGCAGCTTTTGGGAGCTGCTCTCTTCCATGGTAAATCCCCTGTGCTCTCCCACCCACATCTATTTTCCTCTCCTGGGCTCTTCTTTCTGCCCTGAGACACCTTTTGCGTCTGGACGACGGTACAGGCCACTTCCAAAATGGAAAGCAGCCTCAGCTCTCCACTCTCCTCATTAACTTACTGTCATGGTTCTTGTGTGGCTGCCTCCCATTGGGGACAGAGCCAAAGCCTCCCGCAGCTCTGCCTCCTGCAGCTCTGCCTCCCCGTTCTCCTCTGCAGACAGCACTGCCATCTCCCACAGCAGGGCACGAGGAGAGGTCAGGTAACCCAGCGGCCTCCCCTGTGCAGGGACCCCCGTCAGCAGCCCCTCACTTACGGTGCGACTGACTCTCTGCAAGCCACTGCTGGGCAAGGCAGCCAGGGTCCGATAGTCCAGTCTCAGAGGTTCGCTGGCGACGTTCTGGAGTGGGGAGCAGGGAGGAACAAGGAAACACAAAAAGTAGGAAGAGGTCAGGCCAGCGGTCAGCTACATCAACTGAAGACAGCACTGCAGGAGACTACCCCTGGTAATAACCAAGGCCTTATCTCCAAACCCTGCAGAGATTTCCCATGCCTGAAACGAACCTGGAATCATTCCAAACACTGCCACAGGGACCCACGACAGAGCCCAGGCTTGAGAAGTGCTCCAGAGAACATGTTCTTGAGGTCCTTGGTCCCCCACCACTGCTCCTGCCCCCAGTGCACACCTCCACTCCCTTACAAGGGTTGAAGACCATGGGACATACATACCAGCTTTCTCTAAATAGCATCCAAAAGGCTTCCAGTCTGGGTTTGGGGACATCTGAGAATGAAAACCTACAATTCCTCTAAAGCATCTTTTCTCAGCCTTAACTCACACTCACTGCACAGTTCTGTTTGATTTCCCTTCCCATTTGCACGTCTCTGCCTCTGTAACTCTAGCTGTTGTTTTTCACCTTTCCTTCCTCAACCACATTACAGTTCTTCCCTTCTGGTACCTTCTCTTATGCAGAAAAGACTTTTGGGGAGGGGAGAAGCAGGGAGTGGAGAACAGAAATCACAGGGAATGACCACTTATAGAGTAGAGGTTTGTCTGTCCTTCAAGTCCAGTTGTGCCCCTTTCGCTGCACCTCTCCAACCCTCCCACCGTGCTCCTCACCTCTGCCTCCTCCTCAAGTTGCTGTGTGGCTGCCTCCCGCTCCCTACGCATCCACTCCTTCCGTGAGACAGGACAGAGTCAGAGCAGCATCCAAGCAGCACAGGCAAAGGAGAGAGGGAGAGAGGTCAGCACCGTGCTGGTAACTCAGAGCGGGGACAGAGGAGTGTGAACCGCGGAGAGGGCGAGCAGAGACCCAGCACATACGCTGGGTGTGGGGAAAGAGGAGCTGGGGTTCTGTGGGAGCCTGGTTATCACCAGCAAAACAGAACAGGCACCCCGTACAACACAGGGCAGGGTGTCACCGATGTCTCTGCGGTCCCCAGCAGGGTCAGCCCTGGGGAAGAGCGAAGGGAGCTAAAGACCCCCAAGCACACACTACCCCATCACTGAGGGAAAGGAGACGGTCGCTTACTGCTAGCAGAGACATCTTGACAGAGCAGACAGGAGAGGCTGGAAGGGAATGGAAAAACACATCTACAGAGCACAGGCCTATGTATCACTACAGACAAAGACCTAAAAAGATCATGTGCCACAGCATCACAGCCAAGAGACTATATATATAGACAGGAACTGGGTGAGCCCAAGGCAGGGCTTCAGATCAGCTGGTCAGCTCTCTGTCATTCTGCCAGCACAGGAATACTCCAAGAGTGACCAGCGACTAATCTGACAAGCTACAGGCTCACTTCCAAGCTGCAAGAGGAAGGTAATAACGTGTTACTTGTCCAAAAGAACGATTTCTGTGCACTTAGACTTCAGTGACACCTTGCCCAGCCCCTGTGCTGCAGAGCAGAGGCTGCAAACAAAAGCAGCATCATTCTTCCATTTCACTGTGTTCTGTGTCCTCCTGACTGCTCCCACTGACAGCAGCAACCAGGGAAACCTGAAAGCACCTGGTCCCTTCTCTTCAACAGCTTCTGTGCACTGCCACTGCCAGCAAGTATATCACACCTTCACCTCTGGACAATAATGAGCAACACGAGGAGACACTAATGCCATGGGGCACAAGACCCAAAGGGCTATTTAGGGATATTTAAGTTAAAGTCTGTTCTGAATCTGAATGTCCTCATTTTGAACAAGTGTTACCCAAAGGTGAGTGTCCAAGCTGGCAGTAATCTCGTATGTGATCCTTCTCTGAGTTCTTAAACTGCAGAGAGCCAAAAGCACTGGCCAGCCCTGATGGAGCTGTGGAATGTCCAAACTCCACCTCTGACAACATCTGGGGAGCCTGGGGATTGAGGATGGAAGAACAATTACAGCTACAGAGCTGGAATGGAGGATTGCACCATAGGCGATCCACAGAGATCTGGAGTTACTGGTATTAGAAACTGAGTTATCACAGAACTGAACTGGAGATGTGTGTGGTGAGTGCAGCGGTGGCACAGGACCAGCGAGGACAGTAAAGCTGGAATTCTCCCCATTTCTTCAGCTCACAACCTCACTGTGAGGGGACATGTTTGGTCTCTGTGTGCAAAACTGAACGTGAAACACTGAAGTATCTGAGGAAAGGTCCAAAAACAGTGGCAAGACCAGTATTGCTGGGGATCTAGCACTGAGGTGGGAACTTCCTACAGCATTACAACAGCTACTATACAGTGCTGGCTCCATCACTGGTATAGATTTAATCAGAGTCCCAGTTTCAAGATCAGACTAAAAGGCAACAGCAGGAAAACAAGTTTTTGCTCTTGGGTCTCAGGCCATGGACCTCGAGACTGATATCAGGAGTCTGGAGCATCCACTCCTCTGAGTACCCTAACAGAAGGGGCACAAAAAATAGGAAATCATTTAAAGACAGAGGCAGTTCTGGAGCTGAGTCTTGGTCTCTGCTGAGCACCAGGCTACAGTTGTACTGCTCAGCTCCTCTGAGGTTGGGGCAGACAACAGTGCAGCTATACTAAGCCACACTAAAGTGAGAGAAAACGTAATATATGGACAAACAGACCTTAGAAGTCCTTAAATGCACGTCACTGCAACCTCAGCATACTGCTGTAAATCTATCAACATAAACCATCCAAGAAAGATGAACCATGATTACTGTGTACTGTTCAACCTCCAGGAACAATAATGACATTTGTTATAAGGCACCACCATTGTTTTGAAATATTGCTGATGGCTGAATGACCAGATATTGTTTGTTTTTCTTTTTCTTTTTAAACTAACCATTTAAGTTTGAAGTTTTCCATCAACACCTGTTGTAATAGCATCAGCACATTTTTAAGATGAGGAATGGACAAGGCTACATCACCAGCCTTTGTTTCTGGGTTGTTGCTGGTTTGACAGTATCTCTGGGGTATGTTTAAGTAATCTCAGTACACAATCTGGAGAAGCCTTTAATTACTTAACGCTGAACCTGCTCAGAGCAGTGTGGTTTTGGGGCCAGATGTGCTCTTGGTTTATTGAAGTGCCTGATAATGGCTCATAGTACCTCAAATCAACTGCAGGGTATTCAAATCCATATGCTAACAACACCTATGCTGCAACAGTAACACCACAGAATCAGGACTTCTGAACCACAGCAAACCACTGACAGGCAAGGAACTAGGCATTGAGCAGGAAAAGCCTACATCTGACCAAAATTTGCTCTGGTCTGAGCTGAACCAAGTGACCTGTAGAGACCCCTCTACAGAATGGTTTGGGTTGGAAGGGATCCTTAAAGGTCATCTAGTATAACTCCTCTGCAACAAGCAGGGACATTGCCACCTAGCTCAGGTTGAAGATTATCATCACAGAATGGTTTGGTTTGGAAGGGACCTCAAAATCATCCAGTGCCACCCCCTGCCACAGGCCAGGACACACTCCACTAGCCCAGGCTGCCCAAAGTCCCATCCAACCTGGCCTTGAGCCCTGCCAGGGATCCAGGGGCAGCCCCAGCTTCCCTGGGCACCCTGTGCCAGGGCCTCTTCCCTCCCTGGGAAGGAAGAATTTCTTCCTTATATCTAATTTAAATCTACCCTCTTTCAGTTTAAAGCTGTTACCCCTTGTCCTGTCACTACACTCCCTGACAAACAGTCCCCTCCACCCTTCCTGCAGGCAGATACTTAGGGCAGGAATCCCTTGCCTTGCTCTTGCACACGCCAACATCAATCTAAGCTGCAGGCCAGCAAAAGTAAAGCCAAGCTTCCAATGTGGCTCTGCACCACACCAAACTACTCTTGTCACTGATAAACTCATACCCCACACAGCCCATTACAGTCGCTGGCAGAAGGCAAAGTAGGATTATATACACACAAAATATGTATTTTATAAGTATTAACTACATATATATTCAATGATTACACATATCCTCTGCCTGGAAGGTCTCATGGCCATTTTCCTGCTGCTGTTCCATCCTCTTGTTGTCTGTGCCATACCCCTATCCAAAACCTGGACCCTTTTTTCCAAAACAAGTAACACCTCAAGTTACAGAAATCACCTCCCTGCAGAGCTGCCAATGTAAATTACACTCTCTGGGGCAGCAAATGTAGAAAGAGCTGAGTGATTACAGCTACAGAAAGAGAAGTGTTTGGTGGAACTAGAGTTGAAACCTGAAGAAATGCCTGCAGAACACACACAGACCCATCTGCCTGGAGAGCAGACTCCTACCAGACTGTGTTGAAGAATTCAATTTTCCCTCATCTTCTAGAATGGGACTGAACAAACTACACTTTTAAGAGGGACCACTAGAACACCCCATCCCTTGAGGGGCCTGACTCTGTCAGTCTCCTTCTGTGAGAGGCTGAAAGAGTGGGCAGAAACACAGAATGTTCATAATGGAGCAGAGAAACGATCCTGTAAATGGAGGGGCACAAACTCCTGATCAATGAACAGTGCCACTTCTTCAGTTCAGGGCAGCCCTGAGCTGTGTGTGCTCATCTTTGCTTGTAAAAGCTCTGCCAGGTCACAGTGCTGTACAGAGACCAGATCACCTTCAGAAACATGGGGCTTCCAGGCTAACAGGCTGTTTGTCTCAAGGATGCAGCTTGGCCAGGAAGCACCAGCAGATGAACTCTGCAAGGAACAGCAGAGTTTCATCACAGGGGCACACACAGGAAGGTACAACAAAGCCAAGAAGCAGCTAGAGCAACCAAGGGGTGTACTACAAGAGAAGACCCCATGGATTAACAAGGCGGGCAGAGATCGCCTGTGTCGGTTCACTGAGGGCTCATGGGCTTGGCAGAGCTGCTCTCAGGAACAGGTTCTGCTACGTGAAAAATCTCTCACCACTTTCTCCATTTCTTCTCTCTCCCACTGAGCTGTTTCTCTCACCATTTCCATCTCCTAGGAGAGACCAAAGTTAGAGCTACCTCACCCAGTGCTCTCTCTCCACCTGTAACCTCACGTCCTAGTGCATTCCTGATGGAAGTGCTGGGACCTGCTGCTCTCAGGAAACAAACTCCTCTACCCCTTATGCTGCAGGTTCCACAAATGAAGGGAGACACTAGAGATTTCCAGAAACTTTTTCCACTCCAGGACATGCCCCCAGTTGTAACCAGAAAACCCACCTTCTGCAGGATCTCCAGTTCTTCAGGGCTTAAATCCCGATCAATGGAAGAGATGCTTTCCAGGCTGTTCTTGCGACCGATGCAGGTAGCAAAAGGGTTTGCAATAATCCCTGGGGACATCTACAAAGCAAAAAGGCAAGAAAACATGTTGGAAGCCTGCAGTGTGCCCAGATCCCAGGCTCCCAGACACAGCGTACCACGGTGATCCGAGGCAAGCTGCAACTCTTACACAGCTTGAAACCTTATTTCAGCTGTCAATTACTCAAGGAACTTGAGGTCTGAGAAAGAAGAGCTTAAATTGCAACAGGTACAGAAAGAGAGCAAGGTGACCAGGGACCGGGTATATTCCTGTGGGGAATAAAAAACCTTACTTGCTAAGGCTTGTAAAAGGAAAGCTGACAAGGTACAGGATTGCCACAGTTAAGTTCTACCTGGTGGGAAAAGGCAAACACCAATAAAGAGACTATTTACTTTAAATATAACACTGGCACAAGAAAAAATAGGCATAAAGTGCCTGGAGAAATTAGCTTGAAAACTGCTTTTCCAACCAGTGCAGTGATATTGTCAAACAGTTCTGTCCTCAGCAGCAGACACAGTCTCTAGTGACTGTTGTTCTTACGAACTGGTAATTACCTCCAGCTCAGACCAGACTGTGAAATCTGGGACCTACCAATGAGAACACAAACCACACCGCTGCAGCCAAAGGTTGGAAGAATCCAGCAGTCTCCCATGAAGGAAGAGGTGGGATGCCTGTGGCACTGGTCACTGCGAGGGCACCCCACATTTCAGTTCTCACCTCAATGGCAGCTGCAGCCTTGGGATCAAAGCCGTCGCAGACCAGCACAAGGAGCGCATCACCCACACTGCGCAGGATCTGCACTGCTTCTGTGTGTGTCATTCCCAGCAAGCTCTGATGATTCACCTCCAGGATCCGCATCCCCACCTTCAGGCGGCCGTCCCGGGCTGCAGCCCCAGAGGAGCTCACCTACAACAAATGGGGGAACCCAGAATTCACCTGAGGAGCTACAAGGAGATTGGAGAGCACGGGGACCAGCAGGAGTGAGGAGTGAGAATGACAAGCATCCAAAGGAAACAGGGAGGAACGGCTGTGGCTGCATGTCAAGGGCAGTCTGGCAATGCCTGTATATACTGACAGGGAGGGCAGGGAGGGGAGAACACGTACACTTTGGTAGAGGAACCGGGCGTGGAAGAAATCTCTTATGGGAGACACGAAGAATCTGCATGTGAAACGTGCTGTCCCAAGGAAAGAAACTGCCTTTGTTCTGGCAGTGAAGCAGGTGAGAGAGAAGCTCTTGCATCTGGCTGTGATCCTCACAGAAAGAGAAGTGTAGTAATTTTTTGTTGGGAGAGACAAATGATAGCATAGGGATAATTTCCGTGGATAAATGAGGCATAAAGACTTTTCCCTGTCTTTGTGCTAGAGACAGGAGTGACACACTACCCATGTCTGTTATTTTCCCTCTTCTTTCAGAGAAATAACATATAACTCCTATGTTTTCTCCTCAGCAAGACACAAGAACTCACAGTCGCCTCATGCACAAGCTGTCAGGAGGGGAAGCAGCTTCGTGCAGCAACTGAGAAGCACATGAAGCCAGAGTTTGTCTTACAGAGCACAAGCAGCCGTGCGTGTGAGGGGAGATCGAATGTGCATGCTCTGCACCAGGACAGAGGTGGGAGAGGCACAGCGTTCCCCCTTCAGACCAGGGAAAATAGATGTGCTGGGGGTACAAACTGAAAGAAAAGTGAAACACCAAACAAGGGAAACACCACCAGACAGACAGACCAACCAACCAACCAAATGAAGCAACACCCAAACATGAGGCTCGAGAAACACACACGGTGGGGAAGTGAGAAACATGGGACAATGGCAACAGGAGAAACTGCTGCTGGAAAAGGAGCAGCATCACAGGTGGGCATCACTGGTTGTAATGGGGAATCAGAAAGCCAGGAACCAGATGGGATGTACATTGTGGGAGACGAGGAAACAGCCAGCCTCTTCTCATTGTCTGTGGGGACAGGACAAGGGGCAATGGGCTCAAGTTGGAGCACAGGGAGTTCCCCCCAGTCTGGGGAAGAACTTCTTCCCAGTGAGGGCGAGGGAGCCCTGGGCCAGGCTGCCCAGGGGGTGTGGAGTCTCCTTCTCTGGAGAGATTCCAGCCCCGTCTGGACACTGACCTGTGTGCCCTGTCCTAGGGACCCTGCTTTGGCAGGGGCTTGGACCCCATGGGCTCTGGGGGTCCCTTCCAACCCCTGTGATTGTGTACACACAGCCAGGCTGGACCGAATGTGGGCTGGGTACATCTGGTATACAGACAGATCTCACTGGGATCACCAGAGACAGACAGGCGGCTTCAATTCAGCCCTGGTCTCAAAGCCAAAGAACCAACATGACTAAGCTTCACGGAGAGAACTGTCAATGGTACTACATGAGGGTGCTGCAGAAAGAACTCCTCAGTGCCAGGGATCTCAAGCAAAGCCTGCAGATCCACCACAGGAGAGTAAAGGCAGCACAAGGACACACGAGGTCATGTGCTGGGACAGGGAGACGCAGCGCCATGCGTGGCTGGTCGTCAAGGGAGGATGGAGGCATGGGTAAGAACAGAGCAAGGGAAGACAGAAGGGACTACTGCACACATCTTACTGGGATCAGAGGGGCAAAACAACCCCAAACACACTAAAGGCATGGGTGTTTATTGATTTATGAGAGCTGCTTGGGAAAAAAACCAACAGATATGTGTTTACAGAGAAAATGCTGCATGCATTTCTTTTTTGGGGGTGGGGGGAGCAGCCATGCTGCCTACACACAGTGTAAAGGCTGTAAAGGGAAAGGTCTCTGTGTGCTGGAGTGCATCTGCATGCACAGCAGTGGCCACGTGCAGCTGAATGGACAAAGACCAAGTACTCACAATTCCTTTTCCAGGGAGAGCAAGTGCATAAGAGTGACAGTAGAACACCCAGAAATAATGGGAGGAGGTGAGGTTAATGTGGAAAACTGTCCTTAATGCCAACTGTCACCTGTATCACTGGTATGTCACCAAGGGACACTGAGCTATCCCCACTGAGACAAACCCTGAATTTCAGGTTGTAGATATAATTGATACTTATGGTATCCAGCTTGTAACGCTTCATCAAGAAGCATTTAAAAAGGAGGAACCAGATTACAACTCTTAAAAAAAAAAAGACAATTAAGGGACTCAATGGAAATGCCAATTAAGAAAAACTAAGGAGAAAGAAGGTAGCAATCACACATCCAAAGAGGAGGAGGAGGAAGAAAAAGCACTGTCTTGTCTCTCAGTTACTGGGAATATACAGAAAATAAGAAAAGATGGAAAAAAACCTCTGGTTAGGAGGATAAGAGAGATCAAGCTGAAGTAACAGAGTTGAAGGGAGAGCAGAAAAGTTCAGTGCTTTAGTTCTGAACTAAAAGAACTACTATAAAAAAAGAATGTTTGTGGAAACTGACCCTGCAATGAGGTTAAAACTTTCCAAACTCCTAAGTGCTGTAACACTGAAGGAGGTAAAACCAAACTAGTCAGTAAAAACAGCAGTAAGTTACGACAATCTTAGGGTTTCTTTTATTGCACTGTCTTTATCTCAACTCCTGAGCCTCTCAATATATATTTTCCCCCCTGTCCAACTGAAAAGGGGAGCGATAGAGGGACTTTGGTGGGTGCCTGGCCTCCAGCCAGGGCCAAACCACCACATGCTATTACAAATATCACAGCTGAATGTGCAACTATTACGTCACTCTATTGAACTTACTGGGTTTTAACTTCAAAATGCAGATAAAGAGATTATATCCAAGTAATAACAAGTTCTGAGTATTCCCTTCCTTTGAAAGTAGCCAGTTATTAGAAAGGGTTAACTGGCAATTATGGGGTGTCCACTGCCTAGCAGGGATTATCAAGACCTCTACAACTAGAGCAGCATTTCTACCCCACCACATCTGCAAAGAGGGAGCCAAGGGCACTAACACAAACATCTATCAGAGTCCCCCTCAGTCAGCAGCAAGACCAAAACTGACACCAGGTACCACCACGCTCTTGATGACAAGAAAGAAGAGGTGATGCTTTTTGGGAGGGGTCAGGAGGAGCACAAGCTTATACTGTTCAACAGACAAACATGCACTACTTCTTGGGGAGGGATGACAAGTAAGTCTGCACACAAGCAACAATTTACAATGACAGGGGAGCAACGTTCTACAGACAGCACGTGGCACAGGAGAGGGAGTGGTGTGTAATGCTTTCCAGAAAAGGAGGACGTGCTGCAGTGGCAAGAAGGCCACAGGCACCTGGGGGAAGCAACTGGAATGGAAAGGAAAAGGAAAGACGTACAGGCTCACGTTATGGAAAAGCAGCAAGAGGAGAAACACAAAGCAAAGCAAAGGCAAACACAGGAAATAAGAGAAATGGTGTAGCTGTTATAGAGGAGGAAACAGATGTGCCTCCTCCAGTCGATGGAGAATACTCCAGGAGAACTGAGGTGCCCAGTGAGAAGTGGAGGGAGCGTATCAGCAATCACTCTTCTCCCCAGCAGTCCCTGCAGCAGCCAAGCTACAGCATTAGAGGTCTGGTACCTTAGAAATGAAGATGCCTTCATCAGTGGGATCGAATGGGTTTCCAGCATGGCCTTTGGCTCCACCCCGGATGCTGATGCCCAGCTTTTCTCCCGGAGCCTTTTCAATGCATATTTCCTGTGAACACAGAAATGGTCTGCTTGTTTCTGGGTCACGTTCAGACTGGCATTGTTAAAGCACTCCTAGTAGCTGTCCATATCCTAAATACCCTGAGGAAGATCCTGAACGAGACCTTTCACTCATCTCGCAGAGTTTACTCCTTCTGATGAGGCTCTGCCCTTTTCTGTACTGCTGCCTCCTGTTCAGGTCCAGTCTTCACCAACTCTGACCATTCCCTGATCACGCCATCGCCATGGGCATGACAAGACACCCTACACAGTCCCCAGCTGGGTATGTACTTACCTGACTGGATGCTGCCACAAGAGAAGTTTGGTTCTATCCCAGCCCCAGACCCTCAGCTAGATAGGAAATTACCCTCAGGAGCGATCCTTCTATAAAGGAGGTGCAATTCCCCACCACCCCGGACTCACAACATACCTGCATCCCAGGAGGTGGTGGATCTCGCCTCACTAACATGGTCAGCTCCTGGGTGTTGGAGAGTAGGGCATTCACTGCTTCCTGGTGGGTAGCATGGCGGAGGTCAATGCTGTTTACCACCAGGATCCTGTCCCCTACACGGAGACCACTGCGAGATGCCAGTCCACGGGGAATGACCTACAAAGAAGCACTGACATTACCACTAGAGAAGGATGGATTGTGTCCTAGGGCCATCCTCAACATCCTGAGGCCTGTTTTGACTTCTCTCTCTGCAGCCAAAGTTCCCCAAGAGGTAACATGTCTGTGAGCACTGGCAGAGAATGAAGTAAGCTTTGCTTTAGACTGTTACTCAGTGTGCTCTTCATTCTCATATTACTGTTTTCATCTGAACCAATCCTGTGTTAGCTTTTATAGATTCACAGATTGATAGGGGTTAGAAGGGACCTCTGGAGATCATCTAGTCCAACCCCCTTGCTAGAGCTGGATTACCTAGAGCACGTTGAACAGGATTGTAACCAAATGGGTCTTGAGTATCCCCAGAGAAGGAGATCCCACAACCTCTCCGGGCAGCCTGTCCTAGGGCTCTGCCACCCTCACAGTAAGTTATTTCTCATATGGAGATGGAACTTCCTGTGTTCTAGCTTGTGCCCAGTGCTCCTTGTCCTGCCACTGGGCACCACTGAGAAGAGTCTGCCCCTTCCTCTGGATACCCACCCTTCAGGTATTTAGAAGTGTTGATGAGATCCCTGCTCAGTTTTCTCTTTTCTAGGCTAAACTGACCCAGCTCTCTCAGCCGTTCCTCATGTGGAAGATTTTCAAGTCCTCTAATCATCCTGATAGCCCTTACTGGACTCTCTCCAGTAGTTCCTTGTCTTTCTTGAACTGGGGAGCCCAGAACTGGACACAATACTCCAGCTGTGGCCTCACCAGGGCAGAGTAGAGGGGGAGAATAAGCTCCCTTGACCTGCTGCCCATGCTCTTCTCGATGCAGCCCATTAGCCTTCTTGGCTACAAGGACACATTGCTGGTTCATGGAGGGCTTGTCATCCACCAGGACTCCCAGGCCCATTGCTCTGCCCGTGACTGTCAGCAGAAGACAACTTTCTCGCGAGAACTCTGAAGGAACTTGACTGTCAAACCGCAGGGCTGTTGTTGGAGGTGCAGCACCTGCCATTACAAAGGGCTCCCATACCAGACTGACAGTGTCACTGAAACTCCAGTCCTCAAGAAGGGCTCTAGAGGGGATCTTCAGAGCTACAGAGCTACTAACTAAGAATCCTAGCTTCTTTTCCTGATAAAACAGAAGAGAGTGGAGACAGTAAGAACTGCAAGCATGAGGATAAGCAGGATTTGATGAGAAAGAATTCAGCTTTGGTAACAGTGAATCCTGCCTCATTCCACCTGCTGAAGCACTGAGAGGGAAACGGTGGACACACGAAGGAAGGAATCTGGCAGACATAACTCCTAGATTTCCCCTGGGTCCTTGATGGGATCTGAACCTAATGGCTATTGCAAAAGCTGTGTTATGGGAGGAAAGGCTGAGAGCTGTTGAATGGGGAGGAACCAAAGGGCAGAGCTGGACAGCTGCTGCTCAGGACACGAAGATTCCCCGGCGGTGTCCCCAAGGGAGCGGTGTCATTCAGCATGTCCATCTGTGCCCTGAGAAAGGGGGTGCCCAGGGCAGTCTCCAGGTCAGCAGATGATGCTGTGCTGCTCTGAGCAGCCAAACACGACCTGGGTGGTGGGAAACTGCAGAAGGGTTCAAGAAGACTGCAGTAAAGCCAACCCTTTACCTATGCACATACTACACCCCCCTTTTATTAAATCTGTAGTGTACTTCTCAAACTCTCCCAACAAAACCCTTCACCTTGACCCCGATAACTGAACAGCTCAGGCACGTTGGGTGCTCACACAGGACTCTACCTTTGAAATGAAGACACCTGGCTCATGAATCCCAAACGGGTGGCTGGAGTGGTCACTGCCTCCTACAATGCTGAGCCCCAGGGGACCCCCGGCTTTGACAAGGTGAATTTCCTTGAGGGAACAAGAAGCAGAGTCAAAGGAAATCAGACACATCACACAAGGACCACAGCGCAACAAGGAATCGGGGATGTCTTGCATGACTGAGCACAAAGGAAGCACCCACAGGGTGAGGGGGCTCCCCACGGCTTCTCAGTCACACGGGGGGCCAACCCTCATCATCCTACCAACTGAGAAATGCCCGAGATGACGCGATCCCGTGTTCCAGCAGACAGACTCACCTCAATGGGATACTGGTCCTCCAGGCCTTTGGACAGATGGTTCCTCTGCAGCGAAGGTGTCTCCTCGAGCGGGCTCTCCCCATGGCTGGGGGGCGGCGGTGGGGAGTGCATGCGCACTCGCGGGGCGCCTGGCGAGTCTCCCTCGCTGAGCTGCTCTGCGCCCTCTCTCTCTACCACCAGCACGATGGTGGGGGAGGATGCGGTAAGCAGCGCTACTGCCTGATCATGCCTGGCTTCTGTCATGTCTACCCCATTGATCTAGAACAACCCGCAAACTCAGTGTCAGACCATCACCCAAGCACACCCCGTCATTTTAAGCCCTTGGTCACGCACCCTAAGGGACCCCACTCTGCTGGAACACTGCCCCTTCTCAAAAGCCTGTTCCCAGAGCACTCTTCCACTTACCCCACTCTGTCCTACGTGGCAAAGGGACACGGGCACCTGCTCACTCCCTCCACACCACAATCTGGACAGCTTATGGTCCCATTCTCACCTTCCCTGTACACCTCCAAGTCCAAAATGCATCAGTGATGCTCCAGGGGACCACGAAGCTGGGCGATGCTCCAGCTCCCAGAGCTCTACAAACCACACTAGTGCCTGGTCTACATTGTGGCTCACCCACTGCCTGAGAGTACCTGTCCCTCTCCTCCTTGGCTCTGCACTCCAGCTTCCCTACTGGGTCACAACAAAAGAAGCCTGAGAGGCTGCATTAAAGCACTGTCTCCAAAGATCCCACAGATGCAGAAAGACAACAGAGCAGTGGTTCCCAGAAGTGACACCACAGCACCCTGACGTGCCACGGCACCCTGACATGCCACAGGCCACGGCACAGCTGCCTTTCTACTGGGCCATCTGCCCTTATCAATCACTCTCAAAGCCCAGACACAGGCGCTGAAGAGGATGATCTGATGTGCAGCAGGACCTGCCACCGGGCTGCTGCCTGCCCATGCTGGGTGAGGTCACAGCAGTCTGGGGAACGTGTCAGCTTATAGCCATAACAAGTGTACCCCAGGTATGAAAATACTTGGGAGCCCTGAAAAAGAGACTCTGCTAGTCTGCAGTGACTGGCTGGCTGACACAAAAGGAAAATGAGAATTCTCTTGGAGAAGAAAACATTATCCAGCATGTTAGGCCAGATTGTTCCCAGAATACAAGCAGAGTCATCTGTGATAGCAGGAAAAGACATAAGGGTTCAGACAGGGTAGATCAGTCCATGCAGGGAAGCAGCAATGTCATTCATATGAAGTACTGAAGAGAACTCATCTGAAAAACTGTGTGCTACTCTCATCCTTCACACATACAAAAACCACCCAACACTAGTTATCAGGATATGCAGAGAAAAGCTGCCCCAGCAGATAGGGGAACAGAGACGTTCCTACAAAATCCAGATTTGAGAAAGTTTGCCTGGAATCTCAAGAGGCACTGCTGATCTCCACACATGTACAAGGGACAGAACAGTTGAGAGGAGAGCTACACTAGAAAGAACACTGCTAGAAGGATGAGACTTGCCACGAAAAAGCTGAAGCTGAAAAGTTAGAAGGTGTCTAGTCCTCAGCTCCTGGAAAAGCTTTCCAAAATGAACAATGAGGACACAAAAATCAGCTGTTAAAATATCAGCTTACAAAATAACAACAGGATTTTGTAACAGCCACAGCAACTGGATTTTGTAGCCTGATTCCTCACTGTCTGATTCCTATACCTTTCCTATTACCTTTCATCCCCAGCTCCTTCCAAGAAACTAGTTTCTGGGCAAACGTGACTGCACAGAGCCTGACCAGGCTTTGTCCAGAACCTCCATAAACACCACTGCCTCACCTGCCTATCCCATCCCACCCCATCACATCCTGAGAGCGCCACTCCCTTATGGCATGGAAGACAACAGCCAAGACAGCTCTATGCTGTGCTGGGCAC
The DNA here is from genome assembly GCA_027925045.1 of Hypotaenidia okinawae. Classification (NCBI taxonomy): domain Eukaryota; kingdom Metazoa; phylum Chordata; class Aves; order Gruiformes; family Rallidae; genus Hypotaenidia; species Hypotaenidia okinawae. Next base: position 165,353,421 of record BSDF01000002.1, read on the forward strand.
ACACAGGAGACTGCCAGCCCTGCAGCATCTCCTCTGCCCAGAGGACTGTCCCCAAAGGGGCACCTCTGGCACCAACCACAGAGGAGGAACAGAAGGATGAGAAGGCATCCCAGCCTGCGCACACACACAGGAGGAGGATGTAAAGGTACCTGGGCCCTGGCTCCTGAGCATAAGGGACAAGGCAACAAGCAGGGAAGATAATAAATTAAACCCACAGGCACAGAAACCTTAATGAAATGCAGGTAATGGAGACAGGGCTCCGGACACTCACAGATGGATCGTTAAAGGACATTAATGAAGGGCAACCAAAACCGTGGTAATCAATAGGGAGAGGAAGTCAAGATTATCAGGGATTATCAGAACAGCTTTCAGGGGAGAACAAACTCATTACCCAAGTTTTAAGGGGGGTTGTGGGAACGTGCAGAACTTACTAGGGGATGTTTGGCATAAGGATCACAGGTGGGAACAGGGAGAAGGATCACAGGTGGCCAAGGAGAAGGGAGGAACAAGCATGGGAGAATGGAGTGGGTGGAGGATAAAGAGGCTGATCACACACAAGCAGGCTGCTCGTCAGTGTGGCTCTCTGGCCAAGCCCTGTGCCTGACCACTACAGTCTGATCTAGCTTTTTATCAAGCTCTGTTCACATTCACTGTGAGAGTTTGCTCTCTATTCTGGGTATGAGTACAAGATCTGCTAGTAAAATCCAAGCTGGACTAGCTAGCAAGTAGGAATCCAATCCGTGGAAAGACCCAACAGCTGGCCCAAAACTGGAAGGAAGTCTCAGGGTCTGACCAAGAGCCTTGAAGAACCTGATGCTTGGGCCAGAGCCTGTCAAGACCTGCAAACATGAGTATTTATGAGCTGGATGAGAGAGCATGTATGTGTGGTTCCACCAGCAAACCCTACACCAGCGAGCCAGAGGCAGGAGCTCTGCACAGTTGTGCTGCTCACAGCCTAAGAGGGTTGTTTGTTTTACTGTGCCTTCCCCATCTGCCTGAGACCATGGCCAGCCATGCCTGCAACGTGTTTATCCCCAGAACCTGCACTTTGCTGTCCCCAAGGCTGGACCTGGGAACAGCGGCGGCTTTGTGTCCCGCAGACCAGGCAGCAAGGATCCCCTTGGGCCCTCCCATCTGCCAGGTACAGATCTGTAACGGACATGGCGTGTGGAGGAGACCAGGCCTTGAGGTTGGTATCACCAGGTCAAGGCCCAACGCGCTCCGCAGGCCGACCTGCTGGAGCAGCTCCTGATTTCATAGATAGAATCATAGAATGGTCTGGGTTGGAAGGGGCCCCAAGGGTCAAAGAGCTCCAACCCCCTGCCACAGGCAGGGACAGCAACCTCAGGCCTGGATCTACACAAGGTTGCCAGGGCCCCACCCAACCTGGCCTTGAACACCCCCAAGGATGGGGCACCCACCCCCTCTCTGGGCAGCCTGTTCCAGCACCTCACCACTCTCTCTGGAAAGAACTTCCCCCTAACATCTAATTTAAACCTTCCTTCCTTTAGCTTTAATCCATCCCCCTTGTCCTGCCATTATCTACCCTTTTAAACCACTCCCTTCAGGTAATGAAAGGCTGCAATGAGGTCCCCCCGCAGCCTTCTCTTCTCTAGGCTGAACAAGCCCAGCTATTCCCCAGCTATTTCCTTCAGGCATTCCCCTCTGTAGCTTCTCTGCCAATGACAAGGTGAAAAAGGCCAGGCCTGGCCAGACCAGAAGCACTCAGAGTGCTCAGGGACACTGAACTCCAAGTTGCTTTGATGGCATTTTACTCATTAACTTAGAACCATGGAATCATCTAGGCTGAAAAAGACCTTTAACTTCGCCATTACCGGGCAACCAAGACACCTTCCCAGCTTTTGGATAGGTGGTTTTCAGAGGTTTTTACTGTTAAATCTCTGCTTAGTGAGAGCACAAGGCCACCCAGCACAGTCCTGAGTGTCCAGGGAGGGAAAGCGTCTGACCGCTCCTCTCCCAGCTCCACATTCTGTATGCCAGGGGGTTAACATCAGTTTGGGAAATCTCTTGGTGACCAGCCTGCTCTCATTAGGATCCCCACGTGTCTCCCCACTGTCCTAATCTCCCCCAGGATCGGTTTTCTTTAGGCTACTCCCAGTCCTGTCCTAAAACACCAGCTGCCCTCAGACACTGCTCCCAATCCCATACCTTCCATCTCACGATTCACACTCTCCAACACTCCCCCTGCAGCTCCCTGCCTCACGTCTTCCACTACCCAAAACGGCTCTCGAGATGCCCGTGATGATCTCAAGACACACTGAAATATGGGGAAAGCTGGAGAGTTAGTAGTCAATCACTGGTGAGTTTTGTGGGGTGTTAACTTGGAAGAGAGATCTAGGCTGGGTTCTTCGACCCATGTACTCCAAGCTCCCCTGAAAAAGCAAAAGGAGCTATCCCAGTGCTTCCCCTCCAGAGGAGCCAGGACGATTTAGAGCACAGGGGAAGAGCATGAAGCTGTGCTGTATTTCTTTCCCTAAGGAAACAAAACACTTTGGCAAACTAAGAACTGAGGCATGACTAGGAGACTATGGCTTTGAGAAGGGTTCTCTGCCTGCTGGACCTATAAAACAGCCCTATCCTAATGTGTGTACTTCCTGTGTTCTCCATGAAATACAGGGGAACACGTGCAACCTGCACTGCACATCCCAGGAGCCATCATCTCCTGAAAAGCTCTCCAGTAAAAATGGGCAACCACTGCTTCAAAAAACTGGTGGTAAACAGGAAATTTCTGTGATGCTGCGGGCACTGCTTTGTGGTGAACAGAACAGGCAAGACCCTCCCTCAACATCCAGCACCGCTGGGCCAGGGCACACCCACAGCTCTGTCCCACACCTGATTTTGCCAGAGACAGGGAGAAATTCAGAGCTGCTCGAGCACCTCTTACAGCAAGCAGACATTCTGGAGGACAACTCTCCCTGAGAAGATACAAGGGGCCTCAGGAGGTAATGCTACCACTCCATGGCAGTGAATCCCATGAGCAGGAAAGGCAGAGTGGGAACGGCTGCCGGGAGGCACGGTGGCTGGCAAAGCCACAGGCAGACACTTGCTGGAAGGCACAGTGGCCACATGAGTAGTCCAGGCTGGCTAGGAGTTCTCCTGGAAGAGAATCTCTTCCTGCTTTCATTGGAGCTGAGCACAAAATCTGGGCTGCAGCTATAGCACCAAAACTCGTGACTACACACCCCTCAGCGCAGGCAATGTCCCTGAGAGCGCAGGAGTGTCCTCCCAAGCACGGACACAGTTCCCATCTCATGGTGACAGCTTGTCACTGCAGCAGGAGTGTTGGAGGGCTGATGATGGCCAGGCCTTCATCCCCATCCAAAGCAACGTTCTGTATGCCCTGCGCCCATGTCTGAAGACACTGAAGCTGCTACTGGGGAACTCGATCTGCTCTCCCTACGAAGCTGCCCACAAATATAAATAGAGCTGCTAACGGGGGTGGGGACAGGTTTGGCTTTGGACTATTCTGAGACCTTGTGCCTCCTTCTTGCCATAGGCAGCACAAATCAGCACTGTGTGACAGGCTGTGTGCCCACAGGCAGGTACACCTCTCAGTCATGCCTCTGTACCAGCAGAGCCAAAATATCAGCAAAACCAAAATAATTTAGGCTACCTGGCAACAGTGGGGGTCGGGGCTGTATTTTTGGAGGAGAGGGGAGCACTAGCAAGGTGGGGAGATGCTGTACCACTTCAAGTCTCCTGCCAAGACACAAGTGTCAGGTCTGGGCTAGAGCTGCTCTAGAGTTTTGGGCCAGAGCAAATACAGCACAGCCCCCAGCCTAGGGATAGAGCAGACAGAAGCCAGCACTGACAAGGCTGTATCAGTGTTTACTCACGCCAGCTCTGTGGTAACACGTGCTCTTACCACACCAGCTGGATCAGAACCCCACCACCAGCACCAGGATGCAGGAGCTTTCACTCAGAGGCAGCATGCGAGCTTGGGCAGAGGGTCAGGAGACTCAGCAGACGCTCCCCGCAGGACGGGGGGCAGGGGGCACATTAGGCAGAGAGACGTGAGGTTAGAGGCAGCAGTGAGATCCGTACCACTGGCACAAACAGGAAGGGAAAGGGGCTGGACTCTCAGATGAAAGCAGGGGGAGCGCTGTGGGACACCGTGCCGAGCCCCACACCACCCCCAGGCAGCCTCCCTCCGCTTCCAACCCACGCTGACTTTGGTGCCTGGCCTTCTGCAGGGAGCTGCTCAGCCATGGCCCCAACAGCTGCCCTCCCCCAGCGGCAGGGCCCTCCCGGGCTGTCCCACGAGGCTCTGGAGGGACACCATCCTAGGGCAGTGCTGCCACAGCACCTCTCCCCAGTACAGCACCAAGGGAAAGGGCAAGCACTAACTGCACCCACCACCAGCCACAGGCAGCGGCAGAACCACCAAGATGAAATGCTTTCCCAGAAGGCTCAGGAGCTGAAAAAAGGACCCCCAAAATCCACCTTCGGTGACAGAAAAACAGCCCTTGTACGAGGAGGGGCAGGGGGCTGAGTCAGAGCCCTTCCCTGCACACCCACACTCACCGAGATGACCCGATCTCCTACGTGCAAGATCCCGTCCCGATGGGCTGCACCACCCTCTGCGATCCGGGAGATAAAGATCCCCTGAAACACAAGTCAGGAGGGTCAGAGCAGCCTGAGCTTCCCTCTCTGTGTCACTCCTGGACACCAGGCAGGGCTCAGCCTTTCCCCTTCCCACACAAACCCTCTTCTGCTTCTAGAGCCTCTGCAAAGTCTCCAGCTGCATCAAAGCCTCGTGTGGCTGAGAGCCCAGAGGGTATGTCAAGTGGACAGCAGCAAGATTAAATGTCACTGGCAGGACAGTGAGCCCAGCCCCACCTCCTGAACTTCTCTCTGTCCCCAACCTAAGAGCAGATTCTGGCTCTCAGGGCCCGCTTGGCCCTCCAGCCCAGGGCCGTGCCACACTGCTGCATGCCCACAGGTGAGCAAGACCCCACACTGCTCCCACAGGTAGTGCTGTGAGTTGGGGACCAAGCACCATCCTTCCCAGGCAACTATGACTGACCGTGTCACCGGCGCGGTAGGGTGTGGAGCCTTTGCCACCAGCAATGCTGAAGCCCAGGCCCTTCTCGTTGCGCATGAGGCAGGTGGAGTATCGCTCTGTGGGAGCCGTCCCCTCGGGCCGGTCTGGGAAGCGCAGGCCGCCGCGCCTCTCCCGAGGGCTGTAGTCATCCTCGGGGCGCAGCGGGGTGACAGTGATGGCGTTCTCCGGCTCCACCATCCGCTCCCGCAGGACTGTCATGGAGACAGAGCTTCCTGATCCACGCAGAGCTTCCACGGCCACGTGATGCTCAGCGCAGTGCAGGGACACGCCGTTCACCTGGGTGCAGACAGAGACGGTGCTGCCCTTACCTGGTGCTGCCCTTACCTGCGTGGGGGCTTCTGCCAGCTGCAGAGGCAGCTCAGCCCCACGGAAGCACAGCTCATCTCTGACGCCTCGCTCCCACGGTGTACCCAGACCTCACCTGCTGTCCTATGGGTGCTCCTCTGCACACAGGGCAGCCCCTGCCCTGCCCCATAAAGGCTCTTTCAGAGGAATTCTCCCTGCCCGGGGAGCCCCAACTCCCCTCTCACCATATCATCCCTTACAGATAACCACTCACCCAGAACTACCTCCCCTAACAAACCTCAGTACAGCTCAGGCCAACACAACTTCTTGTCCATCTTCAAGAAGGACATCTGCCTCCTCCTACCCAAAATACCCTTCTCCTTCCCTGCCATGCAAAACCAGTAGAGTACCTGCAGGGAGGGCACCAGGTTCTGCAGCTCTCAGGAGCGATCTGGCTCCCTCCACTCCTGCTTCCCTCATTTCAGGAAAAAATATCCTACTACATCAGAATCACAAGATTGGAAAAGACCTTTAAGATCATCGAGTCCAACCACTCCCATCCTAAGCTAAACCATATCCCTTTTTTTAAACACACCCAGGGATGGTGACTCAGGCCCCTCCCTGGGCAGCCTGTGCCCCAGCCCCACAGCTCTTCCAGTAAAGAATTTTTCCCTCACATCTAATCTGACCCTGTTCTGGAGCAGCTTTGTTCAGGCTGTTTCCCCTTGTCCCATCTCCTGAGACTGAGGGAATGTGAAGAGGGGGCTCATGACGCTGACAAACCTTCTTTTCATAGCAGCTACCTCACTTCATATTAACACAGAGATACAGGAAAGATGGCCCAGCTCTCAGCCCCAAAACTAGATGGTCGAATCTATATCCTGCTCTTGGCAGCACTCGGGGTTTCTCCTCATTACGCCCTTCACCACTGAGCAATACTCGGTGTACCTACTCCAGGGTAAGGAGGTATCCCTTACAACTCACAGCCAGCGAGAAGGGAACCCAGCCTGATGTGCTCAACCACGGCTGCCTCGTGGACATTACAGTCTTGCAGAAGGGACAAGACTAGTCCTCTGAGGTATGTTGTGAGGGTGCATCCACTTCTGCAGGAGGCACAGATCAATGGGCAGTGTGGGAAGTGAACCAGAAGTGGAGAAGAAAAGGTCTTTTCCCAAAGCTGTAACTGAAGAGACATCTACTTTATGTGAAATAACAGGGTGCCGTGAGCTGAACTGCTGGGAAAGGGAATAATCATTCATCCCTCAAACTCTGCAAGATCCAACTCCCTTTGGAGGTCATTCAGCAGCAAAATGCAGTACGATCATGCAGCACAAGGATGCTTGGTGACACTTCAGGCCCTACAACTTGCAAGAGACCAGGCCAGATCAAGTGCATGTTCCTTTTCAGACTTAAAACTTGATGGAATTATCGAGCCAATCCTACAGTAAATGCAGAAGGAACAAGATGATTTCTGAAACTCCAGAATCACGTACTTCTCATGAAGCACTCCTGTATGGTGAGCCACATCTCTAAATAATTTGAAGACAGGCAACTGCAGCACCTGGCTGGCTCCCTGATTAACAAGTTCTCTTACAAGGTCCGTTTTTGCCCGTGCAGGGAAACAGATGTGTAAAGGCACGCTGAGCACGGACACACATCCTGCTTCTTCCCACCCAGGTTTACAGACCCCTTCAGTTGGGGGACAGTAAATGCAAGAGCAATTTCTGTCCTTATAAAGCAGCAAAACACGAACAGTAATGCTCATTAAACAACTCCCTGAGCCAGGGGAATTTTGCTTTGCTCTTGCACATCTCCTGATGCTTCATTTGGCCTACAAGCTAGCACAATGCAAATAAACACCAAACAACACTTCTCCCTCCACCCTCAAGTCATGAGAAGCATTTCCTCCTTCCCGGGAACTAGGTTCTTACCTCCAGAAGCTTGTCCCCAACACGAACACCTGCACGGGCTGCAGGACCCTCTTCTGACACACGGGAAATGAAGATGCCCTGGAAAGAAAACAACTTGTTAGAAGAGGTGGAGCCCATCCCTCAACCCTCTGAAGTGTAGAGACCACCCCACCCTATCCAACTTAAGGGAAAGGGGAAATCCTTCACCGACCCTGTACCCTGGACGTGGGGACAGGACAGCCTTGTCACCCCATTTAGGAGCTGGCAGAAAGGGGAAAGGAATCCCATCAGGGGGTTTCCCCGCTGATGATGAAGGGGAAAAGGGAATGACGCCCTAATCCTTTTCCAGCAGGACCAGAACATCCCACAGCTGATGTCACCACAGGTGTGGAAAGCAACCCCAAACTCTGGTGAGCCCTGACCATCAGGCCCCAGGTGGGACGGGAATGGTTGCTCTCAGGGCTGCAGAAAGGTACAGCAAGTCCTGCTCCAGAGGCAAGCGCCTGCCCGGCCCCCCAGCCCCCTGATCGGGGCGGCTCTGAAGGCCCAGCCACAGAGCGGGGCACAGAAGCATCCAACCTCCAGCTAGAGAGATCCCCAAAAGCAGGTGCTGTGATAACGGAGCAGTCTGGGGTCTTACCTCGTCATCACCCTTATAGGGGGTGGAGCCCTTGCCCCCTGCGATGCTGATGCCCAGCCCCCCGTCTGCCGCACGATAGTCAGTGTCAACTGGAAGCAGAACGGACACAGGTTACAGGTCAGTGCAGGCCAGGAGAACCCCAAACTGTCTCGAAGAGCAAGGGAAGACTACTTCAAAGAGTAAGCAGGAGAGTATAGACCTCATCTGCTCACACATTGGTGTGAGCTGTGGTATCCGTGCCTCAGCAGATACCAACAAACCCTCTTCCACAGCTGAGTCCCCAGCTGCACCTCGGACCCAGAGTCAGTTTGCCTGCAATGAACACATGGGAGTGAGGTGTCCACCACGAAGTAAACTGAGTGGCAGCCCAGTGGGACAGGGTAAAGAAACAGCAATAGAGTTCACATCCCAGCCCAGCTCTGCCATGCAGCTGTTTGGGGTGTACTTCCATACAGCTCCCAGGAGACTGTCACTCCAAGGCAGTAACAAGAACGGCACCTCTTCCAGACCACGTTGGACAGACACTCAATGTGTGACTGAGGAAGAGCCATCTGCTTGGTTCAGCTGGCTCCCTCCTCCTCTCCACTCTGCACAGGCAGGCTCAGGACAGTGGCTGTGTAGTCCAGAGCTCTCTTCTCCTTCCCATCTCCCACTGCTACATACCAAATTCTGCCCACGTCCCACAGCAAAACCTCTGGTCAAACCTGAATGGAAATTGGTTCAATTCAGGACACCAGCATAAACGGTTCACGCTGCCCCAGCCATGAGGAGGAGGACAGGGAGCATGTAGTGGGATGCAGGTAGAGAAGTGGGATAGGACTCTCTCAGGGATCTGTCAGGGCCAAGGACCAAGGAGCTGGTGAGGCACGTGAAAGAAATGTATGTAGACTCATGGAGAGAACCGAATTTGCTGTTCTCCAGATGTCACCTCTCTAGAAACAAAGTCTAGAGCAGAGAGCAGCTGCTGCAGAGATGTCTAGCTTCAACATCAGGTCTGCTTGGCCGAGGTCCAGCCACAATGTGGGCAGCAAAAGAAGCAGGAGACTTCCTTTCCTCAATCCTTCCCTTCAAATCCTTCTTCACTTTCTACAAACAAGAGCCTGTGGGGCTTTGTCCTCTAAGTGTAAACCAAAAAGCCACCACAGTAAATACACAACTAAAACCTGGTCCCCTTGCCATTTCCTTTGGTGCCCCGACAGCAGTGTAGCAGGAAGCTGCTGGGATCTCCCCAAGAAATCCCCAATTCCAGACAGACCAGGAGTATATCATCTCTGGCACAAGACCTAGAGCCTGAGTAAAACCCAAGTATTAAAAGGCAAGACTTGTTCAGAGACATGGTAGTCAGGAGGTAGTGCTGTGTGTCATCGGTAACACACTTTAAACCCCTCACAGATCAGACCAACACCTCTTGCCTGAAGAAGCCTATCAGGATCTAACTACCAACACCCAGTCTCGCTCGCAAGGCTTGTATCTACACTCAACACAAAAACTTCTCAAGTCAATGGAAAACCAGATCTTCAGAGGAGGAGAAAGCATTCTACTAACAGGCTCCAGGCACGTGCAAGTAAGACAGCTGATGGGTTTGGGCAATGCCTGCATCAGGAGGAGGGGATTGCTGGTTTGATGATGAAGAGGAACAAACACTGTCACTGGCTACAGAAAGTCACTTCCAGTTGCAGGGCAAGTTGATCCTGTAAATTAACTGAAAGATAAACAACAAGCCCCATGGATTTCACAAGCTCAGAGAAACCGGGCTGAAAATTTGGGGAAATTTGCTAGAAAAGTCAACTGGACTGAGGGTTAAGAACCTTACATCTATTGACATGCACTGACAAAGCAACCGCTGAGGAGCTGCCTTGACCAACTCCATGATGCCAAAGCTGGTCCCTGGGAACAGAGCTCCCTAGCAGCAGTGACAGCACTGCTCCCACCCCACCATCGCTCGTGCCAGCCGCTCTTCGGGCATCCTTCTCCCTGAGCCGCAGGGGTCCAGCCAGGCTCCTCTCAGCCTGGTCAGACCCATGATGTTCCCCACTACAAACACACTGCTCAGCTGACTCCATCTCCATCCTCTGCAGAAAAGGCTGTGAGGTGAGCAACCCATCAACCTACCCAGAGTTCCTTCCTAGTTCCTCACAGACAGACAAGCATCCACGTCCTCCAAAGAGAAGTGCTACCAGGGAAGGAGAAAAGCAGGAAAACTGAAAATGTTTCGTGTCAGCCTGGACTTGTGACCACTGGAGACTGAGGGACACCTGCTTACCATCAAGGGTGCCACCACACAAGGCAAGGAAGCAGTTAGAGCTCCCTTCTCTCCCCCTTGGTCCCACCCGTGTTTCATCCTCTGGTGAACCCACTCCAAGAAGGACTGATTCCACCTGGACCTGTTTCTTGCGTGTTCTTAACAGATGCACCTGCCCACCCCAGCGAGTTTTTACCAACTGCCATGGGTGAAGGTGCACAGCGCTGCACACACAGGCTGGCTCTTCAGGAGCAGCTCAGAGCAGTGCTCAGCATGCATCCCACAATGCCAGCTAAGGAGTTCTGCAACTCACTCTTGGCAGGGGCAGAGCAGACGCAGAGGCAGCAAACCAGACACTCAGAGTATTCAGCTGCCAACACATGGAGCTGTTGAAAGACCAAGTTGTTCCTCCAGGCACCCCAAGGGAGTGGGGGTTTAAGGGCTTCATTTCCAGAAGGCAGCAAGCTTCTGCACACACAGACTTCTTGTTATAAGACGCTGTACATCTGGAGGCAGCTACATGTCTAATCCCTGTGTCTGCAGCGCTTGGAACTTTAAAGGAGCCTGGATCAGCAGCACAGGGACCGCAAGCAGCGACACGTGCTTCTGATCTGTGTTGGGACCGAAGCATGATGGACAACACGTGTCGTGTGAAGGTGATGAACCACACTTCAACAGCAGCTAAGAACCTTTTATCACTGTCAGTAAGGAATAACCCATCCAAAAGGCAAAAGAACTAGACACCGTGTCCCCAAGAGTCCTAACCACTGACTGGGATCTTGGATATGCTTAGGGAGCATTGATGAAATTCCAGAACCTCGATATTCTTGGGTAGATGAGGTGCTTAGGGAGATGGGTCAGCATAAGAGAGGAAAGGTTAGACTCTGTGATCTTAAAGGTCTTTTCCGACCTGGTGATTCTGTGATGCTGAAAGAGCACTTAGAGCGTGCTGGCAGGCTGAGGGACTGCACAGGACGGTGTCTGGGGCTAGTACCACTTCCAGACAAGTGACTGAAGAACAAGCCTGCCTCTCACCTTGTTTTATTGAAAGCAGGTCCCCAAGAACAAACACACGTCTCTTTCATCCTCTGCCAAGACTCTAAACTCTTGTAGAACACAGAACTTATCATGAGACAGGCTTACTGGCATCACACCACGCTGGGTTTAGGCGTGGGTTACACAAGCTGAGAACTGGCAGGCACCAAACACTAGCCAGGAAGAGCCAAGGAGGAGAGTTATGCTGAGAACAGCATCAAGCCCAACCCCACTCCAAACCACCAACCATAAAGACCTCAGCACTTCCATGCAAGGGGAGCCTGGGAGCCTTCAAATACCAGAGGGGGCTGGGAATAGGCATCTTTTTATCTTTTCATGCCATTAATAACTTTATGGGAAATTATTATTCCATGTTTGTAACAAGAAGAGAATCCAGAATACCCAATGACATTTCAGCAGCAGCCTTAACATGCTTAATATAAAGCATAATTCCACGATTTATTACCACTAAATCCTGTGGAATCAAATGTGTAAATGGTATTGGAGAGATCAGATGAGGTCAGACAGCAGCAACACCACGTCTCCTTCAGTCGGAAGGCCTGAGCTGCTGCTGGCCGGGACCTGGGAAAGCACCAGTGGGACGATCAGCGTATCTCGCTGAGGTCTCGCTGACTATGAGGTCTCACCCCCAAGAAACCTCCTCACATCCACCACCAGAAGATTCTTTACAGAGCCTGTGCAGTCAGCGCTGCGTACCCTGCTTATGGGAGCACCTCAACAAAAGAAGAGGGCACTCACATAAGGCCTGGACGTAAGAGGTCAGGAGCCAGGGGCACTGACTCACCAGGAGAGATTAGAAGAGCTAAAGCTGTCCGGCTTTGGGGAGCCATAACTCGTGACGACAAGGGGACAGGCTGAAAATATCAGTGACCAAATGGAAGGTGGAAGATTCCTGCCTGAGCTCTTCAGAACTAAAATAAAACGCAGAAGGGGAACATAAAGGAAAGACCCTGCCCTGGCAGGGAGCAGCGTGCTGGATACGAGCTGCAGATTTTCCAGCTCTCATCTTCTTTTCCCTTCCGTTCACATGGAATTTTAGTTACACAGGAACAGACACTCGCAGGGCAGAGATCATAGAATCATAGAATTGTAGGGGTTGGAAGGGACCTCGAGAGATCATCGGGTCCAACCCCCTGCCAAAGCAGGCTCCCTAGGACATTTCACTCAGATAGGCATCCAGACGGGTCTTGAATATCTCCAGAGAAGGAGACTCCACCACCTCCCTGGGCAGCCTGTCCCAGGGCTCTGGCACCCTCACTGTGAAAAAGTTTTTCCGCATGTTGGTGCGGAACTTCCTATGCTCCAACTTGCAGCCATTGCCCCTTGTCCTGTCTCCACAGACACTGAAAAGGGGCTGGCTGATTCCCCCTACATCCCCTGCTTAAGATAATTATAAACATTAATTAGGTCCCCCCTTAGTCTTCTCTTCTCAAGGCTGAACAGTCCCAATTTTCTCAGCCTTTCCTCACAGGGCAGATGCTCCAGGCCCTCAATCATCTTCGTAGCCCTTCTTTGGACTCTCTCCAGGAGATCCCTGTCCTTTTTATCCCAGGGAGCCCAGCACTGGACACAACACTCCAGGTGGGGCCTGACCAGGGCAGAGTAGAGGGGGAGGATCACCTCCTTTGACCTGCTGGCCACACTCCTCTGGCCGCACCCCAGGATCCCATTGTCTCTCTCAGCCCCAGGACACACTGCTGGCTCATGGCCACCCTGTCACCCACCAGGACCCCCAGGTCCTTCTCCACTGAGCTCTTCTCCAGCAGGTCATCCCCCAGCCTGTACTGATAGAAACGGTTGTTCCTTCCCAGGTGCAAAACTCTACACTTGCTTTTGTTGAACCTCATCTGGTCTCTCCCTGCCCAGCTCTCCAGCCTGTCCAGGTCTCGCTGGATGGCAGCGCAGTGTTTCTGCGTGTCAGCCACTCCTCCCAGCTTTGTATCATTGGCACTTGCTGAGGGTGGATGCTATTCCCTCATCAAGGTCGTCAACGAAGATGTTAAACAGGACTGGACCCAACACTGAGCCCTGGGGAACACCGCTAGTCACAGGCCTCCAGTCAGATTCCGCTCCAGATGGTGCAGTACAGATCAGTTAAGGGTTTTTCTGCCTTCTTACTAACACCTCCCCCAGCTTAGCACTGACCGGAGAGTGTGCCGAATAGGAACTCTGCAGGCCCAGCAACTGCCAGCAGCACTCAGAGCAGAGGGACAGTGACCCACAACGTCCAGTGCTCCAGGGTGCTCCTGTGGACACCTCACTGAGGGTGAAGGATGCATTTTTGGGAATATTAAATAAGGTGACTTTCAAACCATAAACAAACCCCTAAGTTCATGTGATACAATTTGTATATTGATATGCAGACATTGGCTATTTGTAGACAGGAATGCATAGCTAGCATACAGATATGAACCATATATATGTATATTGGTCTGGAGAAAAGGAGGATGAGGGGAGACCTGATTGCTCTTGACAAGCACCTGAAGGAGGCTGGAGCCAGGTGGGGGTCGGTCTCTTTTCCCAAGTAACAAGGATAGGGCACAAGGAAATGGCCTTGAGCCATGCCAGGGGAGGCTGGGGTTTGTGATGATTAAGATTTTTAATTCCCCCAGAGCACTGGGACAGGCTGCCCAGGGCAGTGGCTGAGTCATGGTGCCTGGGGGCATTTAAAAGTCCTATGAAAGGGGTATAGATGTGGTGCTTGGGTACATGGGTTAGTGCTAGGTTAATGACTGGAAGTGATGATCTTGCAGGTCTTTTCCAACCAAAATGATTCTATGTGTGTATATCATACATGTGAACATTTGTGTCTCTAGAGATGAGATTCCATCTCTATATAAGGAAAAAAAGATTACAGTGAGAATAATCAATCACTGGAACAACCCCCATGGGAACGTGACCACGTCACAGTTACTGGAGGTTTTTCAACACGCCTGGTCAGCACACTAAGGATCTCATCCAGGCTCCCTTTCCCACAAAAGTTTGGACCTTCTGAGGTCCCTTCCTACCTGGGCTGTTCTACAATTAGTTCTTTCATTAACAGCTTCCAGAGATTTAAGAGACTAGTACTTCATCCTCATCACGATGGGCATCCTATTTGCCACAGGCATGGAAATGCCAGCAGCAAGCAAGGATCCTAAAAGGAACCAGGTGGCTAAACCACAGGATGCAACATGGCAGAGTCTCTCTGAATGAAAACATCCAACTCCTCAGGCAAAGAGAAACCAAGTGAGTATTGGACAGTCACTGAGCCTTGAACCGTTCCCAGAACTCCAGATAGGACAAAACCTTGCTGCACAAGTCCCATGGATTCAGCTGGAAAGAGGGACACTGGAACACATTCTGTGTCTTCCTCTCCTCAGCAGTAAGGAATTTTTACTCCTCTTCCTCCTGATTCTTTCTGTGTGGTAAAATCATTGGTACAGTCATAATTCTGCATCCATTTGAGTACAAAAATTCACTTAGAAACTCCTCTTGGCCCAACATTTCCTTAACGGTCTAAAGGTCCATTTATTATATAATTAAGATTGGAGAATTTACAACCCTATTCCAAAGCCTGTTTCAATGCCAGCCTCATGTTAGGAGCTGTGCTTCATCTCCCTCTGTGCAGCAAAGGGCAAACAGCACAGCAGGAGCACGCCTGCCCAGGGTGACAGTGAGATAAATGGGAAATTCCCACACTGAAACTTGCATCCCTCACTTTAAAACATACAAGGGGAGACATGTTAAAGTACACCCACAAGCTGGAGGACAAAATTCACTAAGGGCTTAGATGCTGAATGCAAGAATAAAAGCTGGGGAGCTGAAAAGAATTCCACCCATGACCAGAAACAACAGCAGAAGAAAAACCGGGCCATTCAGTGAACCAGCACCTGGATAAGCTCGGTCCTGTCACCCACAGCCAACAAACCTCAATTCCAACAGAACACATGGATGGAAAGGCAGTGAGAAAGACAGGGAATGGAAATCTATCTTATGAGAGATCACTAACACCTTTGGTTTCTTTAATCTGGCAAAATGAAGACTACAGGGTGTTGTGACTGATGCCCATCAAACTGTTCAAGGATATGCACACAGAGATAGATTCTAGATACAATATAATGAAAACAGTGACTTAACAAATGCAGGTTCAGCCCGAAAGTTCCCTCATTGTTCAAGAAGTAGAAATCTGGTCGTTTCTGGCTTCTCTCAGTAGAAGGAGCCTCACCGTGTACGCACAACATCAAGTAACAGGAGGAAACTACATGGAATAAACAGTGTGACCAACTTATGAAGCGAGTATAGCATCTGGCTGCTGGTGGTGGCAGGAGACTTCAGGGTTTCTTCCAAATAGTCTGTTATCTTCACCCCAAATTCAGCTTGTTGCTGCTGAATTGCACCCAGCACTTTGTCAGCTCAAGTCTGTCTTCCAGAAACCCATCCTAATCCTGCCCTATTTCAGTTCCTGGCCCCAACCTGGAGGTTGGCCATCACAAGGTCTTGAAACTCGGAGTTACCTTTCGCCTCCATCCCCACAAAAATTGCTACAGACCTGGCAACAAGCACCACTTTTTCAAGGTGTGCAGTGCTCACACCCCAACCATTCCTACAGGGGCTCTTTTAGCACTGAGATGTTTTCATATAATCCTCATTCTGAGCAGCAAGACCCCGCATCTGTTATACACGGTGTGATGTGCTGTTTTAAAAGTGAAAATCGGATTCATGGGGGGGTGTTTTGTTTAAACGTGGTGTCTTTTCTTTCTCTCTCTGCTAAAAACACTCCTGTCTCGCTTTCTGTTCTACCTGAGGAAGCAAAGGAGATGCTTGTGCCACACTCCTTGAGCAAGAGGAGGAAACTCTGCAGAGTCCTGCCTCTGGGTGAGACAGTGTTCCAGTTTGCTACTCGTGCCTTAAGGAAGCTCCAGAGATAGAATTTGCAGGTGGCACCAAGTGACAGGTTAAGATGAACAAGCAGCAAAGACACAAGGTATAATATGCCGCTTCACAGGTTAATCATATTCAAACTGTGCCTCAGTAGACCTGAACACAAAGCTGTACAGCTACAGGAGACTCCAATCCCCACCTCCGAACTGCTGGAGGGTCACAGCGCAACACCAAAGGTCCTCAACCCTGTAGAAGGCCAGAGAAACCACCCTACAGCAATAAATCAAAAGCCAGAGAAATTCAAAAAGAAAAAATGGCATCTTTTTCCTTACTCTGTGGAAACATCAGTCATTATAAAAATCAGAGTGTCACATCTTCCCATAAACCAGAGAGGACTTTGTTCCCTCACAGTCTGGTACACTCTAGCCTGACCAGCTGAGCAAACACAGGAGGCATGACCTGCCTCGTGTTATATGAGAGGTTTATCTACCTTTTTCGGGTTTAAAACACACAGGTCAGTTGTGGGAAGATCCAATTCCCTACCCAGAATCCCACCCCTGCAGAGGACACAGCGTCCCCCAGCGAACAGGGACAGGCCGAGGCCTTGCGTGAGGCGGCCATATGAGCACTGCTGGGAGGAGCAGGACTGCTCAGGACGTGGCACCTCCGTGTCAACACCACGTGGGACACCCCTTTCCAAACTGAACCCCCTGACACCGGATACCCCAGGACCAAGCTGCACTGTCAGGCTCTGCAAACAGCACTGTGACACTGAGCCTGAGGCCTGCATTCAAACACAAACGGAAGCATTTCTGAGCAGCTTCCACAGGCCAGGACTCCTCTGGGGAGAAGACTTAACTCTCTTCTGACTCCAGCACAACACTAGGGCAGGAGCTGCTGACAAGATCTTTTCCACCCTCTGGCAAGGAGGTTGAGGGGCTCTGAACCCCTAAGATGACCCAGCTTTGCTCCAGGGAGGGGAATTTGCAGTGCATCCTCCCTAGACAGCCTCGTGCAGCGGGAAGACAGCATCATGGGAGAAGCAAAAACCTACAGAGCTCCTCGGGCAGCACCAGATTTCCCGGTGTAGAGCCCTTGGTGACTCCTGTGCTTTGAGATGCTCTACAAAAGGCAGGTTAAGCCTGAGGAGACACGGAAGGGTGACATCAGCATTACTGCAGACAAAGCAGCATCAGAATTTGGGACCTTCTTTCCACTACCATCTTCAATATGCACAGCAGCTCTTTCCAGAACTTTCTTCAAAAGTTATCTGAAAACAGACTTCAGGTGCAACCTTGTGCCTCCAAGGAGCAGCCTGATACGCTTCTTTTCTCTTCCAGAAGCCTCCCTACAACCCAGATGCAGCCATTTCTATAGCACAGGCAGAGACAAGACAAAATGTTGTGAGCAGAGTCAGCAGTAGAATCCAGATTATCTATTGTGAGACACAATGTGCTTCAACAGAATTACTTCTTTCACTGTAAGAGAGTCACAAAACAGCTACAGGAGCTCTGGAAGCACCAGCTGCAGATGTAGCACCAGAGTGCCTGTGCCCTGATGCTGGGGTGCTGACAGAAGTCAGGCAGCTATCTCCAGCTCTGCTTTGGCAAGGTTAGTCTTTGGCTCAGGATCACAGTTGAGGCTTAAAGAACACACTATCAATAGTTCCTTCTCTGTAGGAGATGCATAAAACTGTACAAGGAACACAAAAGCAGCATTACAAACCTAAACTGTGCTGCTCAAGGGGCACCAGGCTGTCCAGTTGTTCAGCTTCAGCAGCCCATTGGTTTAGCACTAAACAGGCTCTTGTCACGGACAGGAAGGACACCCAAAATGTGTCCTGGGCTGCACTACCAGCAGTGCAACCAGGTCACAAGGGAGAGGACTGTGATTCTGCCGCTCTACTCCCACAAGACCCCAGGTGCAGTGCTGTGACCGGCTCTGCTGGGGTGAGTCCAGAGGGGGCCACAAAGATGACCTGAGGGTTGGAGCACCTCTGCGGTCTGTGACGATAGGCTGAGTCAGCCTTGTTCAGGCTCTGCTTGTTGCCCCCAGAGAAGGAGTGAGAAGATGTGAGGAGCTGTGCAGGCACCAAGGCCGGGGAAATGGGGGAGGGTGCTGCAGAGAAAGATGCCCCTGCAGCCCCTGGAGAAACCCATGGTGGAGCGGCTGTCTACCCACAGCCCATGGAACAGGCCCAGACCCCACCTGCAGCCTGTAGAGAGGCCACATGCTGGAGCAGGGGGAGACAGACAGGAGATGCTGTGACCCACATTGGAGCCAGCCCCTGCCAGAACTTGCAGCCCGTGGGGAGAGACAGAGCTCCACGCCGGAGGAGATTTGCAGGGGGGGCTTGTGACCCCGTGGGGGACCAGGCTGGAGCAGTCTGGGCCTGAGAGAATCAGACATTCTGTGATTGTAACTGCACCCACAGCAGTGTCCCATGCTGGGGCAGTTGGGGAAGAGCTGAAGCCCTGTGGGAAAGGACTCACGTTGGCGAAGTTTGGGGAGGACTGTCTGCTGTGGGTGGGACCCCACGGTGCAGGAGGGGAAGGGGGTGAGGAATGACCCCCCCCCCAAGCTAAGAAGGAAAACAACTCATGAGGAACTGACTGAAACTGCCCCGCCTCCCCATGCCATCCTGAGGAGGAAGAAGGGAGAGAAATCATGAATAAAGTTGAGTCTGTGAAGAAGGGAGGGTGGAGGGAGGTGAGTTAAGATCTGGTTTCATTCTCATTATCCGACTCTGTTTTCAGTGTGGGGGTGTGGTGTAATTAATTAGATATTCCATGTCGGGTCTGTTCTGCCTGTGATGCTGATTGCATCACAGACAGATCTCTCCCTGCCCTTATCTCCACTCCTGAGCCTCTTGGTATCTATTTTCTCCCCTGTCCAGCTGAGAAAGGGAGTGACGGAGCGGCTTTGGTGGGTGCCTGGCCTCCAGCCAGGGCCAAACCACCACATCGCTAAAAAGAGCGGGCAGACACTATTTTTGTGAGAGGTTACTTCCCAAGCTACTCAGATCCTGAGTAGCCTTTAAGACTGAGTATTTCTCCTGTTGTACTCCAGCTATTCACTAAGAGGCACGTGCTTTTCACAGCCAGTGTGCTAGGAAAGATGGCAAGGATCTAATGAGGATCTCCCTGCCTATGGCAGGGGGTTGGAACTAGATGGTCTTTGCGGTCCCTTCCAACCCAGAGCATCCTATGATTCCATCCCTCTCAGCATGAGCGATGCATCCCAACCACTCGGTGCCCAAGTCCACTCCCAGCCTGAGTGCCACACTTGGCTTTCACCAGTGGTTCTGTAGACTGAGCTGCAGGCCTGGCAGGTGCCCAGCATGAGCCCACAAACCCAACTATCACCGACCAGCAAGGTCAGCAGCCCTCCACTGAGCTGAGCGCTGCCTCAGAGCTGCAGGACGACTGCTCCTCAAAGTCTGCTCTGGGGCAGCCTCAGCTACCACCACTCACCTGGGTGCATCTCCAGCTCCTTGGGAGCTGTGCTACTATGCTGCTCAACAGCATGGGAAGAGATCTGCACAGAGGAGACTGCTGCAAGTACACAGAGCAAACCTGGCACCTCTAACCAGCTACCCTCCAGCCCTACAGAGAAGTTCCACACACATCCATCAGCTGCCTGTGAAGCACAGGCAGGAGCCAAGGAAGGGGCTGGCAAACTGTTCCCGATACAAGACTGAGGTGTCCTGGCCCAAGAACACTCTGCACAGGGAACATGACATCTAACTGCTGGAAAGGAGGACCAAGAGCAGTGATTTCCCAAAGGAGGGACCGGGAGGCACTTGGCTGTGCTCAGTGTTGTCTCTGAGCAGCAGAAGAGAAGCACAAGAAATACCAACACGTTTTGCAGTGATCAAGAGCTGAGATGGACAAATCTTCAGGGCACACTGAGAATGGACCACACCCGAGCCAGCTTGCTTTGCCTGAAGCAGAAAGAATTTGTCACCTCCCTCCAAGACCAGGTAAGAACAGCCTGTTTCACAGCTGGGTGAGTAGCAAAGAGCCATGTCCAGAGGGGCAGCCAGGCCAGCCTTTGGGAAGAAGCCTTTGGGCACTGGCACCGGTTTCTACCTCTTGGCAGCAGCACTCTGCTCCCAACAGCTCCCCGGAAACACCCCTGACCCCAAGGATCAGGGAAGCTCACTGGAAACTTGGACACAAACACAGGAAGTCAATCCTAGCCAGGAGGTGAGCTACAGCAAGGCAGAGGGGTCTGAACTCTGGCACAGAGCACCACACACTGCTGGGGCTGCGGTGCCCCTTCTGAAATCCTGTATGTTGAGCCCTAGGGGATGCTGTGTGGGGGCTGCATGAGAAGCAAAAGCCATCAGCTCCAGTTCTCCTTTCTCAGGCAATGGCACAGCATCCTCAGTAAGGTTCCACTCCCTCTCCCAACGGGTCACACACAACACTGGGCACATTCCAAAGGCCTCTGCTCCTTCAGGGCCACCTGCTACCCCCTGAACGTGCATCTATCTTCTTCCACTTTCTCCTTCCTCAGGGCACAGCCAACTGAAACTGAACCTCCCACCTTAGCCCCTCTGGGTTTCTCCCTTTCTCCTGATCTGCAGCAGCCATTCTCACGTCAGGAATGGAAAAGGAGGGAAAGGAGGTGAAAGCAGGGAGGAAACAATCACTGTGTGTTCGTGATCAGTCAGTTCCAGAAGCCACTTGACCCAGAGAGATCAGTTTTCCCTACAACAACAGGTGAGCCTGGGAAGCAAATCAAGCAGACTGAACGATTTTTGGCAGGGAGAGAACAGTAGGAGTGGTACAGACCTCTTCCTCCTCAATGCGAGCAGGTTCAATCAGCAGATTATTGGCTTGATCAAACGACACCCCCTGTTAGGACAGGAACCAGCAAAGAGGCATGCGGATTAGTGGAGCATCAACCAAACCCGCCACCACTACCACCACCACCCAACACACAACGCAGACCAGAGCAGACCCCACTCACGCCGCTCATCACCACCTACCAGCCAGTCCCAGCGACAGGGCTGCTCGGGTCACAGCGTGCAGGGTGCCGGCGCCCTGCGGCACAGCTAAGGGGAAGCTGCCTCTCCAAGGCCCTGGTCTGTCTGCCAGACACTCTGAGGCTGTGGCCACCGAGCTCACAAGCTGAACACTATTAGGTGATTTTAACCCCTCTGTACCCGGTCATCCACAAAGGAGGAAGGATTAAACAACACAGGAGGAAAGCACAAAGGGGCCTCTGGTGCTACCCAGCTGCTGCGCAGGAACAAAGCAATCCCAAACCACACTGGTCACTCCTGCAAGGGGAAAGGCCTTCAGTGCAACAACACATCCTGCCAGGCACCCAGGGATCCTGCTCCCAAATGCAGAACCCCTCAGGATTTCTCTTGAAAACCAACTTTCTTTGCAAAAGCCCTCTCTGGTTTAAGGATCCAGCCTCCTGCACACCCCATCTTACCTCCTCCTCCAATGCCTGCATGCAGCACCTCTTCAAACAGGGCACTGCTCCCACATTCCCACTTCTGGAAGACAGCTCAGGAGGCAAGCTAGTAACTCTGCCTCCACAGAGCAGGTACCAAATCCACCCCCAAGAAGAGGAAAACTCTGATTTCCAGGCAGAAGGCTTAGCCAGTAACGAAGGTAACTTTCTGGTGCATAGATCAAACCTGTGGTCTCGACACCTACACAGACTCCACAGGTTTCACCAGTGGCTCAGTGCCTCCTCAGCTTTGAGCTCCTGACTACAATCAACTTTCTGGGACAGGGCATTTCCCAAGTATGGCAGGTCTGGGGTCAAGGGGACTCAAGGTAGCATTGCATATCCTTATGAGCAGCAGCAACTCCTTTCCACTCTGAGAACTGCACAAATGGGAAACTACATGCCTGGTCCCTAGGGATCAAGGAGCGAGCTGCATCGGCTCAGACACAGCAAGGTACCCACCCCCCGTGAAGGCTCCAAAGCAAACTTGAGAGCAAGAACATTCCCTGAGCAACCTGAGCTCCAGTGTGGGGTGGACACAATCTTGACAGGCTGGCGTGTGTGTGGTGAGCAAGACCAGATCTAACTCCAGCATCTTCCACCAGTTCAGAGACCAACATCTCAGCCATGAGATTCATTGGTGTTGGACTATCATGGAGATTCCGCCACACCTTAACCTCTGCCTGCCCAATACACCTCACTAAGTCATCACACCAGCTTCAGCAGAGCTGCTCTGGCCTCATGCCACGCTCCTTCCCAGTGTGTTCCTACCCCACTGTGAGGATCTTCCTCAGCAAAAATCTCTGTGTGCCCCTAACCTAACATGGTGATGCAGCTGAGTAGAGCCACAGACCTCCTATCTCAGCCCCCAGCATAACCAGAAAGGCCCATCGTGGCCCCATGGCCCCTGGTAAGGGCAAAAAGCCAGAGAACAAGTTCCTCAAATCCCAGCACATGCTTCACCTCACTGCATCTGCACTGGGGCAGGTACGGGGCAGAACCGGGGAAAGGGCACACTCCTCTCTGCTCTCACTACCGCTCCTCTCCAGCGAGCATTGTGGCAGAAAGACGAGTATAAGCAACCTGGACAGAAGCCTGAGATTAGATCTGTCCAGGGATAAAGCTCATCCTGTTGCAAACAAGGTGCAACCAGCAAGCAAGGAAGAAACGGAGAGGAACAGAGGAGCCCCTGCCAGCATGGGCCAAAGGAGCTGTTCTTGCAGCACAGAACATCATCACACAGAATGGGGAGGGTGCAAGAAGCAGGACACAGCACAAGGGGTCAGACATAAGCAACATGACACAGCTCTCGGACAAGAAGCCCCAGAACAAGCGTGTGCTCTCCCACCCTCAGCATGTCTCTCCTGCAGCGTGGGAGTCTCTTGCCAATGTTTTTGGTGGTACATCAGCCTGGTTGGCAGTTCAAAGCAGCAGAGGGGAGGTCTGGCACCCCTCTGACCTTCCCCCTCCTCACGAGACCTTACCTTCACAGAGGGCTGAGCAGACAGAGCGCCATTCTTTCTGTCATCCTCATCCCACACTTCCTCCTGATCCTCAGGCTCCGTGTTGTTATTGCAGCCTCCCAATTCCTCTTCCTCCTTCGGGACTCCATCAGTGTTCAGCCCCTGCAGCAGTGCCACCACTGCCTCAGGCTTGGGCAGCTTCGTTATCTTGAAGTGTTTCTTATAGTGGGGTGTGTCCTTGCGGATGAGTCTCTGTTTCTCCACCGGGAACGGTCGCTCTTCATCTTCATCCTCATCTTCACTCCGTATTAGTGTGTCCTCAGCAAAGTGTACAGTGGGCTACAACAGCAAAGCCCCAGAAAGGCTGTGAGCTTGGGGAACAGCCACACCTGGAGGCAGCACAGACACCTGCTGTATGTCCCCGCCCAGCCCCCAAGGCAGGCAAAGCCACTGTTGCTGCTTTGGTGCTACAGAAGCAGCAGGAACACGTGTGAGAATTTCACTGTACTTACCTCCTTCGACATGGACTCCTCCAGACAGATCTTTCCTCGGGACACTCAAACCTGTGACCCTGATCTCCCCATAGTTCCTGCCTGGCTCACACACGTTTTTTCCCCATTCTCCCACAGACCCAGCTCCCGCAGGCTGCCTGAATCTCTACTCTTGCTTGGCTTCCATGTCCTGTAGTTGCCTCTAGTGACATCCAAATCCCAGTACTACATCCACTGACCATTCTCTCTGAAGCTTTCAAGTCCCTGTGCTTTCCATCACGACCCTGCTGCAGTTCCTTGGCTCCTACCTCATTGTATTCCACTTCCACATCGTCCTCCTCTTGGCCAGCAGCTTCCTTATGCTCCTCTTCAGCTCTGGGCTTTGCCTCCTTCTCCAGCTCCTGTATCTCAGGCACCTGCCCGTTCGGCCAGCTCTTCTCTCCCTCCTCCTCTCCCCTGAAGTCAGCAGAGGCCGTGCTGTTGGAAAGGTGCGAGTCCTCGCTGCGATTTGACATGGCGCTCAGCCTCTTCTCCTAAGAAGGTGATTGCAAGAGTCAAGACAGAAACCAAAGCAGCAGATGGAGCAGTGCAGAGTGGTGGTGCGAGGTGGGTATGATCCAGCACCAACAGAACCAGCTCTTTCCCCAGGCTGCCCGCTGCTTTCCCTGCCAAGCCTGCTGCATCTCCCCGAGCCGCACGCCCGTTCCACCAGCTATGCAGGCGTTTATTCTTAGCAGAGAAGATGCCTCCCCCGAGCTCTCTGTTCCCATCGTTCTTTTCTGGGAGTATCAGAGCCTCCTTTTCCCCTCCCTGTGCTATGACAGAAGCCGTACCAACGTGCACAATTCCCTCACGCTGTCCTCTGTCTCCTGGTTGCATCTCTTGCTCCATCTGAGTGTCCTGGCTGATTGCACAAGGCAGACCCCAACCCCTGGAATCCAGTAATTTCCCCAACAGTACGTTCTTGGACCTGCCCAGCTTACACAGCCTGACTCCCCGCCCCCAGACCACTGCCTGCTCTCCAGGGTCAGCACTCACTTCTGAGTCAGGAGAGTTCAGGTCTGAGTCAGGCTTTGCAGCATGCACCTCGTTGCGTCGGACTTCAATCACCTTCTTCATAACCTTCAGCTCGCTGGGATGGGGGGTGGCCCTGCGCTGTAAGCCCTGCCAAGGGAAAGCTCTCAGAGCGGGAGATTCAAGAGGCAGAGCAGCATATGCTGTGCCTGCAGACCAAGTCAGTTCAAGCAAAATGTTTTATCAGAGGTCTAGAGCCCAGCTGGACACATCCCAGGGTCAGGGCAAGGGTTTGGGCCTCTCCACCACCACAGCCTGCAGCAGGGAAGAGGAAGAAATGGAGGCAGAGAACACTTCCTGGAGCTCTCCTCAGACACCATCCTGCTCTCCACCCCACAGAGGGACTGGGAGGAATGAGAGGGATGGGATGCTTTAAATTGGGCTTACTAAGTGTGAAACTGTCAACACAGAAACACCCAAGGAACACAGAGGTGGAATGTCCTCTTGATCCCTCTGATGCTTCTTAAGGTGCTTGAGAAGTCCCTGCGCTAGCAGAATTCACCAGACTTTGCTAGCTCATCCCAGCTAAGAAAAACAGGATTCTAAAACTAATAACAATGTTAAAAACAACCCAAACCCCCACCCACCAGCAGCACACCCATGCTGCAAGGACAGATGGGAATACGATTTATTAGGAGGATTCAGACCTCAAGAAAATCTCTCCCTGCAAGGCAAAAAGGGAAGAGAATCCTTCAGGAGCCTTGAACCAACAGAGCACTTGGTGAAATCAGAAACCTTCATCCTGCCCTTTGCATCTGCAATTAAAGCAAATAATCTGCCATGGGTTTTGAGTCTCTCTACAGTGTTTAGCTACTTTAGTAACAGGACTCTGCGGTGCTGGCCTGCACCAGGCTCCAGGCTTGAAGGGCTGGAGAACACCTGGCTCAAGTTTGGCTGTGCTGCCCCTTCCTCGTGGAGGGGACCAATGAAAATGGGGTCCTGACCATGCTCTGACTGTCAGGGACCTCCAGACCACCCTGGGCTGGCTGGCACTCACAGCTCAACTCCCAGGGGGCTGCTGCAACTGTAAATCTGTGCAAAGGCTCCTGTGGAATTCTCTTTTATCCCTGCTGCTCTCCTCCCGGCACCAAATGCCCTTTGGACTGCAGGTGCCTGCAGCAGTACTACAGGGCGGTGAACACAGACACCCCAACAGCTCCACATCACGGGAACAAAGGTTCACATTGTGGCTACATCTCCCCAGGGAGCTAACAAGCCTCCAAAAGCTCTCCTCCTTACCCGCCTCTCAGCTCCAGACTCGTCTTCATCATCCACTTTGGGATCATCCAAGAACTGAATCACACTGACTCTGTTCAGATTGGTGTCCGTCCAGCTCTCATCCACGCTGTTCTGCAACAGATTCTCTGTGGAGAAAGACAAACATAGCAGAAGCTGCTTTCTGAACAGGCTGGGCTGTAGGTTTGGATGAAAGGCAGTTCTCAACCCACTATGGTACTTCTGTCACGTCTGCTCATGGCATCAAACCACAGAGGCCTTGAGGACAAAGGGTGTGACCTCCAGATCTTGTCACCCCTTGTGTATCTCCCACCACATCCACGGCAGCCTCTACAGCAGGTGCTGAAAGGTTCAGCTCCAGCACTCCTACCCAAGAACTAAGAATAATGATAGGACTAAGGCACAAATCAGCAGTACTGATGCAAGAACATCGTCATGGCAGGAAGCAGACCTTACAGACAATGAACTACTAGGTCAAAGGATCAAAGCAGAAGACTTCAAGAGTAGGCTGCAGCTTCTTTACCAACTGGCAGAGAAGGTATTTCCAGTCTTAACCATCTCTGTCCTGGAAAGCTGCCCCCAGCCACCCAGGAGCTGAGGTCTGCTACAGGGGCCACAGTGGTGAAGAGCAGTCCAGCCAAGCAGAGAGGAAGGTTCATGGTCTCTTCCCTACAGCGCTCTCCAGAGCACAAGGTACTGCAGGCACCATCCATAATCTCTTACCTAGGCTGGGAGAGGGTTGCTGGGGAAGCAGGTAGCAAGTGAGAACTTTCTCTCCTGTCTTTTCATCATCTTCTGTTTGGAATTTCAGCATGGGCTGGGACTGATTTTCTGCCAGCCACAGGGCTTTCAGGTTAAGGTTTGTCAAAGCAAATGGCAAGTTCTGCAGTCTGCAAAAGAAGAGAAGTGCTGGTTAAACCTGGCTGGTAACGAAGTAGCTTCAACTGCATGCCACTTCAGCCTAGGCTGGAGGACAGAGCCACAGAGCCCAGCCAGTGCAGGGCCCATCGCTCCAACACACGCTAAGGCAGCGGGCTCGTGCTGCACATACAGCCATGGCCTGGCCCTCAGCAGCTTTTAGCAGAGGACAACTCCCATCAACACGCAGAAATGGTGAACTTCAAAGAGGGTTGTGAAGACAGAAAAGCTGTGGTTTCATGGACCAGCACACAGGGAGCGCTCTCAACACAAGCTGTGGTTGGCTCCCAGCAGCTACAGAACCCACCAGCTTCAGCCAACAGAACTGCAGCCACAATCTGCAGGACCCATCATGGATGGACACCTGCACTCTGGGTTGGGTTTTTGGGGTTTTTTTTAATTAAAGTCTTTTAACTTGTCTCTCCCTGATCCGAATTTCAGGCTTTCAGAAGAGCAAGGCCCCAAAGTGTTCCACTGCAGCGTGAAACACGGCACAGAAATGTCACCTTCCCTCAGCCAGAGCACAGAAAGAGGCATGAATCACCCACCATCAGCAAGAGAAGCGTCTGTCCCCCCATTAACCAGGGGTCTGCAGCACCCCGAGTGGGGCTCAGGCTGCTCAGCACAGGGCTCAGCCTGGACTGAGCTGTACACTGTAGCACTGACAGCCCAGGGAAGCACCTGAGCAACACCAACACACAGGGAAAACAAGGGAGAAACTGTGCTGGCTGGACGGCAAACCTGGGGAGCAGGAGCCCACTGGGCCCAGCGCAGCCCACGGGTACTGGAACCAAGCGAATACAAACCTATCCACGTTGGCAGAGCACCCACGGCCAACCCAACACTCACTTCAGGCTGCTACTGCTGCCAAAGGCTGAACAGTCCTGGCACAGGAAACAGGCACAGCCAAAACACACCCCAGAGCTTGTATGTTACGATGAAGACTATGCCTAGCTGTGTGTGCAGACTGGGAGGGGGAGCTGATGAGAGAAGGGGGCTTTTCTAGGAGGCTGGGACACGCCTGAAGGAACACGGCACCCCTCTGCAGACAGCATGTGGTGCCCCAGCCAGAGGGGTGTCAGGTGCTCATCAGAAGACCTTGGCACCCATCACCCAAGGGACTGAGGACACATAACCCCAAATCTACAGGAAGGAAGACAGCAGAGCAAGGATTTCCCCTGATCCACCTTAACACCCTGCAAAGCATCGCCAGACCCCTGCACCAGCTCTACCCTGTATTCAGGTATCAGGGAGAAGGACTTCACAGGCAAAGCTTCAGAGATGCACTCTCTCTCCAGAGCCCTCAGCCCAGCCTGGGCTTCTCCAAACCACAGATCCAGTGTCTCCCAGAACAGACCAGGGCCCAGCGCATGCTGCTCCTTCACAGCAGCCTCTCAGAACGTGCATGCACGCCTGTTTACCCTCCCAGCTGCTGACCTGTTCCCAGCCACATCCAGGACGTGCAGCTCAGTGGTGTTGGCAAGCTCTGCTGGCAGGAGGGCCAGGCGATTGTCTCGCAGGGACAGCACGTTCAGGTTGGCACAGCCTCCGATCTCCGCCGGAAGGGACGTGAGCCGGTTCCGATCCACGTTCAGGTTTGTCAGCTTGGCCAGCTTGCCCAGGGACTTCGGTAAGGCCTAAGGGGATGATTCAGTAATTGCAAAAGCTAAGAGCAGCACAATAAAGGTATAAAGCTGTACAGCCCTCTATTTTGGGGGGGAGAGGGGGGGAAGCTGCCTTCTGTCCTAACTTTCAATCAAGTTCTCAGTACAGCTTCGGGACAGACCTTCCCCTCAGGTTCACAGGCTGTTACATGCCAATTCTTCCCTCGGCTCAGCACATAGAATCACAGAGGTTGGAAGGGACCTTGAGAGGTCATCGGGTCCAACCCCCTGCCAAAGCAGCTCCCCAGCTCGTATTGCACAGGTCGGCGTCCAGACGGGTCTTGAATATCTCCAGAGAAGGAGACTCACAGCACGCTAACAGCACCACTGGTCAGGTTCTTCTCCCGTTCACCTGGTTATTCCTAATACTTGTGTTTAGCAATCAAATCCTGAGCACTTTGGACCAGGGCCATTTTAAATTACATGACTCCATGGTCAAACCCAGCTTTTGACCCAGTCCTGCTCCCATCAGACCAGATGGGACTCAGGACGGGCTCTCCCAAAACCAGTGTCCTCGCTACCCCAGAGAATTTCTCAGAGAAACAAAAACATCAGAGAGAGAAAGCGGCTTCCACTGGGGCCTTCTCAAGAGCCTGTGAGCTAAGTGAAACTGCATCCAAGCAGCTGAACAGAGAGCAGCTGGAGCACACTGAGGAACTTGGCTCAGAGGCCAGAGGATGGGAAAAGATCCCTGGCACACGGCTACACTGAGAGCACGGGAGGGGCAGGGTACTTACTGTCAGCATGTTTTCTGTCAAGATGAGTTCTGACAGATTTTCACAGTCTCCGATTGACTCCGTCACCTCTGTCAGCCGATTCTGGTCCACCTTGAGGATGGAGAGCTGCTTCAGCTGACCTGGCCAGGGCAACAAGCTAGGTATGAACTATGCCACAGAGGTAATGATGCTGTCCCACATCCATCCCACCAGGGATTATGTAACCCAATGATACAGGCCCTCCCTTTTTACCCACCAGCCTTGGTCACAGGTTTCACCCTGCATTATGTAGACCAAGAACCCGAACTGCTCACCAGCCTCATCTACTGCTTCTGTGACCCCATCCCTCAAGCCCTAACACCTTGTTACGCACGCTCTTGCCTGAAGACCCCCCACCAGCAGCGCTGTCGGGCAGTGAAGTCCCACTCTGCTCCCCATCCTATAACACTCACCAATCCCATCCGGAATGCATTCCAAGAGATTCTGTGACAGCAGCAAGTCCGTCAGTGCCACCAGCCCACTGACCTCGTTGGGCAGCTGCTCCAGCTTGTTCTCCGACACATCCAGGCAGACCAAGCGGCGAAGATTGCCCAGCTCCTAGGGTCAGAGAGGAGACACTACAGCTCGAGGGAGCCGCTGAGGAAGGGAGCAAGTGGTGAATGGATGGTGCTGAACAGGTACTCACTGGAGGCAGGGCTGAGAGCTGGTTCCGGTCTAGCCAGAGCTCACGCAGGTTTGGTAGTGCTCCCAGAGTATCTGGCTGTAACAGAGCAGGACAGTAACATCGTCAGTCCCTTCCGCAGCAGAGAAGCTGCTCGAGGATGCTACAAATCACAGCACACGTCTGCAAAGCCAAGCACTGCTACTGCTTTCACACCTCCTAGAACCATTCACCTAATGGTTTATGACGTTGTTGGTGGTGCAGCACGTCTGTTTGGAAACATCTGGGGTGGCAAACTGACTGCTGAAGGTCCCAAGAGGAAACACAGAAGCCAACAGTAAGGACTGTCTGGCAGAAGGCAAGAACTAAAGATGGCTTTGGAAATTCTGGCCTCATGGAGGAGAGGATTCTTTCTCCTCTTCCTCCTCTCAGACATGAAAACAAACATTTGGGTAACACTGTCCAGCCCTACATGACACAGCAGCAGCAGACACATGATGGTGTCGCTGCATTTGCTATCAGACACCACACACTGATTAGCTTTTGGGTTTGGGGTTAATGCAACACTCAAGTGTCAGACAACTGCTCTCAGAAGCATGCTGCAGCCTCGTGCCTCAGCATGCTGCACGAGCTGCTCCTTTGCCTCCCAGTTTAGACAGCTTCCTGCCAAACAGCATCCCAGAAGGCTCAGAGCAGCATGCAGTAACAGCTTGATCCAGAGCTGGAAAAGTAAAGAGCATCACTGAATGTCCTGGGCATCGAGCCGCTGAATTTGAGACTGCACAATGGCTCTCGACACGCTGGTGCTCAGACTTCTCTGTGGGGGGACCCTGGTCCATGGGGCACACATCCCGTGCTCACAGAATGGTCCTGCA
Organism: Hypotaenidia okinawae; assembly: GCA_027925045.1. Lineage (NCBI taxonomy): Eukaryota > Metazoa > Chordata > Aves > Gruiformes > Rallidae > Hypotaenidia > Hypotaenidia okinawae. The sequence goes on from BSDF01000002.1 coordinate 165,384,073, forward strand.
CTCTCTAGTAGAGAAATCAAGTCAGAAGGGAAAGGCACAAAGCCGGCCCTGCAGATGTGGAAAGCAGCAGCTGGGGGCAGTGCAACACAGGAGAGGAAGGACCAAACGAGTCTCGATGGAAAGACCCTTCGGCAGCCAGGTGGCAAGAATGAACAGAGCAGAAGGGCCTGGAAAAGCAGGGCAAGTTGAGTGGGACAGCAGGAAGCAAGGCACAAGGGCCAACACTCGAGGAGAATGTGACGCTGTGAACGATGACGAGGCCGTGGTGGGGCAGATCAGAATCTTCCCAAACCACCTGAAGATCTATTTCAGATGAGAAACCACTCACTTCTGCAGATATGGGGTTCTGCCCCTACCAACCACCCATGCTCCCTCCCCACCATCCCCCACCTACCAGCACTTCCAGGTCATTGCCTCCAAGATCCAGCTGTTCTAACTTGACGAGGAAGGAGAGTGAACTGCAAGACACAGGGAGCAGAGAGGGGAGGAGAGGGAAAACAACAGAACGAATGTAAGGTTAGCATTTGAAACACACAGCTCATTAATTACATCATTTTTAATACCTCCTAAAACACATGGGGCAATCCCGACCCTCTTCACAGCCCCTCTGAGCCAAGCAGCTCAGGGCAGTCAGTGCCCTTCCCCAAGCCAGAGCACCACGGAACTGGGTTCAGTACAGCAGCAGTCCCAAAGCTCCCCCTGTGTCACCCATCTGCCTTCTCCCCCTCCCACCAAAAACACCCTGAGCAAAAACATGACAGATAAGCCACACCTTGACATCGCTGTTGATTCTTGTAGCAAAGATGGGGACCAGGGCACAGACTAACAGGTAACAGGAGAGCCAGCAGAGGACAATGCACATTTGGGGGCAGGGGGAACACAGCTGTGGGGAGCGGCAGGAATGACAAACACAGCAACCTCAGTCTTCCCAAGTGGGATGTCTGTGCTGCTTCAGAGAAGGGGAAAGACAACACTGGCATGATGTCTCAGGTGAAGTTAAGACATACAGACAGGAAGCTCAGGAGGCAAGATACTACGAGAAGCCTGCACGGGGACCAAAGCCTGTCAGTGCTGCTCAGGGACATGCCCTGGGTACCTAAATCCTTGCCACCCAGTGATACAAAAGGCTGCAGCCCACAGCCTCACAAACCCAGGACTCAGTTCTTCTGACCCTCCTCAGCTCTCAGTCCTACCCCAACTCCAACTCCTGCTCCCCAGGCAGGGGCTGGGGTCTCTCGCTTTGCTCTAGGGCAGAAAGGTCACCTCAACCTGCCTGCTTCCCCACCAGCAAGGGCCTTCAGTTCTTGTTCTTCTCTTCACAAGAATTGTCCTCACATAGGCATCACTATACTTCTCTGGGAAAAGAGCTAAACATCTCCATGCCATCCAAACAAAGGAAGTTGGGGCTGCAAATGTGTGAGCAGGCAACAAACTGATCTGTCTTGCCTGGGCCAGGCTACAAAAACATCTGAGCTACAGAGGAAAAGCAGGTTCTTACCTTATGCAGTGGTGGTTTTAGAGACGTTCTATTAACTCAAGCAAAGGTTTAACAACAGGTCATTAAAAGGATTCTCTTGTATAAAAGTCTCTCATTATGATTCTCTATTTGCTCTTTGGCTTCTCTGAAGGGTGGAGCAGCCCTGATTGTCCCTTCACTGCTTCAATTCCCAAAACAGGGACAAGGGATCGTGGAACCCAGGTCTTGGAGATGCCTCAGTACTGATCACTCTCTGCTACTCCAGGAGAGTACATCAACAAGAGCTACCCCCTCCCCAGATCGCTGGCAAGCCATGTCCCATCTGCATGGGAGAGATGAGGAGTGACAACGAGCAGTCCAAGACGAGCTGCTTCAGAACAAAACAGGCAGCAGAAGACTATCCAAGGAAATTAGATTTTGACAAGTAAAGGTAACTGCCAGCTGGATCTTTTACACAGCTCAACAGCAGCAAAAATCAAGAGGACACATTCAGGGTATTGAAGCCCATCTACCTGCTGGGCTCAGCAACCTTGAAAACTGCAAGCATCATCCATTTCAGGAAGTCATTCTACCCTTTGGCAAGATCATTTGGACTTGTTTAGAGCTGTTCTTGGGCACAATTTCACCAGACTAAGTACAGGAGCTTCAGACCTGCGTCAGCCACTGAAATGTCTTCGGCTGTTGATCTCAATCTCCTGTTCACTGACAGATCTGACACAGATTGCCTTGGTCTTCAAGAGCCTCTTCTACTTTTGGAAATCAGCCAAAAGTAGAATTTGGGAAATGGGGGAGAGATGAAAAGAAGCTGGAATTGCACTGCAGAATGAGTAGCAAGCTTGGACTTAACTTTCAGAGAAAAAAAACACCAACAGCATGCTCAGTATCTTGCTGGATGGCAAACAAATCTAACAGAGGAAAACAAGGGAGCACTGGGCATGAGAGATCTCCCCAGAAACCACACCATGAGTTTGGCCACAGACTGAACTCTCCAACTCCAGATACTTGCTGGTTCCTAGATGGTGAAAAGCCACTGAAACCACTCTTCCCTGCAGTCTGAAAGCCCAACTTAGGACGTAGCTACTGCAGCTCTTCGTTGTATGGTGTATCACAGTCGTGGCACCTGTCTGTATGAACACAAAGAACACAAGGAACAGACAGCAGCGGGTCCCAGCAACAGGACCCCAACTTCTCCTGCTTGCCTGTTCCTACCCTGGCACAAGGAGCTCTGGCTCTCATGTTCTCCCTTGAGGCCTATATTCCCTGTGGATATCAGGCCATCTCAGCTGGCCTCTGAACATTGCCCTTCTGTGACAGGGTGCTAATGGTGACAAATTCTGTGCAGAAAAGATCCTGTGACAGCTTTCAGCTCCTTTCTGGAAGCGTCCTGTCCTCTGGGTGGAAGCTGACACATGGATTCTACAAGCAGAGACAACCCATGTCATATAAAGCCTGCACTTGCAGGTCCCAGAGGAAAATAACCACCAGGAAGAGCCTGTGCCTACATCAAAGCAACATCTCACAGCGAGGTAGGCACGGCCATCACAGAAGCAGCAAGACTACAGCCCTGAGCACTTCGAGTCCCAGAGCCTTGTTGGGACACTCTCACCAAATGCCTCCTTCACCCTCATTGTTAAACAAAGCAGAGGAGGAAGGGGGGAGCACAGACAGCCAAACTGAACACTCGCCACAAGCAGGACTTTGTGTGGCCCAAAACACACTGCTATCCAAAAAGAAGCCAGTAGAATCCCTTCCAACATATGTTCAAGGAAGACTGAGGGAATCACCAGTTGGATGGATAAGCAGGCAGAAGACAAAGCTGAGAGAGCTAGAGAGGAATAGGAAATTCAGCAAACTCTGATGGGCTCCAAAGCAGAGATCAATGGACAGACTCATTAGTTCTCCACATCCCCTCTACCTGACAGCATCAGCTGTACCAAGCAGATCCTCTACCAAGAATCCACCTCTGTCCCTAATGCTCTGAAGCATTTAGTACAACTTACCTCTTCTTCCTTGCGGGCTTATTTTGTGTCTGCTGCAGGTGAGCCAGTTGTACCACCCACTCCCAGACAATGCTCCACCATAACAGTCAGAACACACACCCAAGAAAACAGATGTCAGAAGCTAAACGAATCCTCAGCCATACTCTGCTGCTGCTGAAATTACGAGCTTCAGAGCATGCAGAGTTCCTCCTATACCTGCACCAGTGTATGTTTTCCAAAAGAATCTGTCATCGGAGGCTCCTCCTCCTCTCCAGGAAAAATGGTTCTCACCATTTCAAGCAGCTTTCTTGCGGAACCCTGTCTGTTCTGAACCAGTCCTAGCACAGAGGCTGAGTACAGACTGAAACACCCTTCCCTGCTCTTGAGCCCTGCACCGTCTCTCTCCCTCCTCACCACAACTTTCAGAAACGCAGCGAGATGCAGTTTGTTTGTGCGAAGCCTTGAGCCCTCCCAAGCAAAGGGCCAGAGCCTGTGCTACAGATACAGCAAGGCCCTGAGGAGAGCAGCCAATTCCTGAAGCCACCAGACAGACACTCACGTGGGGAGAGTCTTTAGCAGGTTCTCACGTAGCTCCAAAGTCACCAGGTTTGCCAAACTGCAAGAGAAGAGGGAGCAAGAAAGCCAGATTGACTGACCGGGGCTTCAGGGATGCAGAGAGATGCTCATATCCCTTCCCTGGGGACCACCCCTCCTTACCTGCATGGACACCTGAGTGCCTACACATGAAGGGAGACAAGGGGACACAAACACCAGAGGATCTTAAATGATTTCTGATGAGGGTGACTGCTCATTGCACAGCCATGCAGAACACCAACATTGTGCCCAAACTCCGGACAATGAAACATGGACTCACACACAGGACTGGCTGCCCACAGCGATAAAATCCTCCACATGTAGAAAGCCCAATCCCATGGGAGGGGTGCTGCACCCTATGGCAATGCCACAGGTTTTGCCTTGACCATTTGCTAGCAGCATAAATAACTTCACCATCATCAGACAGACCCCACCTGTTGGGAAGGGGGTGAATGGGCACCCATAAAATAAGGAAAGATGGAGGATTTGAAAAGTCTGGATGCTCCCCTTCCTTGCCTGTGCCACAGGCCCCAGAGAGGAGAGGCTGCTGAGACCAGGAAGGAAACCTTTTTAAGAAGGTTGGCTTTTAACAGGAGTGGTTCTTAGAGGTGCTCAGGCAGTATGGTCAGCACAGCGGCAACGGGGATGGCACGCTCTTCCCCTCCAAGCCCTGCTAGTGTCCCCACCCAAACAGCATGGTGTCCCCACCCCAACCCTCCTCCCCATCATGAAGAGCAGGGCCATACTCACTTCCCAATGTCATTGGGGAGGCTCTGCAGGGACACATCATTCAAGGCCAAGTGGCCCAGGCTCCGAAGCTGTGTGAAGCCCTCTGGAAGCCTGTGAAAGCAAGATGGAACAACGCACCATTAATTCTGTGCACAAAACGAGCTCTAAATTCCTCACTTAAATCAGCCAAAAGCCAGTCCCAATTGGTACAGAATCACACAGGATCACAGAATCGTAGGGGTTGGAAGGGCCCTCCAGAGCCCATTGGGTCCAACCCTCCTGCCAAAGCAGGGTCCCTAGGACTGGTCACAGGTGTCCAGATGGGCACCAACCAGATGGGAATCTCTCCAGAGAAGGAGACTCCACACCCCCTGGGCAGCCTATTCCTGTGAATACATGTGACACCTACAGGTGGAAAGGAAAAGAGCAGGAACCAACTCTCACCCTGCCTCCAGATCCAGGAGATGCCCCATTCCCTAGACCAGAGTCTCTATGTGTCCAAGTGCGTAAACCTGACTTCTGCAGTACTCAAACACGAATCCCAGACTAAATTATGCCATGGGAACGTTTAAACATGAAAGCAGAGAGGGCTACCATGCAATCCAAGTGCCCATCCAAGGATATAAGGATGTATCTGCAGACGACACTGCAGCGTTCCCTGGGACCAAGCAGTATCATCCTAACAGCTCCAAGGTGCAACACGACAGGGAAAGACCCATGAAAAGGAGAAATCTGCCATTCACAGGCAGCTCGTGGAGATTTCCTGCCCTCTGCTGAGGATACGCACTGACTATGGGCCACAAAGAGACTGACAAACAACTTCCAGGGTGGAAGTGCTGGTCATTCCAGCTGAAAGGCTTGTCCCATTCCAGCAGCATCTAGCTCCACAACAGGGAAGCAGAGAGTTACATCTATTAAAGGGCGACTGGGGCAGTGCTGGCCCAGAAGCACAAAGGGCAGCAGGCGTCTGGAGGCAGACTGGCATCTACAGAGACCCTGGCAGACTGCATCAAGACACCAGTGCCTGGAAGCATGATTTAGCAAGACAGAGAAGCCACACTTAAATTCCCAAAAGATAATGGATTAAGAGCTGTAGAGACAGAAGAGACAAGGCAGAGAGTCCCCGTCCTTGGACACAGCTCTGGGCACTGAGATGAGACATGGAGCTACTGCAGAGGGTACAAAAAAGGGCTATGAAGATGCTGAGGGGATGAGAACATCTCTCTGAGGATGACCTGGAACTATTTAGTCTGGAGAAGACCAAGGGTGATCTTATCAATGCTGATAAATCCTTGAGGGGTGGGGTCAGGAGGATGGGTCAGTCTGTGTTCAGTGGTGCCCTGACAGGACGAGAGGCAACGGGCATAAACCTGAACATAGGATGTTCCACCTAAACATGAGGAGGAACTTTTCCACTGTGAGGGTGGCAGAGCCCTGGGACAGGCTGCCCAGAGAGGTTGTGGGGTCTCCATCTCTGGAGACATTCAAACCCTGTGATCCTGGACACTGTCCTGTGCAGCCTGCTCGAGGGGACCCTGCTCTGGGGGTGGGACTGGGGGATCTCCAGAGGTCCCTGCCAGCCCCCACCAGTCTGTGGTTCTGTGACCAAACACAGAGTTCAGAGGACAGCCATCCTAAATTATAGATAAGAAAACAGAGAGCAAAAAGGACCAATGGCATGCAGGCCTTTCTCTACTACTCTGCAGTACAACCACTCCACATCCATTCTGGTTTGTGCACCAGGGAGTAACAAACTTATTCCCAGAAAGCGGAAGTCCTCATCATTCACATCAGTGGCAACAGCACGACTACAGGTTCATCAGTCCAAGCTGTGGGCCCCACAGAAGGGGGAGCACACCCCAGCTCTTCCCTATCAGGGTGTTCCACCTGTCAGGACAGCAGACATCTGCAGGTCTTGGCAAATGCAGGGTGGGCCTAGGCCCTGACTTCCAGGGAAGACACACAATGAAAATGAGAGAAAGCTGGGGAGAAGGAGGAACTTCAACTCTCATTCTTAGTGGAACAAAAGGGTTGCACATGCTTTCCTACCTGGAGAGAGGGTTCCCACTGAAGTCTGCGATTTCCAAGGATTTGCAGAATTTGATGCTTTCAGGAATTTCTGGAATGTCTGGAAAAATATGCGAAAGGAAAAAGAAAAACAAACAAAAAAGAGGTTTGAGAGGAGTTTATTGAATGGAAAATAGCAGAGTAGGTACTGGTGACAGCCTAAAACACCCTAAGACAACCGCATTTTTACAGCCCAGGACCCACGAGAGAGGACTCTGCAGGACTGTGAAAGAATTACAGAATCACAGACTGGTCTGGGTTGGAAGGGATCCCAAGGATCATACAGTTCCAACCCCCTGCCACAGGCAGGGACACCAACCTCCAGGCCTGGAGCCACACAAGGTTGCCCAGGGCCCCAGCCAACCTGGCCTTAAACACCCCCAGGGACGGGGCACCCACCCCCTCTCTGGGCAGCCTGTTCCAGCCCCTCACCACTCTCTCTGCAAAGAGCTTCCCCCTAATATCTAATCTAAACCTTCCCTCCTTCAGCTTTGTCCCTCCTTCAGTTCCCTCCTACTTGTCCTGCCATTATCTACCCTTTAACAAGCTGATTCCCCCTCTGTTTCTTTTCTAGGTCCCTTCAGGGACTGGAAGGCTGCAATGAGGTCCTCCCGCAGCCTTCTCTTCTCCAGGATGAACAAACCCAGCTCCCTCAGCCTCTCTCTGTAGGGGAGGTAAGGGCATGGCTTCTCCCCAAACACAAGTGCACGGGGTGGTGGCACAGCACTGAGACACGCAGGCCCACGCTCAGCTTTGGCCTTACCGTTACGGGAGATGTCCAGTTCCACCAGCTGCATGAAGTTGGCAACCTCAGGGGGCAGTCTCTGGATCTCATTGTCACTCAGACCCAGCTTGCGCAGGTTCAGAAGCCTAAAGAAAGGCTGTGACAGGAGAGAAAAACCCGGGTCAGCAGCAGTTCTGCTCCTCGCCTCAGGGCAAACCTGAGCACCCAGCCCTGGGGACAACTGCCCTCTCCCACAGCCTCTGTCCTGGTGAGGTCCTCTAAGTACAGTCGCTGCACAGATGAGACCCCTGATTAAAGCCTACAAGAGACGAGGGTGAAAGGAGAAAGGTAGTTCACGAGTTTAGGTTGATGATCCATTTAATATCTCTATTATTCCACTGCTCCTCTCCCTCCCCAGTAGGGCACAAAATGGAAGTTCCTTGTTTCCCAAGGCAAACATTCCTCTTGGGCATTTGAAGGCTGGCATCATGGGGAAGTCACTACAACGCAGCTTGCCAACAGATGCCACAGCGTTTCTGAGACTGGTCCAGAGAAGCCAACACAGTAGAACACAAGGGGACTTCCCAACCAGAGTCCTGTCCCCACCATCAGGCATCTGCTGCACACTCCATTTTGTCAGGACATCGGTGACAGGTCCCTAAACCCCGAGAAAGCATTTGTGCCACTGGGACCAGAAAAGAAGGAGCAGGCAAGCTATCTGGATGGCCCAAATGATGAAGAATAAGGGAAGGAAAGAAAATCCCTTTCTAGAAACACTGCAGTCATGGAAACACCGACTGGAAGGGACCTCTACACGTCTCGGCCTAACAACACACAACTCCCTCACACCCAGCCCTGTGCTCAGAAGTCACTTATATTAGCTATAAATGGCAAAGTACATCAATCATACTCTTTCTAGACATGAGCAGCCTCTCAGCAAGTTTACTAAACACAATAAATTCTAATTATCGACTGAGCAGATCTTGCAGCTGCGCCTGAACTATTGTGGGACAGAGGATACGGGACAGGATGGAAACCAAGGCTGTGGCGCTGGCTGCATTTCCTGGATCGTTTCAGAGCGCCTGGGAACAACAAACAAACAGAGTTTTACCCACAGGCAGATAAAGGCCGAGGCTGCTGCGCAGGGCTACCGACCCTGCCCGCTTACTCGTGGGCTCTGCCACAGCACGGACAAGCGCTCCACATCACCTCTGACAGTCCATGAGCTTTAGATGCCAAACCTGAAGCAGAGAGTAGTAACTCAGCCCGCAGTGCAAAAGAAAGGAGGGATGAAGCCAGGAGCAAGCTCAGGCCTACGAAGCAACACGCAGAAGCCATGTCTAATCCATGTAATGATGCCGCCTGCCCTACCGCCAGAGGCAGGGAGGGTGTGAGAGCAAGCAAAGGAAGAGGTAATCGCAGGATTACTTACAGATCAGAAAGCACATCCAGAGTGTCAGGGCTGCTTACGCAGAGCACACTGAGAAGGGGCAAACAAGAATTCAAGGTCTGAACCTTATTTCTCGGTTGCCTTGCCAGCAATCCATCTGCATAGATGGTTGCAGAACAGGACTAGCTGTGGGGAAACTGGGCTTTGTCTGGGTTTTGGTGGTGGAACACCCACCACTGTCACTTGTAACATTGCAAGGATCAGTAATACAACCAGGCAAGGGAGGGGTGACAAATGCAAAGGTGATGCACATCATCACCGTGAAGACACGCAGACCACAGGGCGAGCTGCTCGCCCCACGAGAAGGGGTGCTGGTGAGGTCTAATCACATCGCTGGGGTTTCCCTGCTGTAGATCAAAACCTCTGCAGCTTCCACAGAGATGTCTCAGTCAGGAAACGCAGCTGGGTGCATGTTTGAGGGATTGCAAAACATGTCACGGCCTTTGCTATGCTGAGGTGGCTGTCCTTCCACTTCACTCCCATACTGAGAGGCAGATGCTTGTGATCAAGAGCAGCGACATGGAATTCATACTCCTGATGTCCTAAAGTAGTGTCATAATAAGTAAAGCAGACCATAGTAAGTAAAAAGAAGATTAAAAACCCAAGTCCTCTCGATGCTGCATGGCACAGGTTCTTTTTAATTCAGTTTACCCAACGCAAATCAGTTTACTAAGAAAGGAAGTAGGTGAAAGTCTAAATGACAACAAAGGTTCAAGCCAGAGCAGGAGGTTCAGAGACTTGATTTGCCATTGTTTCCTAGCTCCTTCTCCTAATTTTAGAATGCAAGGAAATTCCAGGCAAGACATTGTGCTGACCTGCTGGAGCCTACAGGTTGGAAAATAACACGGGAACGGAACATCCATCGTCCAACTTGCAGCACTTCTGCCCACAGACTTCAGGCAGTCTCAGAATAGATGCTCACACTTCAAGGAAAAGGGAGTTTTAGCACAAACCAGAATAAAATCACACTGCACATTGTGCTGCAGTGTTCAAGGGAGGCATCTCGATGATCTTAAAGGTCTTTTCCAACCTGGCAACTCTGTGATCTATTGACACAGCTAACTGGGGAAAACTGGTAGCTGTGACCACTGGCTTCAGTTTGACTTTCCTACCTAGGTGATCAACACACCACGTCCCTGGCACCGCAGTTGTACCCAAGCCACTTACTGCGATTCAACGAGCTGTGTAACAGGCCTTTTACTGGCACCTTACTGGAAGTAACTGGGACCCACGCGCAGACAGCGCAGGCCAAGCCTCAGCACCGAGCTGTCATGACAGTCTCACGACTCTTCCCAACCTGTCCCTTGCTCCAGGGAGACATCCATGAAACACAAGATTCAGAAACACCTTGTTCTGCACATGTACCAAGTCATAGAATCCCAGCCTGGTCTGGGTTGGAAGGGACCCCAAGGATCACAGAGCTCCAACCCCCTGCCACAGGCAGGGACAGCAACCTCCAGGCCTGGAGCTACACAAGGTTGCCCAGGGTCCCATCCAACCTGGTCACCAGCATTTCTTCTCCTCAGCGAATTGGTGGTTGTGGGTTTTTTTTTAAGTAACCAAAACTCTGAACCTCAAAGCACCAGCAGATCAGTGCTCAACCTTCCACTCAGCAACCATCCAGGCCACAGCAGCACATCCCACCTAAGACTCAGCTGAACTGATTCTGAGTGCAATATTTTGACACAGTAAGGATCCAAACTAGTCACAAAGAACCAACACAGAATTACAGCACTCCCATGCAAGGATTAAGGCTTTATATTTGAAAAAAAGGTCAGTCAAAGAAAAGATCAGCCATTTCTGGGGTGCATCAGGAGGAGTGTGACCAGCAGGTCACAGGAGGGGATCCTCCCCCTCTGCTCTGCCCTGGTCAGGACCCACCTGGAGTGTTGTGTCCAGTGCTGGGCTCCCTGGGATAGAAAAGACAGGGATCTCCTGGAGAGAGTCCAGAGGAGGTTCTGGAGATGCTGAAGGGCCTGGAGCATCCCCCCTGTGAGGAAAGGCTGAGGGAGCTGGGGCTGTTCAGCCTGGAGAGAAGACGACTAAGGGGGACCTTATTAATGTTTATCAATATCTTAAGTATGGGATGCTGGGGGAAATGGCCAGCCCCTTTTCAGTGTCTGTGGGGACAGGACAAGGGGCGATGGCCTCAAGTTGGAGCAGAGGAAGTTCCGCACCAACATGGGGAAGAACTTCTTACCCAGTGAGGGTGAGGGAGCCCTGGGACAGGCTGCCCAGGGGGTGTGGAGTCTCCTTCTCTGGAGATATTCAAGACCTGTCTGGACACCGACCTGTGCAATATGAGCTGGGAGCTGCTTTGGCAGGGGATTGGAACCAGTGGGCTCTTAAGGTCCCTTCCAACCCCTATGATTCCATGATTAACACTGACCTAATCCCTTACCCAGAGGGCAAGGGACACCCCAAGCCCGGATCTCTGCTGAGCCCAGGAGTGCTCTGCTCCCAGCATGAAGCATTCTGCCAGCAGAGCACACCCCTGTTTCCACGAGCAGCCCCACAGGCTCAGGGGCCGCTTGCCTGGGGAAGGCAGAGGAAGAGCATCACTGTGGGAGCAAGTGAAGAGGCGCTGGGTGTTCAGCTGCCATTCAGAGCTGGGGCCGTCTCCAGGAACAACCTCTTAGTGCAGGACCTATGTGCTTCCTAGCTTCACTAGGAAAGCTTTTAGGAAACCAGCCCAGATCAGCAAAGCTTTTAGGAAACCAGCCCAGAGCCCCAGCCTGCGTTCCCCTCCTAGGACTCGGGTTAGCACTAAGTAACACCAGGCAGCAGCTGCAATCCAGAACTGGGGTGACTGCACACACGGCATCTGACACAGCACATCTCATCCTCAGCGTGCTCTGGCTCTGCGTGCTTGGGATCCCAGACTCTCCTGAGCTGGAAGAGACCCACAGGGACTGTCGAGTCCGACTCCCAGCTCCACACAGGCCCAGCCAGGACAGAGACAGGACTGAGGGCATTGGCCAGACACTTCTCACCCTCACCCCAGCTTGGGGCTGTAACCCCTTCCCTGGGGAGCCTGTGCCAGCACCCGACCGCCCTCTCAGCACAGAACCTCTTCTTAACATCCAACCTAAACCTCCCCTGTCACAGCTTCACGCTGTTCCCTCAGGTTCTATCCCTGGTCCCCAAAGAGAGGAGAGAGATGGGCGCTGCCCCTTCGTTCCCCTTAGCCACAGACCCCATGAGGTCTGTCCTCAGCATCCTCTTCTCCAGGGTGAGCAACCCCGGGGCTTCAGCCTCTCCTCGTGAGCCTTCCCCTCCAGACCTTCCCCATCCTTGCTGCCTCCTCCAGACACTCTCCAATAGCTCCAACCTGTTCCCAGCACTCGAGATGAGGACAATCCCCTCCCTGGACCAGCTGGCCATGCTGTGCTGGATGCCCCCCAGGATGTGGTTGGCCATCTGGGCACACTGCTGGCTCATGGTTAACCTGCTGCGGGCCAAGACTCCAAATCCCTCTCAGCACAGCTGGCCTCCAGCATCTGATCCCCCAGGCTGGATGTGCAGCCAGGGCTGCCCCTTCCCCAGGGCAGAATTTGGCACTTGCCCTGTTAAACTTCATGCTGTTGGTGACTGCCCAGCTCTCTGATCTGTCCAGGTCTCTCTGTAAGACTTCTCCAACCTCAAGAGTCAACAGCTCCTCCCAATTTGGTGTCATCTGCAAATTTACTTAAGACACCCTCTAAGTCCTGGACCTAAACTGGAGCCCCTGGAGAAACTCAAGGTCGGGCTGGATGGGGCTAGTGAAGATGTCCCTGCTTAGTGCAGGGGGTTGGACTAGATGACCTTTAAAGATCCCTTCCAACCTTACATGTTTTGTGATTTTATTTTCTCCACATTTTATGAGGCCCTGAGGTAAGACTGACTGACAGGCCTGGAACTGCCAGGGTCTTTCTTACCCTTCTTAAAAACTGGGACAACATATTCCAGCTTCCAGTGAACTGGGACATCTCCAGAGTCCCAAGACTTCAACCCTTAATTCCAAGAGCCAAACTGTATAAAGCAAGACAGCAGCACAAGAGATTCATTTGTGATGCTGGAAATGAAGAACAAATTAATTTTAAATTTGTTTCTGGAAGTAAGAGCAAAACTCAAGCAAGCGTCTCCCTGGAGACCAGCAATTAGCCCTCCTTCTAATCAATGAGAACCCTGGTTCACATAAAAAAAGTCACAAACTTGGCAGGATACTGAGTGTCTGTATGAAGATGAAATGCAGACAACTGCAAGGTTTTTTTAAATATAAATTTTTTTAAAAAAAAATTCCCCAAATCTGCATGACCTAGAACTTTCTGTGTCTAAACTAGCCTGATCTAAGATTAAAAAATAGAAGTTTAAAGGGGGAAAACAAAAAAGGCAGCAGTCTTTCTGTGTTTCCTGGAGTACCAGAAGCCTGAGGACCACAGCAAGTGACGAGGGATTGGTATGAAAGGACTCCAGCACACAGGAGTTCAGCCAGCCCAGAGCATCATGGAAATGATCTCAAACTTAAAAAAACAAGGCCCAAGAAAAAGACCATGGGGTGCAACTGTGAGGGAGGAGCGGGGAAGCCTTCATAAATTAGAGTATTTCAAACAGACATTCTACTGTTGCTGTATGTGAATGGTTATGGGATGGGCAAGATGGAAAACTACTACCAACCTGTCCTGCCAGTAAGATTCAGGAGGGATAAACAGTTAAAATTCCAGGAGCAGAGCAGCCTCTGCACACAGACTGGAGACAGACAGATCCCTGCTCCCGCTCAGGCACTGACCGGCTGTACGGGAGTGGTGGGGATGAAGAGCCCATAAAGCACCGAGCAGTGAGGAACACTCCACAAAACCCTAACGCTGCAAAAGAGACCCAAAAATGGGAAATACTGGCTCTGCAGCGTGTCTGCAGATGCAAAATACTCACCCAGCAGCTCTGCCGAAGACAAAAGCAGGCGAACATGGAGACATAACAAGGACACGACAGTGCTGCACATGGGACATGACAACCCCATGCAGTGCTACAGGCTGGGGGAGACTGGCTGGAGAGCTGTCAGGCAGAGATGGACCTGGGGGTGTTGGGGGACTGCAGGCTGAACACAAGCCAGCAGTGTGCCCAGGCAGCCAGGAAGGCCAAGGGCATCCTGGCTTGTGTCAGAAACAGTGTGTCCAGTAGGTCTGGGGAGGGGATTGGGCCCCTGGGCTGGGCACTGGGGAGGCTGCACCTCGAGTGCTGGGTCCAGTTCTGGGCTCCTCAGCATCAGAAGGACATGGAGGTCCTGGAGCGAGTGCAGAGAAGGGCAACCAGGCTGGGGAAGGGGCTGGAGGGCAAATCCTCTGAGGAGCAGCTGAGGGAGCTGGGGGTGTTGAGCCTGGAGAAGAGGAGGCTGAGGGGAGACCTTCTCCCCACCTGCCCTGCCCTGCCAGGAGGGTGCAGAGAGGTGGGCGCTGGTCTCTTCAGCCAGGGAACAGGAGCTGGGACATGGGGCAATGGGCTCAAGCTGTGCCAGGGCAGGGTCAGCTCAGCTGGGAGGGCAAAGTTCTTCCCTGGCAGAGTTGTGGGGCTGTGGCACAGGCTGCCCAGGGCTGAGTCACCCCCCTGGGGGTGTTTAACAGCTGGGGAGATGAGGTGCTCAGGGATACGGTTTAGCATAGGACAGGAACAGTTGGGCTTGATGATCTTAAAGGTCTTTTCCAACCTGGTGATTCTGTGGTATTCTGTGAAGTCTTTCACAGGATCCTGCTTGGGCAGGGGGCTGGACTTTCAAGGTCCCTTCCAAAGCCAGTTCTGTGAGTCTGTGAAGAGTTACCTTTAATGTCTGAAACAAAATTCAACCACTTCAACCGCTTGAAAAAGGCACCCTGGATCCATGGATTTTTCAGTCAAAAGGGACCACGGAGTAATATCCTTCTAATCTTTTCTATATCATAGACTTTGGTCACAGAATCATGGAATAAATCAGGTTGGAAAGAACCTCAGGAGATCTCTAGACCAACCTCCTGCTCAGAGCAGGGTCAGCCATAAAGTCAGGCCACACTGCTGAGGCCTTTGTCTAGTCAAGACTCTCAAAACCTCCAACAATGGAGGCTCCAAAAACCCTGTGTACTGCTGGCTCCACTAATTAAATATCCTCACAGTGAAAAAAGCTTCCTTGTACCCAGAAGGAACCACCTCACTGGATGATGCCCTGTGCCTCTCGTCCTCCCCAATGCACCATGAGGCTCTGTCTCCACTATAACCTCCCTGTGCACACTGGTGACGTCCCTACAATGCCTTCTTCAGGCTGAAGTGCTGTTCCTGTGGTCTGTCCTGCAAGTGTTTCAGCCCCCATCCATCCTACAGACCCTCTCCTGAACTCACATCAGTTGGGCAGTGCCATTCTCGTATGGTGGGCCCCACAGTGGATGCAGCATTGAGGCACGGTCTGTGGAGTGGAACAATGCAGTAATTATCCCTAGAGTGTGTGCTCCTATCAGTACATCCAATGTGCTGCTGGCCCTCTGTGACACCAGGGCACCCTGACAGACCCTGTGAGGAGCTGAACTCTGAACATATGGACTGAGGATGAAAGCCAAGCACCTTAGGACAACATCCAGCAGTGGAGAGGAGGTGGCCACGTCTGACAAAAAGGACGTTGCCAACAATAATACATACAACATGAAGTCCAACTCACAGGCCTGTTTGCATAACAAAATGAAATCCCATTTGCATAAGCAAAACCAAAGCCTTCCTGCCATCATCAGGCAAATACTGAAGTGTACAACCAATATAAACAGCAGGAGAGAACAATCAAAGCTTCAGCAGACCCCTGTGACAAACCTGTCACACCCAAACCATGCTAGTCACTTGGAAATGGTGCTCAGGTGAGTTACATGCTACCTGCCATAGGTGGGCTGGGTTCCCAAGGGCTGCCAGGTAAGCTAACAGACCACCCTGCCACAGCACACAACGCTCAGGGCCAGGGAGCCACAATTAGACTGGAAAGACTTGTAATTCTTCCTTCACAACTGATGCCTGGGCCACTTCACAAGACCCATATCAATACTGGAGTGATACGTGGAGAAGTGAGAAAGGATGAACCCCCCATGCAGCCGAGTGAGCCTCTTTGTTCCCACCACCGCCCTGGAGTAACTGTATAAATGCAAAAATCCAGCTAATGGAGCAGAACTGCTGCTGACCCAGCCAGAACCATCTCACTGCAACGGGAAAGAAACAGCAGCTTCAAAAGTGAAATCACAGACTGGTCAGGGTTGGAGGGACCTCTGGAGACCACCCAGCCCAACCCCTGCCAGAGCTGGGTCACCTCGAGCACGTCACACAGGACAGCATCCAGGGTCACAGGGTTGGGATCTCCCCAGAGAAGGAGACTCCCCAACCTCTCTGCCAGCCTGTCCCAGGCCTCGGGCACCCGCAGAGGGAACAAGTCTTTTCCTCATGTTGGGATGGTCCCTCCTGTGCTCCAGTTCCTGCCTGCTGCCCCTTATCACCCCTGAGAAGAGCGCAGCCCCAGCCCCTTGACATCCACCCTTTAGATATTGGTAAGTATTGATGGGATCCCCTCGCAGTTTTCTCTTCTCCAGGCTGAACAGCCCCAGCTCTCTCAGCCTTCCCTCCCACCAGAGGTGCTCCAGCCCCATCATCCTCACTCCCTCCCTGAACTCCCTGCTCCTGTCCGAACTGGGGAGCCCAGCACTGAACACAACTACAGATAACTTTGGCCTCACCAGGGCAGAGCAGAGGGGGAGAAGAACCTCCCTCAACCACACTCTTCTTAACACCTCCAGGTCCCACTGGCCACAAGGGTACAGTGCTGGTGATGGAGAGCTTACTGTCACCAGAACTGCCGGTTCCTTCTCTGCAGCACTGCTTCCCAGCAGGTCACCCCTGACCTGTACTGGTGCCTGGGGTTATTCCTCCTGAGGTGCAGGACCCTACACTTGCCCTTGTTGGATTTAATTTGGTTTCTCTCCTTCCCAACTCTCCAGCCTGCCCAGATCTTGCTGAACAGCAGCACAGCCTTCTGGTGTGTCAGCCACTCCAGTTCCATTCCCAATTTCCCAGTTTGGAATCATCAGCAAACTGGCTGAGGGTATACTGCCTCCTCATCAAGGCCATTGATGAATTTGTGGAGTAAGTCTGGACCCAGCACTGACAGACCCTTGGGGCACAGGCCTCCAACAAAGCTCTGTGTTGCTTATCACAACCATCTCAACCCTCACCCAACCCACACTTCCCAAGTTTACCTATGAGCATGTTATAGGAGACAGTGTCAAAAGCCTTGCCAAAGTCAAGGACAACAATATTCACTGCTCTCCCTTCATCCACCCAGCTAGCCATGCCATCATAGAGGGCTATCAGACTGGTCAAGTCTGGTTTCCCTTTGGTGAATCCACGCTGATCACCCCCAATAAACCTTCTTTTCCTCCACATGCTTGGAGATGACACCCAGAAAAAGCTGTTCCATCACCTTTCCAGGGATGGAGGTGAGGCTGACTGGCCTGTAGTTTCCTGGGTCCTCCTTCCTGCCCTTTTTGAAGACTGGAGTGACACTGGCTTTCCTCCAGTCCTCAGACACCTCTCCTGTTCTCCAGGACCCTTCAATGATGATGGAGAGTGGCCTACCAGTAACATCCATCAGCTCCCTGAGCACTCATATTGTTACAGCAGCCAAGCAGAGAGCCATCCTGACTGGAGAGCACTCATCTTCAACTGTAGGTCAGCCTCACTCAAAGAATGTTCCAAACAGCACGCTCTGGTTTTGTCTGGGGTTATCCAGAGAAGCAGTAACAGGCTCAGCCAGTTTAGCAAAACAAGAAACACCGGTAGCATCAAATACCAGCTCTTTTGGGTACATTCACCTCTGGCTTCGGCTGAGGAACCCAAGTACCTGTGCACTGAGACAGTCTCACGTACTGATGACCCATGGATCTAGGACATTGATAACATAAGGATGCCCGACATCCACTTTGCAGAGCTTCTCACCCAGCAGAGAGATGCAAAACCAGAATAGCCCTGGATCCCATGGAGCTGAGCACACATGAAGCACTTTACCTGCACTTGATTTATAAGCTGGGTTAGCACACGGCTCCAGCTCTGGTCAACAGTGAACCCTTACATGGGAAAGCAGGAGGAGGAAGTACCAGGAAGGAGGAAATACCAGGGAGGAGGAAATACCCACCTGATTTAGAAACGAGCTTCTGGCCTCATCTTCAACATGTCACGACTGCTCCCAGCAATGCAGCTGGGCGGCACTGGAGGTGGCGCTGGTCACAACTCAAAGAGGGAGATGCGTAACTCCCAAGTAAACAGAGACTTCTGACAGTGCTCTGCATCCCTTCCTCATTCCTTAGGAGAGGAACTCTGACTGTCCTACTCCAAAACTGGCTGCATCAGCCACCTCAGGCTCTGCAAGAGGGAACAGAGCCACCCACCGCTGCCTCACACATGGCCTTCATCAGCACCAGGCAGACACTTCACTGCCTGTGGACACAGCACAGAGCCCCCATCTGAAAGCCAACGCCTGAAAAACTGCAGAGGAGTTTCTGCTGGCCTGTTTTCCAGCCTGTCAAGGTCCCTCCCAACAGCAGCACAACAATCTGGCACACACAAAGTGACGCACAGTGCGTAGACACACAGCAAAGGCAGAAAGGGCCCTTGTAAGCCCAGTCTGTTGGCTGGAAGAGGCCCCAGAAAAAGTCTGGAGGAGGTTCCATCCTCCTCTCTGCAATTAGCATGCCACCAACTAAGCTGCATTTCTTCAGCTTGCTGACATGGTGGGCTCTCTCCAAACCTCAATCCAGCCTCTCTGACTGTTGATGTCTGTATCTGTGGAGCTCCTGGGATCAGCACTGAGGATGCCGCGAAGCCCCAGGGCAGGAGAAATCACAGAACCATCCCATGGTCAGGGTTGAGAAGGACCTTAGAGATCATCAAGTTCCAAGCACCCTGCCATGCGCAGGGACACCTCTCATGAGACTTTAACCTTCTTAGAGAAGGTTAATGGAACTATCAAGTTAGCCTAGAGAACCGCAGTGCTCAGACAGTGATGCTGGGAATTCGGACACCACCACCAAGGGCTTCCTTTCTGCTGCAGAGTAGTGCTCAGCAGGACCCTGCCTCCTCCCAGGCTCACTCAGTCATATCCAAGGGTGGAAAATTAAAAAAGATAAAAGACAGTGGATAAAAGGATTGGGACAAATTCAGCCCTGCAATGACCCAAGCAGTCTGATGATGCACGGCAGGGTTGGGGACACAGATCTAACAGGCCCACCGAGCTCCAGGGCAGCCTGCCGGTGCCTGGAGCAGTCACGGCCATGGAGTCCCTGCGGCAGCGCTGGGGCCCTGTGCCCCTCTGTGGTTCACACACAGCAACACCAGCCTGAGTGTCCTACAGCTCCCACCCCACCCAAAGATGCATCTCCCAGCCAAGCAGGCAGACACCATTAGGGTGCTGGAGCCTGGGGCACTGCTCCTGCATAGACTGCTCTGCTCTCCATCTCAGGCAGCCCTGGCCCACGTTAGTTTAATGCATCTTTTCTGAATCTTTGTCTCCTTGAGGCTAGAGCCAAAGGGCTTCTGCACTACCTGAGCCTGAGCTCCTGCTTTCCCTCACCTGCTGGTGCTGAGGCAAGGAGATCCCCCCTACACTCCCCCTGCCAGCACGTAAGAGAGACGCATGAAGCACAGCATAGTATTGATGCATCTGTCCCATTTCACCACCCGAACATCAGTCCTGCCAAAGGCACCGTGCCTGATCCCAGGGCAAGGGGACAGGACACAGGCGCCTGTTCTCCACCATTACCTTGCTCCTTGTCCCCATGTTTCCCCCTGTACCTGGAGAACGAGCCAGCTCCACAGTGCCCAAGAGGGAGGGAGGAGGGCAAGAGAGACCCGGGCTGCTCCTCTACCACCTTCCCCAGAGGAGCAGCCACACCATCCCGCAGCACAGGCAACTCAAGGGAGCTGCCTCAGTGCTGGGACCAAGGAGGGAGGCTGCCAAGCACCATCAGGCCATAGGGCCCTTCCTCCCCTCAGCCAAGCACGTTGTAAGCAGCCTCGAGGAAGCACCTCAGAGATGGGATGTTTCCCATGTTGAGGTGGCTGTGGCACGCTGAAGGGGAGCAGGACGTGTGCCACAGCAGTCTCACACACTGGCCAACGTCCCTGGCATAAAGCAGCAACACTTCATACATCTGGAGACCAGGCACTGGGGTGACACTGCAAACACGGCCTCCACACTAGAACTGCACAAAGCCTTTTGATTCTGCAGCTAAAACCGTGCCGGTGTTGCCAAGCTCAGCCAGCCAAGCAGCGAGCCTCAGATGCCTGTTTGTCCTCAAAAACAACCTGTGACAACCCAGGCTGCCGCTGAGACAAAGGACCACAGACCAAGCGCTTCTGCTGCAGGGGCTGAGCACACTGACAGTGCCAGCTGTGTTACTTCTCCAGCACAGCCCAAGGGGATCCACGTCAGAGGTTCTGGTAACCTTTCCAATGCTGGGAGTGCCAGCGACATGGACAGGTCCTCCTCAGATCTCACCACTCTGCAGAGAATTTCAAGCACCGCTGCCAAACCCCACCGGTACAGCCCCAGCACCTTCAGCAGGACAGCACACGTTTAATTAAAGGCAGGATCAGACTATAGCAGGAAAATAATTACAATTCCCCTGGTGATTCACGAGCAAGAGGAGGGCCTGGCTTCCCGTGCCACCAGAGGCTTGCTGCAGCACACAGCAGTGCTCCGTGTTTGTCTCCAGGCCAAAGGCACAGGGCTTGGCTGCTGTGGGCAGGTGTCTGTCTGTCTGCAGTGACACAGCTCGGGCAGCTCCGTGAAATGCTCCTGGCAAAACCAGATCACACACTTGAGCCTCGTGTTTCATTCACATGTTCCTGGCTACAGGCAGGCTCGACACCCAAGGAGCTGCAGCATCAGGATGCAGGAGCACATGTGTCTGCCCTTGCAGTCTTGGGCACCCACAGGCAGGAGAAGTGTGAACAGAATGGGGGTCCCTCCTTACACATCTGTGATGAAAGGAAGAACTGACCTGTGATGACTGTGGCTGTGGGACAGCCTTTGGGGAAAGCCAGCTGCATGAGAGATTCACATGGAGCCGGAAGCAAACACTGCAAAGCAAAATGCTTGGGAGCTGATCAGCTCCATGGTTAAACTCAGCCCTTCCGAGCCCTGTGCTCAACGCCAACACCTTACAGGTGAGGCCACAGAACCAGGAAGACTCCTGTCCCGTGGCCAGGCAGGACGCCAGCCCCAGGGGCTGCGCAGCTCCTCGGCAGAGCAGGACCAGCTCCACTTCCAGCAGCCTGGAGCTGCAGAGCAGGGAGCTCGACACACCTTTCCCTCAGCGGAGGGAAACCACCCAAGCAACGTGCATTCCCAGAACAGAGCCAGGAAGAATCACTCTTCCAGAAATCCAGGGAGGGTAATGCGGTTAATGGTAGCAGAGGTCAATAAAGCGGTCACCACTGCTGATGGATGTGAACATCAGTTTGGATGCACTTCAGCCACACAGGGAAGACAGGGTGCCCCGGGAAGGGCACCACTACCACTGTCCAGGCAGACCCCACCTGGATGCTCCTCTGACAGCCCTGAGCCAGCAACCCGGAGCAGCAGCCTGGGACAAGACCACAGGCAGTGGATCCAGACCGGTCCATCCCAAACAAGGACCGTCCCAAACAACTGACTCCAGCTACAGCAGCGTTTCACTCTCCACTCCTCGCAGCTGCCACAGACCCCAAGCACAGGTCACAGGAAAGGCAGCAGCTCAGCTGATGCTCTGCCACAGCTGGACACGGGGCACAGCAGCCCTTGGCCCAGCACACCATGGCACCACCTTCCCCATGCTCTAGCAGGGACAGCAAAGAGGGGTTCTTCTCCAGAGCACGGGAGGAGGAGGGGACGCTCCCCGCCTGCCCACACCAAGGAGGAGATGGAGGGATGGTCCCAGCAGCACAGAGCACTGGAGCTCAGAGCTGGGAGGAGACCAGCCCAAAACACAGGCAGGCTGCTCCCCGGCTGCCTGACAGGGCAGCACAGCCCTCCCTAAGCAGACTGGCCGGATTTCCGACTATTTAACCCCACGTATCAGGCCCTGAGGAATGCATTTCAAATATATAAAAGTACTTAAGCTGCAGGAACGCATTCCAGCCAAGACAAAGCGAGTTGTCTCCAAGCCAAAGGTTCGCCAGCTGCTGCTTCCCAGGCATCTAAGCAGGGACTGAGGAATGCAGACCCCTCTGGAGACGGACACAACTGTTCCTCTGCGGACAGCACGGTGCCCAGGACAGCAGAGTGGGACCTATGGTTCAAATGAAACGGCAGGCTTATTCAGGGCCACAGAAAGGAAATCCCCAAGCCAGAATTAGATCACAACACCACAACCAACACCTCGCTCTTGCGAAGAGCTGCAGGGGTTTTACTGACTGCAGCAATCCGCGGTCTCAGACTGCATCTCAAGCACGAAAGCAGCAACTGGAGGCCCCTCTGCCCAAAGGAGAACACAAACGCCCTCCACCCCTGGCCCTGAGTGCAAAGGGTGGGTGCGACAGACACATCAGCACTCCCTGCAGCAAACACACAGCATCCAGTGGCATCTTCCCCTGGAATACTCAAAAGCATCAATCTGGAGAGCTCTGCCAAGATCACTTCCCAAGACAGCATCTGGCTACTGGTGAAGCAGCAGCAGCCAACACAGTCCGAGTGCTACCCGAAGTCGTCTCCCCTTCCTTCACCATTCTACCATTCATCTCCAGCCAGGCCCTCCCTGGCACACCAGCACCTCAGGAGTGGCCTTCTGCAGCACTGCCAAGGGACCCAATCCAACAATCTAGTTCCCTTCTTCTAAACCGTCTTCTGACCAAAGAAGGGTTCAACCAGCAATTACAAGAAAGTAATTTACTTATCTGCAACGCCACAAAGATAAGCAACAAGGAAGAATGTCAAGAGTTATATATATGGCATTTTCTTGAGGTGGAAATGGCATCACCCTGCAGGTTTATACAACAGATGCATCTCCAGCACCAAGAGGTACCGTAACACAAACAAAAAACACCCCAACAAATAAGTCTGAACCCTGAAATGGGGAAATGGAGAGAAGGCAGACCAGAGTCAATTAACTGGTATGGAGAAGGGTGCTCAGACTACAGCAGACTCTACACTCGGGGTTCAGGGAAGCACATTTGGGGGCTGGAGGAGCCTCACGGAAGAATTAAGTGTCCCTGTGTGGAAGGAGACAGCAGGAGATTCTCAGACAGAAAAGACACAAACAAAAACGTCTCTGAACAGGAAGAGTACAAAGAATAGGAAGGTGCCAAAGCAGCTCCCAGGGGAGCAGCTCAGACATACAGCATTAAATACCCTGAACTAGGAATGGAAAAAGGAGGAGCCAGAAACCACAGAGAACCTTGCAAAGCAAGAGCTCTTCGGGCCATGGCATCCCTCTGCCTCAGCACCATCCACAGGCTTTACCCACTGCCTCACCTGAATTTCTATTGGGAAGGAAGTGAAACATGGTTATGAAATCCAGGAACATTCAGGGAACACACACAACAGGTCAGAGAATACCTGAAGAGGTTAACTTAGTCCTGCCTTTACCCCTAACCATCCACGAAATACCACGGAAACCATTCCTGGCAGACACGGAGAGATCAGAGAGGTGTCAGCAGATCAGGTAACAGCAAGTGCTGTGTAGGGCAGTATCACGTTTACACTTCAGAGAGTGTCCTGGACCATGAGCAAGGGAAGAGACCCTACACCAGTAACAGTCACTGAGGGACAGGAGGAGTCCCAAAGGGGAAACCTCAGCCCAGAGTAGCAGCTGGTGTGCCCAGAGATGTGGGCACGTTCCTGACCCCATGACAGAGACATGGGCATGTTCCTGACCCCATGACAGAGACGTATCTAGACTCAGCTGCATCAGCTGAACCTGGGGAAAGGCTGAGCAGGTGCTTCCACAGATGACCTCTCCGCATCACACAAAACCAGTGCGAAGGAAGATGTGGTGGCAGACAGTACTGTTTAGGCCATGGTCACCTGAATTTTCACAAAGTCTTTCCTTCACTGGACCAATATGCCTTTTTACCTCACCACTGTGCTCATTTAAACTTTCTCCAAGGCCTGAGTTCCTGCTGAGATCCGCACAGGGCAGCTCACCCACATGCTGTCCAACAATGAAGACGAGCACACAACCCAGAGCTCGGAGAAGTTAGTACTTATCATCAATTCTTATTTGCAGACAAGATCACTTCCATGCTCCTCCTTCCTCTTCTCTTGTTGGCGTGTCCAAGGAGTGCATGTCCAAGAGCTTTATCAGCTCTTTATTCCACAACTGAGCCATTCCCTAACTACTATTCAGCTACTACCACTCCAGCACAAACCCTGAATCTCCCCGGCCACCACCCAGGATTTATCAGACAGACAGCTACTCCATGGGACGTGAAGGGTGAGGGTGAAGTGGCCTGTGGCCTGCTTTTATTTCAACTCCTGGGCCGCAGCACATCCCGAATACCTGGCTTTGGGAGAAACAAAACCACATCCCTGTGTACACATTAACTCGTAGGGCTCCTGAGCTCCTGGAAGGAAGAGAGGGGCATGCCAACTCTGTGCACAGGTCTCACAACTAGCAAGTGAAACCAGTTTCTTGACTGGTTTTGTTAAACAAACGCAGCTTCCAGTTTTGACAAGGCCTGTGATGCAAAGGCTTCACATGCAGAACGAGAAAGGTGCCCACCCCAAACCCAGGCCTCAGTGGGCACCAAAGCTGTCCCATCTCTTACGGCACGGTGAGGAGTCCAGTCACTGGTGATTTGTGGTTCCCAGGCTTTCCCAGAGACGGGCTATTAGCACGGAAAGATTAAAGGGAGCAGCTTTACTCCTCCACCGAGGTAAATAAAACCCACGATCCTCCTTCCAGGCCCCAGATGCCAGGAAATTAAAAGCTACTCTTAATTAGCTTTGCGAGGCCCCACCTTGTCTTGGGAAAGTGACAAACAGGGCGCTCAGGTTTCACCCTGCCCGTGCAGCAGGCTCCCAGGCTCTGGACAAAGGACACCCGCGCTCTTGCCCCAGGCCAAGGGCAGCCAAACAGGAGGAACGGCTGAAACACCCACTGCTTCTACCAGCCTCCAACAGCCTTGCCAAGATGCAAACAGGAACAAGCCAGGGCAAGGAGCCCGACTCGGCACCCAAAGGCCTCCTCTCTCGCCGGTGCTCTAGCCAGGTATCCATCTCCCGTAGCTTTCAGCAAGAGGTAGCAGCAGCTCACCAGGCCTGAGGAGGAAAGTCATCTGCACGGCACCCAGTTTACAGCAGGAGCTTTGGTAAGGGAAAGGCAAAGCAGAGGAACTGCAAGCCCCGGGATGAGACATCCCCAGGCCTGGCTCTTCAGCACCACCACTACTCAAACTTGGGCTATCAGCGCTGGCTCTCCGTTTCCTCCTCTCCCCTCCGGTGATCCCTCAGCCTGTCCCACCACCACCTCATTACACTTCCTACCCAAGTACCCCTCCAGCAGCCTGTTCCTCTGCAAGCTCTGGCTGACACACAGAGAGGAGGTCTCCTCCCTCCTCCGCATTGACTTGTTCCTAATTTTCAGCCCCCACTCAGCTCCACCCTCTCTTCCTCCTACACCAGGTCCTACAAGCTCTGCTCCACCCGGGTCTCCTCCAGCCTCTCCCAACTCACCATGCGCCAAACCTGAGCCCTCCTCTGAAAACCCAGCAAGAGCCGCTGGAGCCCTGCTGACCACGCTGCGCTCCTGGGCCGTGGCCGGCTCCGTCTGCCACCTCCAAATCCCTCTGCCGAATTCCAGACCGTGCTCATTCCTTTCGGGTGAGACCTGCACCGCTCCTGCTCGCAGCAGGACTAAACGAGTCGGGCGGTTTTTGCAGCTCTTAATTTAGGAAGGCTTGATGCCTACCTGACGAACCTGCTCCTTACCCTGATGCTGCATCATGCTGCACACTGCGGTCCTGTGAAAAGCACTTCACGCAAGCCAGGCAGAGCAGGAGCCAGCACGGAGCTGGAATTCCTCCTCTGGAATTCTGACACCCTCACGAAGGGCATGGGGAACTTCCCAAGCATTCCCCGTTAAACCATGCTCCCCCCCCCCCCCCCCAGTTAAACCGTGCCGTCTTGCCCCTGCACCAAATCCCTCCAAGAAGGCAGCAGATGCTCAGAGTTAATCTGGCACTTCGAGTAGACAGAGCACAGCCACCACGACTCTGCACAAATCTGAGCTCCAAACAGGAAATATTCCACACCAGTAAATAAAAAGAAGGAAAAAAAGAAGCAAGAGCAGACAGAAGAGAGTTTGTCAGTGTGGGAAGGAGAGAAACAAGCGCTCGGTTCTCCACCTTGGAAGAGCGAGTTCAGGAAAGGCGGCGGGATCGCCTGGAAGTGCCAGGAGGCAGGCAGGCCACCTAATCAGATCAAGGGCAAAGCAGCAGCACCAAGGGGACCTGGAAAGTTCTGGTGGAGGAAAGCGGTGACACAGAAAGAGCAGGAGATCGCCACATGTCAGACGGGTGAGGCCCGGTAGCGGGAGCCAGGTAAGAAAACCCCCAGGACCCAGACAAATCCGAACACTCTCACAGGCAGCTGCTGGCTAGTGTAAAGCAAGAGAACCTCTCCAACAGCCAGCTGCTCCTCTGCAATTTTGCTTCAAGAAACCTGTGCGTGGAGGCCCTACCCAAAAGCCCTGTTCGAGCCCCTAAGAACAAGCTTCCTCTGGTCAGACTTGCTGCCAAAGACCGCCCATGCTCTGCCCCTCACCCATCTCCCTCTGTGCTCTACAGGCATGCCTCAGCATCCCCTAAACCCTTCTCCCAAGGAATGGCTGCAGGCAGCCCTAGTCTGTGAAACAAGCACCCTGTCTTCCTTCGTGGTACATGTGCAGGAGAGACTGGGAGGAGGATTCACAAGAGGCACGTTTACAGGCAGCGCTTCCCAACTGGAAAGCATCCTCCCTACCCCAACTGAAGACTTCTCTCGGGAAAATCGTGTGCTCAAATATTGCTGTCGTCCTGGAGGAAGGCAAATTTAGTCTTAATTTTCATCCTGTATCCACCTCACACAGGCTCCTGTGTTGGGGTATCTGTCCCTCCCTACATGGCCCCAACAGTAACATCCTGTAGGAACACCCCTCCAGCATGCAATCTGTGAGCCTGGGACTAAAACTCACACCCTCGTTACCACTCAATGAAGTTCTGTTAGCACAAAACACTAGGACACACACTGGGTCAAACCCCAGGTAGATCCAACCTTGCATCCTCCTTCCACCAAACAGCAGATCGACTGCCTCCAACCACCCACGGCACCAGCTGCAGGAAGCTTGGAAGGGAGGCTGGAAAGGGCAAAGACTGTGGGACCTATTTCTGCTCGCTCTTCCTGATGTGTCTCCAGGGCACAGCATCTGCGGGCAGCACCCACCAGCTCCTTGGCTTTTTTCAGGGATGCTCCACCTGTTTCCCCTCCTGTTCCCCAGCTGCACATCCTTCTTCCCCCCAACTCTGCTCTGTTGAGACCCCACCTGCAGCTCTGTGTCCAGCTCTGGGTCTCTCAGCACAAGGAGGACATGGACCTCTTGGAGCAGGTCCAGGGGAGGCCATGATCCGAGGGCTGGAGTACCTCCCGTATGGAGACAGGCTGGGAGGGTTGGGCTGGTTCAGCCTGGAGAAGAGAAGGCTCTGGGGAGACCTCCGAGCCCCTTCCAGCCCCTGAAGGGACCTAAAGCTGGACAGAACTGTCTGTAAGGGCATGGAGCGATGGGACAAGGGGCGATGGTTTAAACTACAGCAGGGCAGGGTTAGATGAAACCTTAGGAAGTTCTTCCCTCTGAGAGTGGCGAGACATCAACACAGGTTGCCCAGAGAGGTGGTGGAAGCCCCATCCCTGGAGACATTCAAGGCCAGGCTTGATGAAGCTCTGAGCAACCCAATCTAGTTAAAGGTGTCCCTCCAGCAGTGGGACTAATGGCCTCAGAAGGTCTTGCCAGCCCAAGGCAGCCTGTGATTCTCTATCCAGGTATCTGACGCTCACCTTGCTGGTGAGGGAGCAGGCAGTCGGGTCTTGCCAGGGAAGGGCTGACACCCGACACGACTGGAGCAAGCCCACGGCAGCTGCAGATGGAAGAGTGAGAGTGCAGCAAATCCAAAGGGATGGTTCCTCTCATCCCTCGTAGGATATGCAGCACAAGCAAGGTGGTGTCCCAATATACACGCTTTTTGGTTGTTTTCTCTTCATAGAATTATAGAATCATAGAATGGCATGGGTTGGGAGGGACCCCAAGGATCACAGAGCTCCAACCCCCTGCCACAGGCAGGGACACCAACCTCCAGGCCTGGAGCCACACAAGGTTGCCCAGGGCCCCAGCCAACCTGGCCTTAAACACCCCCAGGGATGGGGCACCCACCCCCTCTCTGGGCAGTCTGTTCCAGCCCCTCACCACTCTCTCTGCAAAGAACTTCCCCCTAATATCTAACCTAAACCTTCCTTCCTTTAGCTTTAATCCATTCCCCCTAGTCCTGACATTGTCTACCCTTCCACGAGCCATTCTACTTCTTTCCTGACCTCCTTTAAACTCTGAGCAACTACTACATTGTAAGGCAAGGCGTCCCACACTCTGGCTTAACCGCAATTTGTGTGAGGAATTATTTTATTTATTCTGAACTGAGCCCTTTTCGGTCTCACTTAGCGCCCTCTGGTCCTGGGGCAGGAAGGGGCGGTGGTCTGTTCATCCCCTCTTATGCTCCAGACTCTGTCAGCTGATGGAGGAACAGCACCATCTCTCTCAGACTGAAGCAATCATGCAAACATTTCTTTTCCTTGTGCAAAAGCTGTTGCACATTGCGTCTGATCACCCCGTTTCCTGCTCCCCACTCTCTGTACCTCTTTTGACTTTACTGTCTCACCTTTGACACTAGGGGACCAGAACCTGATCTGTTTTCTATCGTTTTTCTAGTAGTTCCTAGCCAGAAAAGCCTAAAAACAGGGGGAACTCAACTCATGATCCCAGGATGGGTCATGACAAGAGCTCTGACACTCACGAGCTGAACAGACCTAATACCTGAGTTAAACAAGCACCTTCACAAACACAAACTCTTTGGGTGACAGCGGAGGCAGAGTACCTGTTGCCACAGACAGGGCTGCACCTACCTGACCACAGACTAGATAAAACATCCGTGGACAGTTTTCACCCATAATCCAAGCAATGCTCTTCAAACACTAACCAGACTCCAGTAACACCTCAGATTGAAGAGCTTCTATGTGAGCACACAGCAGGACTGCAGCTATTCAGCAGGATACAGAGGAGCTGAGCTGCGTGAGCATCTGTGCTGGGACCGGCAAGTTCACTGCAGGTATGTTGCAATTAGCCTCCTCTGTGGAAACCCTCGCACCCTTCCTAAGCCCTGACCTGCCTACAACACACATTTTCCACTAGTTTGAGAAATATCCTCCTATAACAAGATCTCAAGCTGCACGCCAGGAGAGAGCTGGTGAAGTACGACACCCGTGTCTCTGTACCTGAGCAACGTGCCCTTGCAGCTGAAGCCCATAAGCAACCTGGCTCATGGTAACTCAAAGGCAGACAGGCTGGAAAGACAGAGAGAAAAAAACCCAAACCAGACACATCAGGAGGTTGAGAATCTGCTGTTTCTGTACCAGAGAATCAGTTTGGGTTGGAATTCATGAACTGTGTGACAGAACTGAACCAAATTATCTTGGCCCAAATCAAAAGCCAGTTTTGGGTCCGCATGCTTTGGTTTTGTTCCAGATTCCATGGCAAGTTTCACAACACTCCAGTAATGCAACAAGAAACTTGAAGACAAGAAATAATGACCTATTTCCCAATTTTTTAAATAAAAAAGTGACTTAGTGTATATTCGCTGACGAGCATCCACCCAGAACAGCTACAGTCAAATGCTTTCCTCTGACGCCAGCAATCCTTAACCTTCTAACATCAGCACAGCTTTCCAGGGGGATGTGGCAGAACTTCCTCCTGAACACCCCACATCCAGTAAGGCCTCATGGCCTTCTCCTTCCCGAGAGGCAGCCTCAAACTCCAGCTCTTGCTGGCAGCGTCCTACACTCCGGCTTACCCAGCAGAACAGGAACACTGTCAGTTTGATTCCTGCGGAACCCAAACCCGATGGCTGGGGCCGGACCCAAGACTCCCACCTTGCAGGAACAAACCCTCTGGGAGCCAGAGACACCTGGGTCACGCCGGCAGCTGCCCACCAAGACCTCCAGCCTTCCACTTCCAGGGAGGAACAGCCTTGGCACGGTGTATGGCAGCGCTACGGGTTTCACAGAACCAGGGAGCGTCGGGGGCTGGAGGGGACGTCAGCACATGGCCTGAACCCACCCCACGCCGGGCCCCTCGAGCGATGCCCCGGGGCTGAGCAGATGCCCCGGCATCGAGCGCACAGACCTCTGCCGTTTGCAACGAGCTCGTTCGGGGACCCCGCGGCTCCCGGGTCGCGCTCTCCTCAGCGGCCTCCCTGGCTCCCGGCACTGCCGGTCTCGGCGCGGCGCCCGTCCTGCCGCGGGCGGAGACCCCCGCGTCGGGCAGAGAAGCCCTCCGCGCCGCCCGCCAGGCGAGGGGCTCCCCGCAGCGAGCCGCACGGGCGCCCGCGGGAGCGGGAAACACGCCCGGGACCCCCGCTCCGGCAGCGCGGGGGCTCGGCCCGGCCGGCCCCGGGCTCGGCAGGGAAGTCGGCCGGGGCTCACAGACCGGAGCCACGCTCCGCTCCGAGAACGGGAGAGGAGCGGGAGAGGAGAGCGGCGCGGCCGGGACGAGGCCGCTCCCGGGTAGGCCGGGGCAGCGCCCGAGAAGCGGCTTCGGGGAGGCGGCGGCGGCCTCGGGCGGCCCCGGCAGGGCGGCGGAAAGGGGCGGCCTCCCGCCGGGCCGCGGCGGAGCGAGGCCTCCACCGGGGCCTCCCGCCGGACCAGCGACCGGGGCGCGGGAGGCCCTCCCGCCGCGGGCCGCGGCCTCACCTTGGGCAGCTCCCGGAGCTGGTTGGCGTCCAGCAGCAGCTCCTCCAGCGAGCGGCTGTAGCGGTAGATCTCCTCGGGCACGGCCTGCAGCGAGCAGTGCCGCCGGTCCAGCGCCTCCACGTGCCGGTTGCAGCGCCAGAGCGGCGGCATGCACCGCAGCATCGCGCCGGGGCTCGGCCGCGATCGGCTCCGGCCGCGCAGGGGCGGGCGCCGCCGCGCCGGGAAGGGGCCTGCCCGAGGGAGGGCCCGGATGCGCGGCGAGGGGAGGGGAAAGGAGGGGGGGCGGGCGCTCCGGCGGCGCCCAGCGCCGGGTCCCGGTTCCGCCGTCCGGCCGCGCCGCGCCGCGCCCCTCGGGCCTGGCCGCCGCGATCGGGCCCGGCCGCCGCGATCGGGCCCCGCTGCTCCCGCCCGAGCCCGGTCGGCTCCTGGGGCCGCGCCGCCCCCCCGCGAGCGTCCCTGGGAAACGGAGTCCGCTCCCGCCCTGCCCCGCGCCCGGGGAACCGCCCGTCCCGGGAGCCGCCCGCTTAGGGAACCAACCGCCCTCCCCGGGAACCTCCCGGCCCCGGGAGCCTCCCGGCCCGGAGCCGCCGGGCGGAGCAGCGCCCGGCCCCGGTGCTGCCCCGAGGAGCGGCGGCCGCAGGGCCGATGTCCCGGTTCAACCCGCGGGACGCCGTTGGAGAAGGACTCGGACGCAGCTCGGCGAGACCCCCCCCTTCCCTCCGCCCAGGCGGCTGCCGGTAACCGGTGAAGGCATCCCGGGGCACGGGGGTGCCCGAAGGCTCCGGTCCTGCCCGCACGCCGAACGCGGGGGACGCGGCCGAGGCTACACAAGCAGCATCGGGCACCGGCAGTCACCGGCCCGGGGCGGGTTTAAACACACGAGTGCGTTCAGCGCTGGGACGTGTCCCTGGCTCACAGTGCTGCCTCGTGCCCGTGATGCGGAGCCCCGAGCAGCTGTCGGCAGGACGATGCGATGCTCCTTGTTCTCAGCCAGCGCGGCTTTCACAGCTCCCCAGCCTCCTCACCGCCCTTTATGCACAGAGTCGTTTGTAGGGGTGGGAAGGGACCCCCAGAGCCCATGGGGTCCAACCCCCTGCCAAAGCAGGGTCCCTAGCACAGGGCACACAGGGCGGTGTCCAGACGGGGCTGGAATCTCTCCGGAGAAGGAGACTCCACACCCCCTGGGCAGCCTGGCCCAGGGCTCCCTCACCCTCACTGGGAAGAAGTTCTTCCCCACATTGGGGGGAACTCCCTGTGCTCCAACTTGAGCCCAGCGCCCCTTGTCCTGTCCCCACAGACACTGAGAAGAGGCTGCCCATGTCCCCCTGTGTCCCACCCTTCAGCTATTGATCCCCATTGATCAGATCCCCTCTCAGGCTGCTTCTCTCCAGGCTGAACAGTCCCAATCTTCTCAGCCTTTCCTCACAGGGGAGATGCTCCAGGCCCTTCATCATCTCCCTGTCCCTCCTCTGGACTCTCTCCAGGAGATCCCTGTCTTTTCTATCCCAGGGAGCCCAGCACTGGCCACAACACTGCAGGTGGGGCCTGAGCAGGGCAGAGCAGAGGGGAGGATCCCCTCCTGTGACCTGCTGGCCATGCTCCTTTGGATGCCCCCCAGGATCCCCTTGGCCTTCCTGGCCTCTGGGGCACACTGCTGGCTCATGGCCACCCTGTCACCCACCAGGACCCCCAGGTCCTTCTCTTACCTGGTTATTGCTTCTCATTTATCATCTCTTCAACTTCCCACCTCCAGCCTTCCAGTCTCATCCAGTCATTACACACCTGCCCCTCCAAGCACACCTCTGTCCCACCTATTGGGTCCTCACCCCAGCTCTTAGAGTGGACATCAGGAAAACCTGCAGAGATAACGGCTTGTTCCTCACTGAACCTGGTGCTTCCTCACACACACTGGGACTGTGGCACAGGCTGCCCAGGGAGGGGGCTGAGTCCCCAGCCCTGGGTGTGTTGAACAGAGGGGAGATGAGGTGCTCAGGGATCTGGGTCAGCACAGGACAGGGACGGTTGGACTTGATGAGCTTAAAGGTCTTTTTCAGCCCAGTGATGCTGTGATGATTCTATGTGACAGGCAGAGCCCAGCACCCCAGAGCAGCCTCAGGCAGAACCCCCCAAGGCAGCACGTGGGCTCCATTTCTGGGCAAAGCACAACTAGTGTGAGGCATCAGTGGGTGTAGTACTCCCAGAAATCACTGAGATAGGGAGAATGGGAGCGACTCCAGGGACTATGAGAGAGATGATGGATCAGGAAATGGTAAAATTTAGGGTCGTCTCATAGCGTTTGTACCAAAATGCAGCAGGAATCTCCCAATTCTCTTCTAGGAAGAG
Organism: Hypotaenidia okinawae; assembly: GCA_027925045.1. Classification (NCBI taxonomy): domain Eukaryota; kingdom Metazoa; phylum Chordata; class Aves; order Gruiformes; family Rallidae; genus Hypotaenidia; species Hypotaenidia okinawae. The sequence goes on from BSDF01000002.1 coordinate 165,417,430, forward strand.
GAGGGTCTGGTGATGCTCAGAAAAGGGTTTCATTAACAGGTCTGCCTAAATTTCAGCACAAGCTTTAGGTTATGTCCAGGGCAAAGAACAAGGATTCCAGTTATGCCTGAGATCACAGGTTGGACCTGATGGAGTAGGAAAAGCAGCAGTTCACACAGAATAGAAGGCAACCCACAACGGGTGCCTGGGAGGGAGCTGAAACTACGGGGACCTTTTGGATGTATCCAGTACCAGGAGACAGGCAAGTTGCTGGTCACACAGGTATTTACTCACAGACAGCAGGGACGCCTACGTTCTCATCACTTAAGAGTCTGAGACAGGCTGACACGGGAAAGAAGCTGGTCAGAGAGGAAGACTCACAGCTTCCAGGCTCGAGCTCTTCTCCACCAGTGCCCAGGAATTACAGGTGAGATGAGGAGGAAATAAGGGTACCTACCCCCAGTGCAAAACGCCTGTGTGAGAGGGAGAGAGAGAGAGATCTCTGCAGCAGCAGCAGCAGCACCCTGTCTTTGCAGGAAAGGAGCATCGCCCAGAGGTCTAATGTCAGTGGGAACAGAAGGGATAAAGCTGAAGCTTTGCTTCTGGGAGATCCAGGCATGGATTGTCAGGAGAGGCTGACAGGCTTCAGTAGTGACTCTCCACAGACCTGCCAGGGAAAGGTCTGGTAATTAGTTTATTAAACTAATTTAAAAATCCTCAGCTGTCAGTGCCGGTTATTCCAGCTGTCCTGTGTTACCTGAAGGACTGTTGTCTTAGAAGCATGAACACCAAGTACCCTTCCCTGGTACTGTTCAGTCCTCCTCGGTCAGTAGCCGTGGGTAGGCTAGGGCACTTGCCTCTGTCAGCAACACCAGTCCTGTCCCTCTGTCTGTCTCTCCCAGTGCACAACAGCCACAGAAATGGAGATCCACACAAGAGGCAGCACCTACAGCACACAAGACAAACCAGGATTTGACCTGATTCATACTGAGAAGTGAACCATGGACCTGGAATGAAGATGATGCAGACAGACAGTCTGTCCAGGTATCAGTGGGGTAGTGAAACGCCTTCTTGTGGATATATTCAACTCCAGACTGGTACTTCCCAAGTTACTTCTTCTCCTCTGCTTGTCTGCCATGCAGGAATTACCCAGGTAACCCACAGGATTTACAGAATTTAAACTCTATGCAAGGAGCAGCATCACACGGGCTACAGCCCTGAGATGTGTGGTCTGGGGCCAAAGAAAACACCAGTGTCAGGCACCTCCTGAATTGGGGGTATGTACACAGCATGTATTTAGTCTGGAGAAGAGGGGGCTGAGGGGAGACCTTCACCCCACCTCCCCTGCCCTGCCAGGAGGGTGCAGAGAGGTGGGCGCTGGTCTCTTCAGCCAGGGGACAGGAGCTGGGACATGGGGCAATGGGCTCAAGCTGTGCCAGGGCAGGGTCAGCTCAGCTGGGAGGGCAAAGTTCTTCCCTGGCAGAGTTGTGGGGCTGTGGCACAGGCTGCCCAGGGAGGGGGCTGAGTCACCCCCCTGGGGGTGTTTAACAGAGGGGAGATGAGGTGCTCAGGGATATGGGTCAGCACAGGACAGGAATGGTTGGACTCAGTCTTAAAGGTCTTTTCCAACCTGGTGGTTCTGTGACATGCAGGATTTAAGCTGGTGATTAGTTCTCTGATTTGCCTTAGTGTTCCAAGTCTAAAGCAAGGGACTGGGGAAGAAGTGCTTCAAAGCTGGGGTAAGCCGGGGTGGGGGGTACAGCAGGAGCAGCATCGACAGGAACCAATTTAAGATGAATTCACGTGGTCTCCTGGAATCACAAAGCACCTGAGTGAGCTCACTGGAGCACCCGCATCGAGCCCTGGTTTTCGGGAAGCCATCCTGCCGCAGTGCAGGAGGCCTCTGGCAGGGTGCAGGAGCTCACAACCTCCTGTCCGACCCAAGGCCTTGGGAGCCAACCCCGCACAGCAGGTACAGGGCTGCTGCCGTGCCACATCTCACCCTGCTCCAGCTGTATCCCCTTCAGGGCAGTGCTTGGGCCTACAGCCTTTGAGAGCTGAAGTTTCCACCCCCTCTGCTGATCCGGGGCCATGAGGCAGAGAGAAGACACGAAGGCCCACCCAGAGCTGCCCGTTGGCCTCCACTGCCCACCCACACAGCTCCTTTAGGGGTTAGAAAGGCTGAACTCTGTTTGTCCAGCCCAGGACGTAAGCTCCTCCGCTCAGGCAAAAGGCTTCCATCCTTACCCCACACATTTTTGGGATGTTTTCGTTAAAACCTGGAGCCGCCTCTGACAGTTGCCACCAGACAGAGCTACCCAAGCGCTTGTGCAGCTGCACCCGCTCAGCTTGCTGCCAAAAATAAGGTGAGGGAGCAGCTGCTCAGCCCCATTTTGGCTCAGTCCCTTCTGGTACACACAGAACTCCGTGACACCCCCCACCAGCATCACCATCGCTCTCAGCACGGCTAAAGATGGACGTGGGGAACTGCAGGAGACAAATGTGGCAGGTTTCAGGTTCTCGTGCCCTTCAGCTAATTACTGCAGACACGGGCTGGAACCTAATGAGACCAGTACAATTCCCTTCCCAACTTCACGTTCACTGGCCTTTGGTGGGGAGTGACACTCAAGGTGCTGTGACTGCTTCCAGGCGTCCAGGTTCCTTCTGCACAAGCTGCCTGTGTTTTTCAAGCACTCCACCAGCCTGGAGACCAGGGATCCCCTGTGCAGGGATCCACTGAGGAAGCCCTCACAGACACAGCCAGCTGAGAGCTGCTGCTCTGCAGAGGCCTGTCCTGCAGCAGGAGAAGTTTGAAGGAGCTTGAAGGTGAAGTAACTTGAGGACAACCTGTTGTCACCCTGTCAGAACACTGCTCAGGCTACAACCAAGAGGAGGAGCATGGAGCAAGGCTGAAGCCCTCCAGGCTAACGCAGATGCACACGTTTCTTTGGGCTCCCACCAGGCCCAGGTTGTGCCTGTACAACTTTCCCAGTTTGCTGAGAAAGCACAATGGGAAACATGACAATGGGAGGAGTACACCATGCGGTGGGAGCTGGGGGCTCCAGGGGCATCTCTGAAGGGACATCTCTGAGGGACAAGGGAGGGAACAGTGAGATGACAGCTGTTAATTCAGGGAAGGGTCCTACACAACCAGTGGTCCTGGGGACAGGCAGCTCCTCCCAACATCACAGCCCAAGGGAGCGCTCCTTCCAGACCCCCCCGACCAGTTTCATGCTTCTCTGCCCACACCCAGCTTCAGGCCGAAGTCGCCCAGGGGGGTACCCACAGGGGTGGTGACCCAGGAGAGGAACACCACAGACCTGGCCCACCAATTGGTTATCCTCATCCTCTTCTCAGCCTTTTCCAAGTCCCAATCCCGACCCTGCTGATTAAGCCACATCCACTTCACAGGAAGCAGACTCCTGCCAAGCCTGACACGCTGCTGACCCACTGGTCTGGCTTTTAAAACACCTATTTCTATATCTTAAGCCATTAGATACGTGTGCATCAACCTGGGTTCTATTAAGATATTTAGGGGTTGGGCTAAATGACCTTTAAAGGTCCCTTCCAACCCAACCTGTTCTGATTTTATGTTCCCAGGGGAAAAGCCCACCCCAATCCTTTTAAATTTAATTTCTATTCAGGATTATGTTCTGTCTGACAGTGATTTCTGACTTCACAGTCAGCTCAAGCTACAGCATTTTACTTACAATGTTGTACAACACCTGATCTGAGACTCACAGACTGGTTTGGGCTGGAAGGAACCTCAAAGATCAGCTAGTCACACCCCTGCCATGGGCAGTGCCACCCCCAGCCCAGGGTGCCCCCAGCCCCCTCTGAGCAGGCCCCAAGCCCTGCCAGGGATCCCGGGGCAGCCCCAGCTCCTCTGGGCACCCTGTGCCAGGGCCTCCCCCTCCCCAGGAAGGATTTCTGCCCCCCAGCCCCTCTCCATCCCCCTCCTGCAGCTGAAGGCCGTTCCCCTGGGCCTGGCCCTCCCTGCCCTGGGCACCAGCCCCTCCCCAGCTCTCCTGGAGCCCCTCGAGGGCCAGGAAGGGGCTCAGAGCTCTCCCCAGAAGCACTGCTCCCTTCCCTTCACTGAGCCAGCCCAGCTCTCCCAGCCTGGCTCCACAGCAGAGGGGCTCCAGCCCTCCCATCATCTCCGGGGCTCCTGGGGACTGGCTCCCACAGCTCCCTGTCCTCCTTGTCCTGGGGCCCCCGAGCTGGAGGCAGGGCTGCCGGGGGGTCTGTGTCCCCGAGCAGAGCCCAGGGGCAGGATCCCCCTTGCCCAGCCCTGCCGGTGCCGCTGCCGGGGACGCAGCCTGGGACAGGGGCAGCTTTTGGGGCTGCTGGCTCATGGAGCTGGATCCTGTTGGGCTTCTGGCCCCCAACACCCCCAAGTCCTTCTCCCCAGGGCTGCTCTCCCTCCCTTCTCTGCTCAGCCTGCCATCATGCTTGGGACTGTGATGACCCATGTGCAGGACCTGGCCCTTAGTGAAGCCCACCATGGCTCACTCCTCCAGCCTGTCCAGGTCCCTCTGGGTGACATCCCTTCTCTCCAGTCTATCAGCTCGGTGTGATCCCCCATCGAGGGGGAACTCAATCTCACCCTACAGCAGCCGTCCCAGTCTGACCCTGAAGGGGCAGCGCTCGTTACCCATCTCCCTTTCACGCGGAGCTGTTGAGTGCAACTCTCTGTGAGCAGCCATCCAGCCAACTCCTCATCCACCTAACACCTCACCCACCAAACCCATGTATCCCCCATTTAGCGATGATGATGATGTACAAGACTGTCAAAGGCCACACACAAGTCAAGACACGATCTTCTGTCACGACATTTGACCTGTCAAGACCTTTCTGAAGTTACTTCAGTCAAACACCATCTCCTCAGCTGGGTAAGGGTGGCTGCCACAAGCACTTCCCATGCAGGCTGTCGCTCCTCCGTCTCTGCCCCTCACATCAGCTTTGATCTGCTCCGGGTTTGAAGCCAGCAGCAGCGCAGGGAGACTTCCAGCCCCCTCCTCCTAAATCCAGCCAAGAGAAGGGGAGCAAACAGCAGAAAAGGGACACCAGGCAGAGCTCAGCCACGGGACAAGCATCCTGGTTTTCTTTAGGAGGAATAACAAACCCTGGGGTGAATGTTCTCCTGCACCACAAACCAAAGCATCAGAGAAGCTACGCTGTGAAACTGGGGTGAGGGGGAGGTACTGGCACACCACGGGTGCCAGAAGCCAGTGGCACTTCCAGCAGGGGTGAGGAAGGACAAACACCACTTCAGCATGTGTGCATGGGGTGTGATGAGCTGCTTTTGGGAAAAGCTGAGCAACACAAAGGGGGCTGCTGGGGCAGAGACCAAGGAAGGAGCAAGCTGGTCCCAGGAGACTTGGGCTATCAAAGCAAGCTGACAACAGCTGGGTTGCTGGTAACTTGGAATGGGTTAGAAACAGGAAAAAAGGGAAGAAACAGGTTAGAAACAGGGAAGAAAGGTTATTTAAGCTAACAGGCAACAGCAGTACAAAAGAAGCAAACATAGATTAGCCATAATTAAACAGCAAGCACACTTTCCTAACCCTCAGCAGAAGAACAACCCTTTTGTTTGAACAAGACACAGAAGTTTCACTTTAAAGCCCTGTCTGAGCATAGAAGCCACATGGAGCTGTAGGCTCAGCTCAGAATTCCTGCTGGAGCTCTGCTGTGATCTCTCAGCCTTGAGCTCTTCACCTGAACCTGCTCTTTTCCTCAGAGCTGTGCTGGTACCAGTGAGCTGTAGCAGGGATTCAGCAGCCCCTCACACACCTCTGTACTTAAAATAACGAGCTCATTCCATTCCCACTCATTACAGCAAACACACTCAACCTTGTCAGTGCTCCTGAAGCTCAGAGCCCTGAGCCAGAGCCCCAACTTCCCCCCAGGGCAGGGGTGTGCTCCCTGTCGCTGTCGGCTGGGCACTGGTTCCAGAGAGCCCTTGGGAGCTGCATCCAACACATGGCCATCCTCAGCCCGGCCGCCTGACCTGCCACTCCTGTGTGGGCACATGAAGGAAGGGTCAGCTGGGTAGCACTGACCCATCAACAAAACCAGGGCGTCCAGAAAGGGGTATGAAAACACCCTGGAGAGGCCCCGCTGGCTCAGTGCTGGGCTCTGACCCACATCACAAGCCCACACTCGACATGTGGGTCTGCAGCAGGAGAGCTCCCCTGCACCACCCTCCTTGCTGTGGGCACGGCAGCACTTGTGGGTGCTGCTCCAACACCTTACCAAGAATCTCCCTCCTCCTCTCCAACCACTTCTGGCCCACCTCAGAAGAGAAAGCAGCTTTTCCATCCCCAGAGGAGCAGCGGGATCCAGACCCGAGTGCTGCTGATGTGACACGGAGTATGGCAGGAGCAGGAGCAGCCCCTCTTCAGGCTCCAGCCCTGCTCTTCCAGAGGGATGAGGCCAGGCAGGGCTGGGCACAGCCCTCTGAACACACACACAGATGCACACCAGCTTTCTTTGCGCTTTTATCCAAACTACAGGTACATCACAGAGAGCTCTGCCCACCCTGGAGCGGTCTTTACACAAGGCTAAAAAACCCCAGACAGGCAGAGGGGGCAGGGGCCAAGTCTTTCAAGTGGAGTTCATGCTGACAGATCGCTGTTATCGAATCTCTCCTGGTCATACACCTCTGCTACCACCTTCCTTCCTGCAAACCAGCGCCCGTTCAGAGCCTGAATGGCTTTGTGAGTCTCTGAGGCCATGGAGAACTCCACAAAGATCTTGACAATGATCTCAGCATCCTCCTCTTCTCCTTGCTTCTCCTGGTAGATGATGACCCTGTTTACAGCCCCGAATTTGCCACATTCTTCTGTCACTTCTCCCTCCAGGTCATCATCAATGTCCTTTGGATCCACCATGTTGCGAAGCACCATCACAGTGGACTGTGGAGAGAAGGGACACGTGGATTAATACTCCTGAGAGACACAGATTAGCTTTGTGAAGCCATGTCAGGCTGTGCACAAGCCTGAGCACCCCCAGGTGTTGCAGTGCTGTGTGACAACAAGCACGTTCCATGATACCAAGGACATGTCAGGCTCTCTGGGACAAATCAGTCTCCTTCCAAGGCATCCAAAGGCCGAACAAACCCCTAGGCTGTGCCTGCCCTCAATCACAAGAGCTGCGTGCCATCCCCTGGCCCTGTCTTAGGCACAGCTCTGCAGACCTCTGTGAGTTTTATTGTGCTGCTGGTTTTGGTGTTATTGTGCAGTTATTTTTGCTGTGTTGGAGGTTGGTGGCCTTGCCTGTGGCAGGGGGTTGGAACTCTCTGATCCTTGGGGTCCCTTCCAACCCAGACCAGTCTGTGATTCTATGATCTCCAAGGATGGAGACTCCAGAACCCCTCCTTGTGCAGTACGCTCAGCTCCACCACGTCCCTTCCCCTGGCTCTGGCCTTGCCCACACCACAGCCCAGCAGACACAGCATTTCAGGCTCCATGTACCTTTAAAATACTTTTCCCAGCTCTTATTCACGCTTCCAAGGGCCCATTACAAGAGCAGCAGAACCAGAAGGGTACTTACAGGTCAGGAATGCTAAGCAGCTTTGAGAATGGTAGAGTTTAAGGGGCTCTTGACACTGCTGGGCTGTTCTCAAGCCAGCATGCCAAATGAACTGAATTCTTTGGGCAAGGTACTTGCGGCAGAGGAAATGGGACTGCCAGGTCAGGAGCTCAGCGATGTGTTTAGAGCCACTTGCCCTCTGAACACAGCACTCACTAGCTCTCTAAGGAACCCACATCAGCATCACCCCTGTTCTGCAAACAGAGGGGGAACACTGCTCGTTCAGTGCCAAAGCTCAAGACTCTGTGTGTCAGACAGGAAACTCGGCCAACACACAGGAATAAACCTCTGGTCACCCCCAAACAAGAAGCCTGATGAGATTATCAATGTGGCTCCTTCAAGACTTAAAAGAAATAGTAATTCTAAACCTGTGAATCTTGTTCTGTTTGGTGCCCTGACTTCTATTATTCATTTCCTTTCATAAACACCTCAGAATTGGGTCCTGCAGCAAAAGGTTGTGGGGAAAAGGTAGACTGAATGGTTTGGAACAGATTGCCCCAACAATGTGCCTGTCTCTCTGTAATTCTAGCCAGAAGTCCATCGTGCTTTAACGATGCTGGGTATGCACAGTGCTGAATCAGAGACCTCAGAGCCAAACCCAGTGACTGTGTGAATGCCACAAACGCTGAGGAGACCCCCAGGCAGATTCAGAACCACACTGAGCAGCGCACAGGCAGGCAGCCTATGCAGACCCACAGGAGCTCTGCGGGTGCTGCTGCAGGGAGCCCGAACCACCAGCTGTACCACGTTCAGACAGCCCCAAACCCAGGAGCCCTGTGTGCAGACAGCTGACCCCCCTGGGGCAGGCACCCCGACTCACCTCCTGCTTCCGGAGCAGCTTCTGCATCACCATGTGACGGGCGCTGCTGCCAGATATGCTCATGTGCTCCTGCTCGCTCAGCATCTCCGGCCTCTCCGACTCCTGGAACACCTCCTCCTCCTCCTTCTCCTTCTTGACCTCCATCAGCCCCAAGGCTGGGGGACTAGCCAGGATAGGGTTGACAACTCCCACTTGGGGAATAGTGACAGGGATGGGAGGTCGGGCTGGCGTCACACCTGTAAGAGTACAACCTCTGTAGCACAGAGAACCGATGCTCTGCCACAACAGCAGTAAAGATGGTGACAGCATCTGGCTGTATTTGCTCTGCACTGACAAGGGCCAGGGAGCTGAGAGCAGGCAGCACACAGGTACACACAGTAACACAGACATCATACACGTGCCCAGAGGGAAGGGGGAACAGTGCACAGCTGTGCAGTTATCAGCTACGTGACACACTCCTGCTGTGAAGTGCAATGCACACTCCTGAGGGTGACACACTCCTGCTGTGAAGTGCAATGCACACTCCTGAGGGTGACACACTCCTGCTGTGAAGTGCAATGCACACTCCTGAGGGTGACACACTCCTGCTGTGAAGTTCCCTCCCCATCCCATCTATTCCACACCAAATCAAATTCCTCTTATGCCATGCAAGTGACAGAAATAAGAAGCTCTTGACAAAGGAGGGGGTGAGGAGGGTTTCAGCTTCCAATTCTCCTTTGCTCTGACCCCAGCTATAGAGCACTGTGCTCTGCCACAGGTACAGCAGCGAGGAAAGGAAGAGCAAACATACCTGTAATGACCCCGGGTGCTTGTGCTGCCATTACAGCCTGTGGCAACGCCCCTAAGGGCTGGGCCAGAGTCAGTGCTGGAGACACCAGCCCAGGGGTTGCCAGTGTGCCAAGAACTGCAGCTCCTGCTACTGCTTCCTGCCAGGCAAAAGAGAGAGAAGAGACAAAAGCAGTGTTAATTCCAGGTCAGGAAGTCGTGCTACGGGTGCAGCCAGCCAAGACTCAGCTTCTTTCACACCTAAGAAACACCAGGCAGAGAGATATGGGGAATGACAGCTCTATGGTGCTACTGCAAAAGGGGAAAAGGTATTTTGCTTGGCCCAAGCAGGGAAATGCAGAAGCTATGAGACACTGAGCCTTGGGAGGACAATGTTCCCTCCCTCCCAGCTGTTTCACCTACCCTCTCCCACTGCTCAGTAGGTTCCTGCCTGGAAGGATTCATTCAGCACAGGGATTTAAAGACACAGGCCATCCCAGAGCAAGAGGAATCTCACTTGTTTGCACCTTCTACACAAATCAAGCTTTGTACTGATGCTAAGGAATGTGATGTATTTAAGCAGCTTGGCAGGAGCTCGCATCCCACAATGGCACCAGGGCTGCTGGGCCAGGCACAAGCCAGCTGAGGGAGCTCTCAGCGGTCTGTGGAAGGCTAACCCTTGCCCGACTGACAGACTGGCACTCAAAACACGACTGCAAGCACAAGGGGCAGGGCAAAGCAGAGCCCATGCTGCTGTTTTTTAAAGCAGCACGCTTCTGTATCTGTTTAACCCAGAAATCTTCTCTCTCATCTTCACCCTCTAGAGGCAGACAGGAGCACAGCACGGAGCTGGCCTTCACCACTGCAGCAAGTGCCATCACTCAGCATGTTTCTCAGTGAGACAGTCACATAACCAACCTCTGCCCACCAGCATATTTACTGGTAAGGCCCTACTGAATTCTACCACTTACAATGACTGGAGCTTTATTCAAACTTCCAGCCTCCATCCCCAGCAGTTTTATAACCACTGCCTTTTGTTCATCCCACCCTGTGACCTCCTCCCCTCCACACAGCCTGTACATCAGCAAAAACGTGGTGCACCCTCAGCCTACTTCTACAGCTACACCAAGCCAAACTTCTCCAGCTTCCTCCTGCACATCATGTTTTCCAATTCCCCCAGTATTGCTCTCTGCCTTCTACAAGCACTCTAACTCTAGAACACCAGAATTCAAACAACAGCCAAGACGAACCCCGAGTTACACGGTACAACAGTTCTACAAAACTACAGAGTATCATGTGCCTAACACACACTCTAGGATCCCAATCTTTGTCTCAGTTGCTTTCCAGGCTTCACTCATGACTTTGTTACTGAGATCCTTCTCCTCCTTTTTTACCACAGGGCTCCTGTAAAGCCCTGACACCAGGGAGCATAAAATTCCAAGGCTTTGTTCCCTCAACACAGCATCTTGTATCCTGCTGTTAAATGCTGCCTGTATTTCTTACTCCACACTGCAGCAATGTCCTAGTTCTCCTCTACATGAGTAACAAAACTCAGCTACGTATGGCCAGCTGGTTCTGTGAGTCCTCTCCTGATGCCCAGCCTAAGTAATAAGTAATTTTGCCAGCAGAGCAGAGGTCAGCAGTTTCCAGCGAGCTCACTGCCATCTCTTCTCCCTTGCCTCAGCATTCCCAAACCCACTGTCATCGTGTTGCTCTTGTCCCAGTAGCTTTTCACAGGAGTCCCCAACTCCTGAAGCGTGGATGGGACATGCTCATGTTTGGGTTTTTCCTCCTAACAAAGCCTTCAGTGGTATCATCAGAGGAGGTCACGTTCCTCTCAGCACCCGAAGTGTTTTGCATAGCTGCTTCTTTTGAAGGTGCTGTCCTTCCTTTAGAGCTTGTTTTCAGTCTGTCCTCACCCCTGGGGTGAGAGCAAGCTCTGCAGGTGCCTGTTTTCTGGGCTGCCTTAAATATAAGCATAGGCTGATGTGTGACAACCTGAGCTCTGCACTCACCTAGGAGGCAGCAACCCCACGTGCCTCGTTAGCCAGTCTGCCTTTAACGAAGGGGAAGCACTCACACAGGCACTCAGAGCTCTAACAAACCATCATCACCTCGTGCTCTCTGGTCATCAGCTGTCTCCACTTTTTGCTTGAATGGCAAGAGAAACTTTCCCCAACAGCTTCAACTCCCTCATCCTCTTTCACAAGACTGACCTTTTACTGCGACTGGCAAGACATTAACTGTCTTTGCTACTCAACACCTCTCTCTTCACAGCTTTGTTAGAGGGTGGGGACCTCTCCTCCTCCCTTGGCTGGCACTCCAATTCCAGACCAAGGTTGCAGTTCTGATTGCAGAGCCACAGTTACACCTCTGGCTTGTTTCTCTCATGTGTTTGACTTCTAAGCTCCACTGAGTTTACTCATTAGCTTGTGTTTAAGAAGAAAAAGTGAAATTAAAGCCCCTACAGACCACAGCTATGTATGTTGTTACTTAAAATAAGCTGTTTCATACACGACCGATGCCAGGAGCATGAATCGGAGACACTGCCTTCTGTAACTGCTCACACTCCTTTCCACAGCTACCCATGGGGCAGATCAGACAGGTTATCTCAACTTGGACACATCTAGGGAACATGACTGCTGAGTATCCCTGAGGTCCCCCAGAACCTTCTTCCTGTATGTGGAATTCTACCTCTTCCTGGCAGTAACAAGTCCTGCAGTACTTGCACACACAGCAAGGTCTGTGTCCCTAACAGATCTCTGTCATTTCACTTCAGAGTTAGTAATTCTTTCCCTGAATGATTTTGACCTGAATAATTCTTATATTCAAGCCTCAACTGTCTTCCTTAGTTGACTGCAAAGGTCCCCAGACTTTTACTGGGGATGCAAACCACCAGAGAGCTCTGCAGGGGCAGCTGCCCCCACTTCTGCTCCACTCTGTGACTCCAGAGAAGTAGGGAGCTGCTTACAAATTCAGCTCAGCAGCACATCCAGGCTGCACAACTCAGTGTTTCCAGGCTTGAGAGCATCCAAGAACCCCACAGTGCTGGAACTTGTGTCTTTCATGGGTGATGGTGATGCAGAAGAGGTTCCACTGCCCAAGGCAAGGAAGATGGAGATCATGGAATCACAGAAACAAGTTGGGTTGGAAGGGACCTTCAAAACCTTCACTAGAGCAGGCTGCTCAGAGCCCCATCAAGCCTGACCTTGAGTGTCTCCAGGGAATATGGGGGTTTGCTCTGAAAGGCAATCTAAACAGAACCACAAAACAGTTTGGAAAGGACCTTTTTAAAGGTCACCTAGTCCAACCCCACTACAGTAAGTGGGGACATCTTCAGCTGGACCAGGCAGCTCTGAGCCCTGTCCAACCTGACCCTGGAAGTTTCCACAGGGGGGCATTTTCCTCCACTGGTGCCTAATGGTCATAGCCAAGAGCTTCTGCTACTTAAACTAAATTTGAGAGCCCCTGGACTCCTGCACCAATATCCAATTCTGCCCAGTCACTGCATTTCGCCTTTTCTGAAGGGCCTAAAGCCACAACAGTCATCTCCTCCCTTACTACACAGAGTCTTTTCAACAACAGTGTTTCTTGTGCGACTGGTACTGCCCTTAGTAGTGTGCCCTCACGTACTGCCATGCATTCTTTCAGCCTTCCTGTAACCAGTCTGCCTATCCACACACGAATCCCTTCCCACCTTCCCCCCATTTCTTTAATTAAAGCTCTGATAGTTGTGCCAGACTCCACTCCAGAACACCAGTGAATCAGATCCTCCCACGTGTCAAGGGCGACCTTCTGCCTGGAAGCCCAGGGAATACAGTATAGCTGAAGGTTCTCCTCTGGACTAGCTGGCTGCAACAGTGTGTGAGCTTGTTTTCATCAGGGTCACAATAACCACCGCTGGCTGGAGTCACACCAGCCTCTGCCTTACCTGTGCTGTGATCTTCGCTGTGGCAGCAGCTGCGGCAACAGCCGCTGCTGGTGGTAAGCCTCCGGGTGTAGCCGGTGTCAGGAGTGGCATCGGGGGAGTCACAGCTTTCCCCACGCGCAGGTACTGACCCCCAGGTCAAAGAGGTTCATGGAGGACACGGCGTCTTGAGAAGACTGAGCTTTCTCATACTCTGCAGCGAGGAAGAGCAATGTTTTAAAGGATCCTTTCCACTCCTGAAGCCGACCGCTCTCCCACTGCCCAACTGTGATTTGTGCTTCAGGTGAGGAGACCCTCAGTGCTCAGCTCCCTCATCTCACCCCTCACACCACACGAGCACAGCAAGGTCTCTCAACCTACCTAACAGTGAGTAAAAATATCTGGCTGTTAATTGTATTTCTAAACTCAGGCACAGATCTGCTCCAGATTTACAGTAATTCTCCCACCAGAATAAAACACCAAACCCACAAAAGCCCAGCCCAGACAAGGATGCTCCCAGCTGCACTCCCCCCTCCCCACAAACAGCAGCCAGCCGTTTTACCAATGAAGCCATAGCCCTTGTGTTTCCCTGTCGTGGGGTCTCTGGCCAGCGTGCAGGATTTGATCTTCCCAAAGGCCTCGAACACGCTCTTGATGTCATCGTCTGAGAGGTCCTGATGCACAGAGGCCACGTAGATGCGGTTGAAAGCCCGCGCCTCTTCCGCCAGCTGGTCGATAATGGGCTGTGCCTGACCTATGTTACTGGGTCTCCCAACCTGCAGGGAACAGGCACAGAGTCCCTTACGTGTTCTCAGGAGCAGCAGCGCGACTCACCCAGTGTGACTGCCTGGTAAGGGCATCATTAGCAAAGGGCAAGAGTTTAACTCTGCTGTGGGATGTATCCTGCACTACGGGCGACCCCGGAGTACTGAGAGCCAGGACAGACTCTGCTCTCTCCCTGCTCCATTACTTCCCCTGCTTCCCAGGCACTGAAAGCAATTCTGGAAGCTCCTGAAATCCCTTTGGAAATCAGACAACTTACCAGAGTGCATCTGAGACTGACATCCAAGATAAAAAGCACTTTGCAGAAAATGCTCCTTTCTCCCCCTTTCTCATCTTTGCAAGATCCCCTCTTAATGTCTGGAACAACACAGCTACAACCCTTTGCTCTTCCTGTTTGTGCTGAGTGCCTCTTTTCTGCACTACCCACAGGCACAACGAGAGCCTGAGGCTACTTATCCACCATCCACACAGGTACAATAGAAGAAGGTGATGAAAATAACAAGAATCACCTTTGTTCTGTCCTCAAGAGGCATCTATTAGGTGTGCGGGTGGGAAAAACTGAGTCAGCTTACCAGAACAAGTCCCTAGGTTTAGTTAGCATCCTGAGGGCTTCTCCTCAGAGAGAAAGGGACCCAGAGCCACCACGTATGAGATGGGCTAACAAGCCTGCTGTCAGGTAACAGACTCCCATTTATCCTCCAGATCGCTGTACCATGGGGAGCATTTCTAGGCATAAACCCATTGCTCACAGCACAAAAAAATTAAGAGTTTTCAGAGCACCTGCTACTCACCTTTATATTCCTCCCTCCCAGCATGACAGAATTCATCTGCTCCAAGGCCAGCTGGGCAGCTTCAGGCACCTCGTACTCCACAAAAGCAAAGCCCTAGGACAGGAAGACACGCTTGTTGAACCACACCAGCCCTACCTCACCTCGCACCTAGCGCCAAGCTAGCACAGCCAAGACTTCCCACTGCCACGGCCTGAGAAAATGTTTCATTAAAGCAGCAAACTGCAGGCAGAACTGGCACAAGGTTCCAGAACCTCTTGTATTTAGAGAGCCAGTAGCAAAAGGGCTCTGCCTACAGGACTGCTAGCTGTCTGGCATCTTCTGTGCACACCACCCCCGTGCACATCTGCTTCCCGCTCTGGAATCCTGCCCAGCTAAGCAGAGCAGGCAGCTACCAGCATTCAGCTGGAAGTCAGAGTGCTAAAAGCAGCCTGTTCTCTAGAGGATAAAGGCTCCTTCCTCCGGCTGCACATAGGAAGGCCTCGGAGAAAGGCAAACCACGTCACTCGGGGGCCATTAACCAACCTTGTGTTTCATGGTAACCGAGTCCCAGGACATATCAATGCTTTTTATAGGTCCAAATGGGGCAAAGGCCTGGCGAATGGTGTCCTCTCCCAGCTCGTAGTATATGGAGCCCACATACACACGACACATGATGGCCAGGGCGCGCTGCCTCTGAGCTGCCATCTGTATTGGAAAGAAGAACTGGCTGGTTAGATCAGGGGGTGGCCGTGGACACCAGGACCTCCTTCCCTTCCTCCTTCCCTCCCAGGAGCTATGACCCAGCAGCAGGTAGCTCCTTGCTGGGCTGCAGCACAGCCTGGCACACATAGTGGTAAAGAAGTGTTTTCCTGCTCGAGGCACAGACTGCTGGAGCGGATAAGCGGTGCAGCTCATGCCCAGGGGCAGTCAACTCTGATGGGCTCTGCCACCTCGGAGCCTTAGCTCCAACCCGGTTGATAAGGTCTGACCCTCCCCAGCCTGATCACATCTCCAGCAAGGCCTGCGGGAGGAGGAAATAACTTCCTTCTAGGACAGCTTCCCCTCCAGGCAGCAAAGGTCTCCACTCTAGTCACTACTAGCAATCCCTCCCTCTCCCTCCCGCACGGGGCAGCAAGAGATCCGACCTGGGCACCACCTAGTCAGTCCCTCCCCCCCGCCCCATCCTCCCAGGCAGCAAAGGATCAGGGTACCTCCTCCCCACTCCCTCAAGCACCACACACCTCCTCCTCCCCCCACCCCAGGCAGTAGGAGATCCAGTACTAGGCACCACTTCCACCGCACAGTTCAAAAGCAAAGCAAAACATTAAAATAAAATAATAGTAATAAAAAAAAGGTTAAATGAAACATCTTAGTTAAGTGTGTGGTGCTAGTACTTATCACTGCCTGTCGTTACTGGCTCAGATAGTGGTGCAGCCCCCAAAGACTCGGCCCTTAGTTTCGGTGCAGACAAGGTCTCTGTCCTATTTTCTCCTAAGTATGCCTGAAAACCTGTTTGCAAGACAAATCCAGACATTTCTTACAGCAGGTATCCAAAAAGCAGTATATCCTTCAATTACTTTTCACCCTTATTGCGGTTCTGGAATCGCTACCACTGGTGAACATTATTCTAGGAAGACACTGCCTAGAAAATAGATCTATCCCCTTCGGCCAGCATGTCCTGGCAGGATGTCTTGGGACCAAGGCAGAAGTTGGGTCTCTCTAGCTCCCTACGATCAGCAAGACTGAGTTACAGTGACTGGAGAGAGGCACAGGGCTTCCTCCCTGCTCTGTGTGGAGTAGATGGGACAAAGGTGAAGTGGTTTGTCAGGCTGCTGCAGAGCAGGCACATGCAGCGCTACGCTCGGTGCCTCTGGCCCTGCCCAGCAGCGCAGCGGGGAAGCTCTGGACAGACACCCCTTCCCCACGCCGCCGTTCGGGGGTCTTTCCTCAAGGCCTTTACAAGGTGCCCACTGTAAGGAGCACAGCAAGCTCTGAGGGGCCTAGGGATGCTGCAACTCAAGTGGCAAAGCAGAAGGGGCAGCGTTTTGTCTGCAGTGGCTGCAGAGGGGACGCGGGCTGTGCCTGAAGGAATCCTCCCTCATAGTGCCTGCTCGTGACATGGACCATAGGAGGGAACAAGTGGTAAAGTTCAACTCCTATTATTCAAGACAACGGGGATACTATAAAGAGGAACGGTTCTCACCCCGTACCGCCGCTCCTGAAGGGATTCTAAGCTGCCTCTTGGCCTGGTTTAAGTGTTTCACAGTTAAAAAGAAGCTGCTTCTCAATTTATTCTGCAATGCTGTGACTAGGAAGGCTACGGCACGTGTGCAGGCAGGCCAGCTGACGTGTCGCCTCCCAGGTTCTGCAGCACATTCCCAGCTTTGGTGCAGGAAAGCCAGTGGCCAGCAGCCCCTCAGTCTGTGCAGTGTGTCCGTTCATGGGTTCAGAGCCATCACCATCCTCACCCCAAGTGTCTGAGTGAAATGCCTCACCCACGGTGCCACAGACCCCAATAAAATGGGGTGGTTTACAAGGAGCCTTCTTGACACAACACTGCAGCCCCGTGCCAGGCAGAGGGATTTTTCACCTTCTGAAGGGGGTGTACACATGAGCAGGGAGGACAGACCCTTCTTTTGGGTTATCAGTGCCACAGTCCTCTCCCGTGGCAGCGACTTTACAGGAGGAAACCCGCATCTTACCCTGCTGCAGAGGTCCTAACAAATTAGGTGGGGTGGAGTTAGGAGCACTCTGCTGCACCGGCAACATATTAGAAATCTGGACCTAGGAAAGGCAAAACTGAGGCAGTGTGATGGCTACAGGCACGTGTGGATCACTAACAGCAATCGGTAGCACCGAGTTAGGGGAATGATGCAACGACCACCTGTGAACTAAGCACACGACAGCGTCAGAAACTCATCACTGGAAATCTCATTGCTTTCACAAGCTACACCCAGTAGAATTTAGGTGGAGTTTAAAGCCTCAGCAACCTTCATAAAGGCAGCAGCCAACAGTTTTATGGAGGTAGCACTGCTGTTAAGTGCTTACAAAGACTGTTTTAAGGACAAGCCAAAACATCATCTTGGGGTGCTCCTTCAAACACAGGTGGTGATGCAAAAACATCACCACTGGCTTCAGTTTTGATACGACAGTGCCAGGGAACTGTGCTGGTCTTGGTGAAGTAACAGGGAATCTTGAGCTGTAACGCTGGGAGGATTAAGGAGCTGGGAAGGTTTAACCATGGGCACTAAGATACCACAATAGGAAGCTCAGGCTGCACTTCCTTCCTGTGGGAACCAATGAATCCCTCAACAGGACAAGTGTTGTACAGAGGTCTGCCTGCCTTCTCTACACTCCTGATGGGCTGTGGGATACAGCATCTACTGAGGACAGGGTACCCTAGCTACCCTGAGCGGTACCACAGCAGACTCCTGCTTCTAGGCTCTGTCCCATCAGACTCCCCAGAGAGGGAGGAATGTCTGAGGAAAAGGATTCCAACACAGACTGTACCCTTGAGGCTAATTCAACATTTCCTGTTGCGTTATCAGGACAGGTTTCTCATCTGCTGCCCACCTGCAAATCATGAGCTGTTTTATTGTTCTTTTTTAAAAGCAATATTGATAGAGTTACACCATCACATAACCATCTCCTTGGACTGGCAGAGGTCTCCTGGGCACGAGGGCTCAGGAACCAGCCACACCAAATTCCCATTGGGATGTGTACTTCTGTTCCTTTCCAAACTTAGGTACCTCCCCAGAATGTATTTCTGCTCCCCTGCTGACACATTACCCACTGTGGCAGTGCTCAAGGAAGAAAAGCAGGTTGGTTTTGGCTTAGCACCCCTTTCACAAACCTCTGGTCATGTTTTACACCAAGCAGAAATATTACATTCCAGCAAGATGGAGAAGTATTTCCCAATTTACAATCAAAGTTACAAATGAACCTTAGCATGCAGAGCAGAGCTTATAGAAGACTTTCTGCAGTGGCCACTGTCCAACACGTTTAGGAAAAAGGGATGGATAATCCCAGGTAATTAAGATCTTTGTGGCATCCAATTAGCAATTCCAGCACTAAAGGGCTGCACAGGTGCTCTGAATAGCCCTGCAAGTTTTGTTACTTCCATCCTGCTTTGACTTAACACCGTATTCACCTAGTCTGGAAACACACAGAGTAAAGAGCAGTCTTACATCTGGGCTACAACATGTTCTGCAAACCTATAGTGCCCCAGTCCTCCCCAGCACCTCAGCTGCCAGGTCTCCAGTGCTGTGAGTTTGTTTCGTAAGAAATCGCCCATGTGAGAGTTACCTTGGCAGTTAGTTTTAGGTCAGGACCTCAGAACTGTAGCGTCCCTAGAAATGCAGCTCCCACAATTTCACAGGTGTGTTCAGAACTGTTGGAAATCTAAAGCTTTCTTTGCCAACTGACTCCAGGACCCCGACTGCCAGTGTCACAGCAGACTGCACCCAGCCTAGGGTCTTCCTCTGGGGAGTTTACACTTTGCCTCTGCTTGTTGTGCTTGTCCATAACAGGTGGGTATGTGGGAGGGTTGTGCTGGGTTGAGTTAAGAGCATTGTATCACCACTACATACTTCCCCACTCTAGGCCCTGACTAAGACAAAGTGCCCAAGAAGAAGTGAATATGTCTATTGACCGATTGTAAAGGTGAGAGAGGATCTCCAAAGCCCATTGTCACTGCTGCCATCTGAAAGACAGTAAAGACAGAGTTCAGTCTGTTGGAGCTGAGCATACTACGGCTGTTTGTAAAAACTCAAGCACAGCGGCGGCACAGGGAACCTGCGAGAGAGGCCTCTCCTTCCTTGCCCCTCACTGCCTGGTCCCAAGGACTGTCCAGCGCTGGGACCCTGCAGATTCCAGTCCCACCAGGTCAGGGTGGAGTTGTGCTGCTGCCACTGCCTCAGGAAGCAGGGTCTTCTCCCAGGGGGGACTCAAGGCAATAGTAACCTCTGCAACCACTGTCGTTGATTCACCCCCAGCATTTAAAAAGGAGCCCCTCACTAGGTCAGACACTCAGGAGCAGGCACAGCCCTGAGCGGCCGGAGCTGCCTAATGCAGCGAGCACATCCACAGTGACTCTGTTAGAAACACCCAATGCCCCAAAGACGCTACTCTGGGCTTCCCAACCTGCAGCAGAACGCGGTGAGATGCGTTCAAGCAACCTCTGAAGGAAGGGAGGTTCAAACACCAGTTAAAGGGCTCTCCCAGTGCACGCGCATTCCAGCATCAGCAGGATGCACCAGCAGCTTCTCAGATACTGAGAGTGCATCTGGGGAAGGGGGTGGCACTGTCAGTAACGCAGGAGAGACGGGCATCCTCTCCTCAGGCAGAAGAGTGGTGAGAGGACACAGCTCCCAGTCATCATCTTAAGCCTAGGCCAAAGGCAAAACCCACAGCAAGCTCCTTGGCATCTGGCATTTCCAGAAGCGTTTGCCCAGCCAGCGGGAGGTAAGTGTAAAAATTTACTCTTGGAATGAGCAAAACCCAGGGGCAATTTGTGTGGGTGAGTAAAGGGGGTTTCTGTACAGGGCTGAAGACAGTCTACTGCAATTTCACTGTGGAAACACAAGCACGTGTGTCTGGCTCCAGGCCGGCCTCAGGGCTGTGCTCTGCTTCTAAGTGCAAAAAGAACTCCACCTTGTTGGGGAGAGTAAGACACAGAAGAAACATCTCAGAGGGTCTCTCACCTGAAGGTTGGTGAGCTGCTGTTGCTGGTGGGCGATGGTTTGCTTCACCAGCACACTCTTGATACTCTGCTCCATCGCATACTTCTTCGCCTAGGAAGAAACACAGGCTCTGTAGTCACAGGACAACACCGCCGAGCAGGGAGCGATGCTTGCTTCTACACACAGCTCCCCAGAACCAGAGTGGGCCGCCAGTGGAACGTGTCGCCGCTCCAGCCCTAAGCACTACGGCACTGTACATGAGCCAACAGCTTACTAACATCTCGGAGTCGTGAGCCCTGAGTACAGCACAAGGCTTGAGCAGAGGACTGGCTGGACTCGGCCTGCAGCAGGCACGGTGTTAGGAAAGCAGCATGCACTACACACTCAGCGTTTCCCCTCTGCCGCCCTCTGCCCCTTAGGTCCCACCATAGCACCTTACCTGCTGGGATGAGGGCAGGACAGAGAGCCTCCTTCAAGTCCTCTCCACTCAGAGAACATCTGGACAAAGAGGTTCTACAAAAGGGAAGGGGGCTCCAAATCCCCACATCCAGTCTCTTGACCAGGCACTCCCCCCTCATCACATCTGGCCTAGTTAGTTTGGAGAGCCCTCTGCTTTTGCTCACTACCATGCTCCAGCTCTCCTCCTCTGGTTCCTAGCCTGCAGACACAAGGCTGATTTGTCTTGCTCTTTGGTTCTTGACAAAGCCCGAGCTCTACACTCAGCGGTGCTGACAGGGAGGCTCTTTGCCAAGGGAAACCTAAGCCCCACACGTGTGCCTATTCCCAGGGGACGGTACAAACACATTCAGCCAACCCCTCAGGCACCTGCTTTCCATGGCTGTACGTGTTTGGGAGGTGCCAGGGAGCGGCAGGCTCTAAACCGTGGATTTGAGACGTGTGCTTCGGAAACCTGGAAACGGACAAGGGGATTTACATCTGTCAGCTAGGAGAAGCCAGAGGAAACGAGGCCGTTTCACACTGTGAGCCAAACAACACACACAAGCAGCTTCAACAGTACGGGAACATTCACACCAAGCCTACCTAGAGCAGTACTTGCCTCACCAGAGTAGAGAGGACACCTACCCACAGCTCCCATACTCCCTGGTTTGGTTTTCTACCCCTTTTCCCAGCTCCGCTCTCCTCTCAGTAAGCCAGGCATCGCTCCCTCCCATCAGGGGAGTGGGCCAGAAGGCAGCAGTAACCTCCCCACCAGCTGTATACAACAGGACCAACAACCACCAGAAATCAGAGCAGGACTGGAATGTTATCTAGATTGAAGCAGGTTGGCTCAAATGGGTCGAAAATACTTGCTGGATGCTACTGGGTCACTTTACAACAACATGGGAAGGAATATAAGGGAAAAATAAGAGATACTCTGCAATGTGTTCTTCTGTGAATAGACCAGCTGGAGCGTATCAGGGTATCAGACACCTATTCCTTGTGGAGGACAGGCTGCTCCTCACGGTAATGTTGTGGCAGTCGCAGACTGTCTTAGAATTACAATGGGATCTCAAGATGTTATTTACTTGTGATTTTTTTTTTTTTTAATAGAACTACTCCCCCCCATCCCAACAGCAAATCCCAAATCATGCTCCCCAAAAAGCACCTATGAACTCTAACCTAAACCAAATCACTCTTGGGCACAGATCTGAAAGCGTGGATCCAGACACAGCATGGCCATGACCCCACATGTGTTCCTGGGAGGCGAGTTCCCTCCCATAACATGGGCAACAGATGCTCATTTAAAGAAAAACAAACCACAAACAGAAACAAAACCCACAGAACAAAAAAACAAGAATGCTAAGAAGCAAAGTCACACCAGGTTTACTCACTTTCTGGAGAGCTTCCTGCTGTTCTGGTGTGAGGGGAGGAAGCCCCAGCTTCGCTGCTGTGCTCTGTCCATTTTCCATCTTAATGGACTCGGTACCCTGAGGAAACAGAAAATACTCATGAAAACCTGTTCTCACAGAAGTAACCAACTCCTTCATTCTCAGAAACCCACAGCACTTAGTGTCAGAATGGCTAAAGAGCCTTCCCAAACCCATTAGTAATTCATGACAGGCTAGTAAGATCCCAGCACTCCCAATGGGGATCAATCCCATCAACTGTACAAGCTGATGAACTGTTCCCTCACCAACAGATTTTCAGTCCAAAGGAAACAAAACAATCCTTAGCCTTCACTCACACCTCCGTCCCAACACCCAACAGTTACACTCTGCCAAACTACCCATCTATTTTCTCCTTCCACCTCCTCCTATACTGGTTCCTCACCCTGTATCTCTTGAGTTCCCTTTTTAAAATCTTCCTGAACCTTTTCCAAACCTCATCTATTGATCCAGGTACCACGGTGCACTACTCCAGTGCTCAGATCGAGATGCACACTACCTGCAGAGCCCCACACCCAGCATCAGGTCTAGAAAGAAGCTTCTGGGCACTCATCTGACTTGGCATGGTGTCAGATGTATGTTCAGCTAACAAATGTTAGCCCTCTGCTTCGAGGTATTCTGAGTTCTCTGCCTCGTGCGTGCATTTTACACTGAAGTCGAGTCCCATGAAAGAACTGGTCAATTATTCCTATGGCATTAATTAACAGCAGGTTTCTCTAACACACACCTATCAACCTGGTTTGGGTTAAAGTGATTCAGCAGCTTCTGTCTTTCAGGTAAGCGCTGACCTCGCATCCTCAGGGTGTTCTTCTCTGGCACCCCACAGCTGCCATCAGACGGTCTCCACTCAGCACAGGGCTCACCACTGAAAGCCTTTTCACAGATGTCTCCCTTCCCCAGTTATAGAAGATAAACAGAAGGGCTCTGTAACAAGCATAGTGCAGAGAAAAGGGACAGACCCCTTCAGACAGCACAACAAAACCAGCTCTCTGGGCACAGGAGCAAAGCTGTCACATGGGAAAGATACAATATCCAAGGAATTGGTATTTCAGCAGCAGGAGCAGCAAGCGTGCCTGCTTGTTTGCTTTCCATTTACTCAGAGCAATCACTTGCCCATAGCACCAGTGGTATGGCTAACAGCTCAGACACGGGCACAACTGCCTCTGGAAGACCCTTCATCTCCTCCTCAAAAGGTGAAATAAAAATAATAGAGATATCTTACACGTACATCAAGATCCTACAAACACAAAATGTCCATTGTTTTTGGCTACAGATGAAGCCTCAGAGAGAGAGGAGGAAAACCTTATTACAGAAGCAAGAGATCATAGAATCCCAGCCTGGTCTGGGTTGGGAGGGACCCCAAGGATCACAGAGCTCCAACCCCCTGCCACAGGCAGGGACACCAACCTCCAGGCCTGGAGCTACACAAGGTTGCCCAGGGCCCCAGCCAACCTGGCCTTGGGCACCCCCAGACACGGGGCACCCACCCCCTCTCTGGGCAGCCTGTTCCAGCCCCTCACCACTCTCTCAGTAAAAAGAGATCCTGCATTAAGGCTGCACAGAGATCTCACCCTCTATCCTACTGGAACCACGCTGATAAAACA
The DNA here is from genome assembly GCA_027925045.1 of Hypotaenidia okinawae. Taxonomy (NCBI): domain Eukaryota; kingdom Metazoa; phylum Chordata; class Aves; order Gruiformes; family Rallidae; genus Hypotaenidia; species Hypotaenidia okinawae. The sequence goes on from BSDF01000002.1 coordinate 165,441,218, forward strand.
GAGATGAGCTGGTACAAGAGCTGACAACACCGTCAGGCACACGAGGGGACAGCAGAGCCACCCAGGTACAGGCATACAGTACTACCAGGGCAGCCACACACCCCCTGTACCCTGAGCGCTCCAGGCCCTGTGCCGTGCCGCACATTGGTCACCCCCTCCCCTCCACATCACAGGGCTCCCCACAGGACAGCTTTTAACTTGGGGGAGTTTCTAGTTTTTCTGTGTATCAACACACAGAACTTTCTTTGTGACAGGGAGGAGAAGTACAAAGTAGTCAGGGCACTCTAACCACAGGAGCTCTGCCCGCAGTAGTGACAGGTGACACCTAAACACACACAGCTCAAGCTTAGTCACACTGTGTCTCAATTTAGGGCAGTAATTCAGATTGTAAAAATGACCATGTAACAGAAACTACCAAGTTTGAGAAGTAAACAGAGGCAGAGAAAAGCAGCAGCTTCTCACACATCCTCAGACAGCACCTTGGTACAGGTAACAATGCTCACATCCTCCCATGGAGGAGGAACGGGACACCCCAAAACTGAGGGCTTGCTTTATCCACAGCAGTTCCCCGTTCTGACAGCGAGCACCCGAGCTGCGATGCGACACCCAGACAACACCCCTGCAAGCCCAAAGCCCTGCAGTGTCTGCGTGCTGCGACACCCCGAGAACATCCCTCCAAGTCCAAGAACAGCCCTACAAGCCCAGTGGTATCCGCTCACTGGGATGCCTCAAGAACACCCCTGCAAGCCCAGCAGTGTGTGCTCACTGACCACAGACCAGAGGCAGGACTGTGATGCCACCATCTGCACAGTGAACCTCAGCTGACACCCACTACAACGGACCCTGCACTCACTCACCCCTGAGCCAGGGCTGCCACGAGTCCTCCCCACCAGCTGATGATGGGAACTGATGCTAAACGCTGCTCAGACCGCTCATCAGCTGATTTTTGTATTTCATTACTTCACTCCCTGGGCATAAAGTGGGGTCAGGCTCCTTCTGAGCAGTAAACCCTCATTAGTGCATGCAGGGTAAAGGGCTATTTTACAACCTGTCACAGTGCACACATGAGTAGTTTGGTTTGCCCACCCACACCCATCATGTTTCATGTTCTACCATACTGAAGGCAACATTTGCCATGGTACTGCCTGGTCATTCTTTACCTGGAGATCCCCTGGCAGCTCGTTTACCTAGGTGGCAGGTATTGTGGGACTAGAAAACTACTTCTCACGAGGTAAACTGTGTTACCTTTCCCAAGAGCATGGCCATTCCCTGTGAGGATGCAGAGCAGGACTGGCCTGACCCACACGCTGCACCGTGACAGAACTCTCATTTCTTTTCCTACTGAATCAACACAACAGGGGAAGGAGTGAGAGGACTACAGCACGATGGTCCTGATGCTGGAACCAGCCACTTCACCACCTTCCCAGCTTAAAGCAGCCAGATCCAAACCTCTGAGCTGTTGCTGGTCACACCAAGTTCTGTCTCATCCACCAAGAGCAGAACCAATTTCTACTCTCAACTTGGTGTTCACCATCAACCACTTAAAATACCAGAACTGACAAAGATACTCATCTGTTCAAGAGAAGACACAAATTAGGATGATAGACTTCTGCCTGTGAACATTACTTGATAGCAACCAACAATAGCAGAAAACAAGATGATTGTATTTTTTAAGCACTTCTTTTCCCAACTGCAAAGCTTCTCCCACCTGCGTGTCTCTACAGGGGACTGCAGCCTGCACCTAGCAGGCTGCCAGGCTTCCCCTGTGCTTTCATCCCACGGGTCAGGGGGAGGAACAGGAGCTTCCCCACCCTGAAAGTAAAGAGAGCGCCAGGATGAGTTCACTGATGTTCAGAGAGATACGCCCTAGATCATTCTTACTCTGTCTTAGAGCAACAACGGAGACTTGTGGTTTTGTGCATTGTCTGTTCCACCGTAAGGGGTTCCAGAGCCTTTGCTAGGATCAATAAACAGAACTCTCCTCACCTGAAAGCATACAAGTGCCTGAATACAATGCTCAAGTTGCAGTCGCTTCACTGTTCCCTCAGACTGAGGTTCGGAGCTGCGCTGAGTAACACCCAATGGCCTCAGGGGAATAAAAGATCCACAAAAGAAACCTGAGAGAGTTGGAACCATTTCATGGCTGCAAACTGGGAGGCTCAAGTGCACCCACTGACAGATACCACCACAGACTACCCAAGCTGGAAAGAAGTACCAGCAAAGCAACACGGTGATGGTGATCCCCTTGGTACAGGAATGCTCACCGTCCCCAAGATTCATCCTGAGCATGGAATATTCAAAAATAATGTAAAAATCATTCTTATTCTTATCCCACTGTCTGGATCAGCTCTCTCCACCCAGGTCTCCTGGCTCCCATCCCACCTGTGTACAGTTCACACACGCCATCGCACAGGCAGCCCTGCAGAAGATTTAAACAACCCACACCTTTCCCTACTGCTATCTCCATTTCCTCACAGCTTCTAAAAATAGATTTAGGAGCTATAGGAGAAGAAAAATACAGTGAAGGGCTATGAGATTTAACCACTCAAGGAAAAAAGGCTGCTCTGATGATAATTTGTTCCGACTATTTAAAAATAAAGACTTTTACCTGTCTACAATTTAGACATTTGAGTACATTAAATGGCATAGCTCCCAAAAACATGTTGGTAACATCCCATCTCCAGCACGGAAGGGAAATCAAAGGTAAGGATTTAGAAGCAGCAAAGCTGTCCAAGCCGCCAGGCACTACTGGTTCCAAGCTCTCAGCCCCCACATATCCTCCTGGAGAAGAACCAAAGATGCCTTTGCTGATCAGCTGTAACAAAACCTTACCATCTCTCTGACACCAAGAGTTTCTCCAAGGAAGACTACCACCCTCTCTCTGTTGCTCCAGGCTATGTGAAAAGCAACAGACTGCGTAAAACAATACCAATCTCCACCGTCATTTGCAGAGAACAGAGACTATTACTTCTCTTTCCCAGCACCTTGGGGTAAAACCACTACCCAGAAAAGGCTCCACACAACTGGGTCCTGCGAGGCAGCAGTGCCAGGGCACATGTTGGACAGCAGTCAGTTCGTTACACTGAGGCTGGGTGCCTGAAGCCTGCCTCAGTGAAAGGACTGTAACCCTCAGAAGGAAACAACAAACAGGAGAGGAGTTGACAATGGGAGGAGGAGAACAGGAGCTTCTTTTAAAAGATAAATAAATAGAAACTGTATACCTGTTGCTATGGACATTGCTTCTGAGCGCTGCTTGGCCCCTTAAGGTGGTTTGAACTCCAAGAGTTCAGGCACATTCCTTGGAAATTTATTACATGGCTGAGAATTTCTCTGAAGTATAAACACACACAAGAGAAAGAAAAACACAGAATCTTGTTTATTTTAGGAACCATAACAAGCAAACAACATGATGATTAAATAAATCAGAGGTGGAAAAAGGAGTGATGAAGTGCCTGGTGGTATACTCAGTTTAATCCCTGCATCAGTGCTTGGGGAACTTGTATCCATCTGAAAATGCCATGCTGCAACACCCCACACCAGTGGCGAAGCTAGAAGAGGTATCACATGAGTCCCTGGTCAAAGGGGATCCTTCATTTGCACAAATGGCTGTTTTTCAGAGTGGTTCCTTCTTTGTGCACATAAATACACTGAAGTATTCTGTGGTTGGACTCAGTGATCTCTCGAGGTCCCTTCCAACCCCTACAACTCTGTGATTCTGCCTCTATCTGCCATCTCACCTTCTGTGGATTCAGCTGTGTGCTCTGTAGCCCTGCAAGCTTTCTGTGCACACAACCTTTTACTATTCACAAATTCTTTAGCAACTGCTCCTTTCCACCCCTGCAGAACGTTGAGAACAGCAGCAGTAGCAAGTTATTATGTCACTGTTGGCATCTGGCACTGCCAGCACCCAGAGCATGGGGCAGCCCGAGTTTCTCCCACCATCGTAGCAGACGTGATCTACAGGGAACAGGCAGGGAATAAAACCTCTCCAAACCTGTCATTTCCCTAGCACCTCATGTCCAAACTGCTTGTGTGACTCGGTGTGTGGCCACTAACATATCTTCTATTTAAATGAACAAATTCACTCCTGTTGTCCAGGAGCACCAAGTTCTGTGCAAGCCCAACACCCAAACCATACAGAAGCTATCTGTGTACCCTTAAAACAATTCCTTGCAGTGCCTTTTCACTGGATAGAACTCTGCCTTGCTGGACTGGCACTGAGAAATAAAAGCAGTCTCCTAGACATTTAATGTTATATATGCAGGATGCTCTGTGCTGTCACTTACCTGTCACAGCAGCCTACAATCACCTGCACCTCAAGTTCCACAGGAAAATCCCTACTGCTCCCGGCAAGCTACAACACAGCGCTACAGTACATAAAGATGGATATGACCCTCCCTCTTGATTACAAACAAGAAAGAGATAAGGGAACATACTCCTCTCTCCCAAGAGGGATTGCCGCTTCCCTGGACATCATTTCACTTTCCTACTGACAGCCAACCCTGTGTAGACAACACAGTCCTACACACACCTGCAGTGTCTGCGCTGGGTCCCTCTAAACACAAGCCCTCCCTACACTTGCTCTCAGGAGAAGACCGTTCTCTTGCTCTTAGTCGACACTGTCAGGCTCCAAAATTACTTTGGCAACATGACATGTGACTGAAGCTCTTGGGATTCCCAACACAGCTAAGGTGGTAAGAAGCTCATTACCCATAAAAAGCTGATGAAATCCAAGGAGGATGAATGTGGCATCCCACACCTGGGGCAGACTAGCCCCCTGCCATGGTGCTTGCCAAGGAGGAGCTCTGTGGAGAAGGAACTAGGCTAAGCAAGAGTTACCATCCTCACTGCCAGCGTGCACGAAGAGCAGCACCCTGGGCTGCAGCAACAGAACATAGCTGCAGCCAGAGGGAGTCGTGATCCCCTCTCACTCCTCAGACCCCGCAGAGCAAAATGTTCTTATCAAGTGAACCAAGACTTGCAAAGGGCCACGGAGCCCCCTGCCCTGGATGGGGGCCAAGGCTGTTGACATAACGCTCAGGATTGCCACACAGCCTGCAATGCTGCACCAAACAGCCTGCTAAGCAGCACCCAGTAACCATTCCAAATTAACCCTCTTCAGATGAGACCCTCACGAGCAGTGCTGAGCTAAAGCCTCACAAGCAACAGGTCCAGACCCCCGGGAGGTGAGGGCAAGGAGGGGCCTGGACAAGCAAAGCTGGAAACTCACCCAGACTGATGCAGGATGCTCCCCCTCCTCTCCCTCCCAGCATGAGCTGAGGCAGTGGGCACTTCACACACACACACAGAGCTTCCCCCCAGTTCCTCCTCAGCTCTGTTTAGAACCAGCCATCCCAGTATGGAGCAATAATTTCATCTCAGCCTCAGTGAAATACAAACACTTGCAGCAGACACACCTCTAATCCCAAACCGGGAAAACATGAATCATGCAGCTACATCCACGCTCTGGAACTGCACAGAACGTGCAAGTGAACTTCATTTTGGTTGACAGAACTTGCTGCCACTGCAGTCACCAAAGAACAGGCATCCCTCCTGTGAGAAAGGACAAGTCACCTAACTCAGCTGGAATTCCAAACCACAGAGACAGGCAAGTGATCACACACAGGGATGTTAGGTGAGGGCAAAGAGCACTAATGATATTACTGAACACACATATACTATTCCTGAACACACATACAAAAACTGCTTCTAGTTCAGGTTTTTGTTTGGTTTGGGTTTTTTCCCCTTTTTGACTATGCTATCCATCACTGGTGGCCTTGGCCTGCAACAGGTCCATCTCAGAGCTGGCTGGAATTGGCTCTATTGAACATGGGGGCAGCTTCTCACAGAAGCGACCCAAAGAAGTTCATGAGACCAGGAAATCAGGCAAATACCGAAAGGAGAAGCACTGCACATCATCCACAGCACTGTGTGGGAGGCTGTGGGCATGCACTGAAGCAGCATTTACCGTGGAAGCTCTCAGGCTCTGACATGCCACACCTTCACAGCACCGGTAGCAACACCGCTGGCACCAAATGTCTCAGCTCACTGAAGTGATTTAAAAACACCAGTTTCTTCAGCCAGACATTAGGAACGGCTCCAGCAGGTGATTCCATTCCCAACACTAAAAGGTACGAATCGAGTCCTTGAGAAACATCATTGGAACTACACTAATTAACCACAGCTTTGTAAGGACTCTGTGGCTGTCCCGTCACCACAGGCAGCACGCCTGAACACTCCACTGCACGTGACAAGTGACCTCGCTTGTGGCAGAAGCACAGAAACTATGAATTATTTCAAGCACCCAAAAGATTTAACAACTACTTCAGGTCAAAAGAAAAGAATATACACAGACCTGAAGTAACTTCTGCTGGTCCTCATGAGCTCCGTGGAGAGCTCAAGTACCTATTCCAGGCTAAGACAATGCATCCCATAAATACCATTGCTGAATCTTAGACCTCAGATACACCACTACTTCCAGTGACACATGGCTTTACAGTCAAAGTTAAAATTGGCTAGTTTAGCTTTCATAGTTAGAAGTATTTGAGGAGGACCTATTGCTACCAACATCTCTGGTGTAGCTGCTTGCTGCTACTAACTGTCTTTCTGGTCAGCAACACATGGGCACAGCTGATCTTCAGAGCCCCAGACTGGTCAGGGTTGGAGGGACCTCTGGAGACCACCCAGCCCAACCCCTGCCAGAGCTGGGTCACCTCGAGCACGTCACACAGGACAGCATCCAGGGTCACAGGGTTGGGATCTCCCCAGAGAAGGAGACTCCCCAACCTCTCTGCCAGCCTGTCCCAGGCCTCGGGCACCCGCAGAGGGAACAAGTCTTTTCCTCATGTTGGGATGGTCCCTCCTGTGCTCCAGTTCCTGCCTGCTGCCCCTTATCACCCCTGAGAAGAGCGCAGCCCCAGCCCCTTGACATCCACCCTTTAGATATTGGTAAGTATTGATGGGATCCCCTCGCAGTTTTCTCTTCTCCAGGCTGAACAGCCCCAGCTCTCTCAGCCTTCCCTCCCACCAGAGGTGCTCCAGCCCCATCATCCTCACTCCCTCCCTGAACTCCCTGTCTTGAACTGGGGAGCCCAGCACTGGACACAGAACTGCAGATGTGGCCTCACCAGGGCAAATGAGGAGAACCACCCCTCTGGACCTGCTGGCCGTGATCTCCTTCACACCTCCAGTTCCCGATGGCCTCTTGGTCACAACGGTCTTGTTCTTCAAGAGCCTCCAAACCCACACACCATTATTAAGCTGCAGATCTGTGACACTGCAAATGACATTAAGTACTGGTGATGGCTGCATGAGCTCATCGCTTAGGTAAAGTGGGCTTACTACAGAGAGCAACCCTGCAGGGGTTTCACTAAGGTACCCGCAGTGCCTGCGGACTGGATGTTCCTTATGCCAAAGGCAGCAGCAGGAGCAATCTAGCAATGCAAAGCTGAAGTCATTTCGGTGCCATCAAGGGAAGGAAAAACCCAACGCTTCACTCAGTCAATTCTTCTCAAAGACAGGCCCCATCTTCCCTTAAAGATTCCTTCAGCAGCTAAATCAAATGCCTGCTGGGTTTGCCCCACAAACACAACATTATTTTACCCGATCCCACAGCTGCTGATGGGAAGCAGGTAAGGTATTTATTTGTTAGAAGGTAAGGTTTGCACTGTGAGTAGCATACGGCAGTCCCTCCCTTAAATACACCTCCCACAGGGACACGGCAGGGTGCCTCCTCTGCTCTGTGACCTCACCACGAGCTCCCACTGACAACTGGCCAGTCATGAGCGGCTGTACATTAACCACAAAGAAAATACATGAAATGAAACAAAGAAAAAGACCCCTTGGAGTTACTGAATCTGTATGTGCCCCCCAAAATAAACTCTATCATCACTATTTCAGTGCTACTTAAGGAGCATGCTGGGAAAACAGGAGGTTGCTGCAGGTGCTGCTTCAGGCTCTCATCCCTCCCCTGGCACCCTCCACACCCACAGGTGCAGCTGAGGATGCCAGAGGCACAACATCCCACAGACTTCTGCGACAGCTGGGGCTCCAAGGAGCCCGCCTCATGAAACGGCTCAGCAGGGTGTTTCTCTTCCTCCTGTCCTGCTCTTAAGCAAACCAAACCACTGAACACCGCCACGTCAGACACAACTGAGCTCATCCAGGTTTTCAGGACTCCCTGGGTGGGGGGCATCAGGCACTGCACACCTTTCTCTTACCTGCAGGTCACCGCTCAGGCTGACTGACACACGGAGTGAAAGGAACTGTTACAGCTCTGCTGTCAGGACAAAGAGAGCTCCCCGTATGGGAAACCAGCCTGCACTGCGAGGTGCGGGGGGCACAGCCACAGGAACGTGGGGGTGTACCGGATCCACAGGCTGAAAGGACAGATACAGCCCTTGGACCTGACCCAGCACAGCAGAGCAGTGTGCCAGCCAGACCCCAGGGAACAACACCCAGCAGCACAGACCCGTTACCATGAACAACGGCATCTGGCACCCAGTAAAATGAGTTACAGATCTACTTCAGTCTGAACTGAATTCCACCTCACATTCTGATGAGAAACACAGATGCTTTTTCTCAGTAGCAGGAGGACTAGGAAAGGACCAGCATGGTGTCGTGGCTTCGATGGCAAGAATGAACGCTCTGTTTAGGACAGGCCCTGAAGTGTAAATAAACATCTTCCAGCTGCACAGAAGCACGCAACACTCAGGCTGGAATTTTTGTTCCTGGAAGGCTGTCTCTTACACCCATTTCAACACTGATGTACCACCTAGTCAGGGAGGAAGTGAAATAAAAAAGAACACTACCTCCTTCCATCTCCAGGCTTGTATTCCAGCACTGTCTTGTGTCTAACATTAATTTTCTTCCCACCGGGTATCTGCTGCCTCTTGTCAAGACATGCTGCAAGTGACAGATGTGCCAACACAGACGCAGTTTACATCAGCTATTCTAAATTCCTCTGTAGGAAGCACTGCTGAGTAACTGCAGCACGTTCAAGACACACTTCCTCACCTCCTGTATCTGTCACAGCACTCACCTCCTTCAGCCACTATACTGCAGCTGCCAGCAACTTCTTGTGTGCCTACAGACCACTGAGAGACCCTTGCTCCTCCCAACACAGGCACCCACTACAGCTGCACCAGCTCTGAAACAAGATTTAAAGCTCCTGGGGCCCACGTGACTCTTGCTTCTAGCCCAAAAACTAATCACAGAATCACCAGGTTGGAAAAGACCTTTAAGATCATCAAGCCCAACTGTTCCTGTCCTATGCTAAACCATATCCCTGAGCACCTCATCTCCCCAGATGTTAAACACACCTGGGGGGTGACTCAGCCCTGGGCAGCCTGTGCCACAGCCCCACAACTCTGCCAGGGAAGAACTTTGCCCTCCCAGCTGAGCTGAGCCTGCCCTGGCACAGCTTGAGCCCATTGCCCCTTGTCCCAGCTCCTGTCCCCTGGCTGAAGAGACCAGCGCCCACCTCTCTGCACCCTCCTGGCAGGGCAGGGCAGGTGGGGAGAAGGTCTCCCCTCAGCCTCCTCTTCTCCAGGCTCAACACCCCCAGCTGCTCCTCAGAGGATTTGCCCTCCAGCCCCTTCTCCAGCCTGGTTGCCCTTCTCTGGACTCGCTCCAGGATCTCAATGTCCTTCTGATGGTGAGGAGCCCAGAGCTGGACCCAGCACTGGAGGTGCAGCCTCCCCAGCGCCCAGCTCACGGCCACACTCCCTTCCCCAGACCTACTGGCCTAGGGACCTAGATCTAGGGCCCCCTAGGACCTAAGGACCAGTAGGTCTAATTGTGGGTGAACCAAGGCTCGCTTGGATCCAAGGCGATGCTCTACCTGAAACAGGAGCTCCACTCTCCAAACGCCCATTTTAGGATGGCAGGGCAAGCCAGCAGGTCTAAGCTCCAATGCAGTGTTTGAAGCCAGCCAAAGGACCCGATCAGAATGCTTGCAGTTACTGTGCTCTCTTCATGCTCAAACCAAAGGGCAGATTGTAGAAAAGCAGCACAAGGGTTTCCCCTCTCTGCACCAACTGAACGTGTTTGGAACAGCAAATCCAAAGGGATAAACAGAAGCTGTGAGGCACGGTCTTCATTGTTCTGTTATGTTCCAATGCCAAGACAATTTACCATAAACAAGCTCCCAGCTCTGACAGGCTTCTCTTGCCTAGCCAATGCAGCTGGTTATTCTGGTTTGGAAGTGAATACAGGAACTACATCAGGACAGCAGACAAGCAAACCGTCTGAAGCCACGTGCTGTGAAATACGGGCCAGACACTACCTCAGCTCCCAGGAAACACAGAATCCGATGTCCCCACACATCCTGAGCAACACAATGTTCCCTTGGCTTCAGTCACCTCTGGAATCAGATTTAGCCTCACATGCTCAAGACCTGTATGCTCATTCCCAGCATTAACCTGGCAAACCTCCTCAACTAATGAAGCCCTAATTAAACAAAGATAAGGTAGGGAGCAAAGTGAGAATTATTTATATTTGCTCATGATTACAAGCACTGGTATTTGGGAATTTAAAAAGGAATACTGTGAAGGAGACAAGTTCTTCGGGGTTCAAAGGCAAACCCTCAAAGAAAAACTGAGCCACTTCAGAACCAGATCTATTCGTGACAGAAATGCTGTATTTTCCATGAAAACAACGATGGGAGGGAAAAAGAGCCTTCAGAAAACACCATCAGACTAATAGTGTCTACCAAGGGTCTATTCAGCCCAGCACTCCGTGTGCTCACTCCAAATGTCATCAGACGCTTGTGAGCCTGGGCTCCCCCTTGGAAGGGGGCATCCACAGCTACTTGTTGTCTACCCTCCCTGCAGACCTGACAGCCTTCCCGTTTCCATTTTACACCGTTCCAGCTGGTCAAAGCCACAAGGGCCGGTCCGAGGGAGGCCGAGCAGCACCCGGGGAAGTACCTGAACGCCGGACTAGCTCAGAAAGAAAACAAACAAGCCCCCGACATAAGGGCCCTATCGAAACGCTTGGGTGAAGCTCTGCCGAACGTTCCCGAAAGCACAGAGAGCTCCCGCAGCCATCAACGCTGCCGGGACCCAGCCAGGGCCGCAGAGGCGGCGGAGGGAAGCAGCGCAACGACCGCGACTCGGGCGGCACCGTAACGCGTCCGCCCGGGAGGGTCGGCAGCCCCCACACAAGGCTCCGGGCGGGCACGGTCCCCGCGACCGGAGGCAGCCCGAGCGCTCCATCCTCTCCGCGAGCGGTGCTCCGAGGCAGCCACACACGAGCCCGAGGGACGCGGCCTGCGCGTCCCAACCGCTTTCCTCAGCTCCGGAACCGCTACGAGCCGCGCCGGACCCTCGCGGCGCCGGGGAGCCGGAGGAGCGCCCGAGCAGCCCCGCCCGGCCCGGCGAGCGGCGCGGAGGGAGAGCGGACGCCTTCCCGGCGGGGCGGAGGCGCCGAGCGCGGCGCTGAGGGGGCGGAAGCGACCAGGCCGCAGGGCCCGAGGAGCCGCGACCCCGCTCACCTGCGCGCCGCGGCAACGGGCACAGGCAGAAGGGCCGCCCGCGGCAGCCGCAGGGCCCGAGCGACCCCCCGGCCCCCACCCGCCGTCAGGCGCGGCGGGACCCCGTCTTCCCCAGCGGCACCCAACGGGCGCGGTGCTGCGCGGCCGGGGCGAACCGCCCCTTCCCGCCCGTGCCCCGGCCGATGCCGCGCAGAGCGGGTCGCCTCGACCCGCCGCCCCGGGCTGCTCACCAGGGAGATGGTGGTCGTGGCCGCCATCTTGTCCACCCCGTCGGCAGTCGGCGCGAGACTCTCGCGAGAGCTCTGCGATGCGCGCGAAACGGAAAGCTCTCGCGAGCGCTCCCTGGGCAGTCGGTAGAACGTCTCGCGAGAACACTGAGGGGGTGAGTCACGTGGCTGGAGCGAGCCGGTCAGGCTGGCGCCATCCTGGCCTCTTGCGGGGGCGTGGTCAGAATGGGGCGTGGCCTATGGGCAGAGCCAATTGAGACGCTTATTTCCGAGGCGGGGCCAAATGGGATGGGGCTGCTCCACCCGGCTCGGCTCCATTTGGCTCCTCCCGGCTGGACTCGGCCCGGCCTGGCCCAGCCTGGCCCTGGCTGCCCCTACTCAGCCCCGGCCCGGTGTAGCCCAGGGGGTGCCGGGCCGGCACTGTGTCCCGCCCAGAGACGTGGTGACCCTCCCGGGACTGGGGAGCCGCAGCACGCGGCGCTGCCCCCCCCCCACACGCACCCCGTACCGAGCCGGAGCCGCCGCCACCGGGTTCTCGGCTCATGGGCCGGGTGCAGCCCCGGAGCCGTCGCGGGTCAGTCCGGGAACCGCCCTAGAGGAGCGGCCCGGCCCGGCCGCGGGGGTGCCGAGGGACCCGGGTGGGTGGGTGTGTGCCTGGCCCCGGGGCGGAAGGCAGCCAGGGGACCCGAAGCTGTGGGAGGTTCAGGGTAGTGTCGGTGGCCGAAGCTGCTGGAAGAGGAGCTAAGCCCGGTCCCCGCAGGGTTTGGCAGCCTTTCTCGGGGGGTGACAGCAGTGCATCTCACCCCACGCAGCAGGGACAGGCCACCGAGGCGCGGCGAGGCCCGTGTGTGGAGGCCGCACACCGCAGACATGGCCGAAGGGCATGTGGCCTCCACTGCCACGGTCATCAGCTCGTCCCCAGGGATGTGCCCCCCTTGGAGCTGTGCCTGACCTCCCAGGGTGAGGGCAGGGCTTCCACTCGGGTGCTGGTGCCAGTGCTGTGAAGCAGGAGAACCATCCTGCCCCATGTCCCCTCGGAGCGGCTCTGCTCAGTGCGTTGATCCATGGCCTGGAACAGAGCACACAGTCAGCACGTTCTGTGGGGACAGAGCTGGGGGTGCCTGACACCCCTCAGGGCCGTGCTGCCCTTCAGCCAGACTCGGGCAGGCTGGAGAGACGGGTGGGGAGAAGCTCTGTGAGATGTGACAAGGGCAAGGGCAGGGTCTGGCATCTGGGGCAGGACAGCCCCAGGGACCAGTATGGGTTGGGGAGTGGGCTGTTGGAGAGCACTGTAGGGGAGAGGGACCTGGGGGACAGCAGGATGGCCATGAGCCAGCAATGTGCCCTCATGGCCAAGAAGGCTGATGGCATCCTGGGGTGTATTAGAAGGGGGTGGTTAGGAGGTCAAGAGAGGTCCTTCAGCCCCTCTACTCTGCCCTGGGGAGACCACACCTGGAATATTGGGTCCAGTTCTGGGCCCCTCAATTCAAGGACACAGAACTCCTTGAAAGAGCCCAGTGTAGGGCCACCAAGGTGATGGAGGGAGTGGAACCCCTTCCTTATGAGGAGAGGCTGAGGGAGCTGAGCCTCTTTAGCCTGGAGAAGACTGAGGGGTGACCTCATCAATGTCTATAAATATGTAAAGGGTGAGAGTCAGGAGGATGGAGCCAGGTTGTGCCCAGAGCATCCATGGAGATGCTCCAGCCTGATGGGACATGGGGCTGGGTGACCTGTTCAGCTGACCATGCTGGAGCAGGGGCTTGGACTGGATAATGGAGAGGCTGGAAGGGACCTCCTGAGATCTGGAGTGGTCCCACCTGACCTCAGCCCTTCTGCTGGAAACACCCCATGGTACTGTTCAGTGAGCTCCTCACTGCTCCGTGCAGCACAGCCAGGAGCAGGGAAATGGGCTGGACAGCGTTATCCCAAGCAGTGACTTCAGCAGGTGGAACGGTGGGAGGAGGGTGGGAGGAGAGGAGAGCTAACTGGCTCACTGGGCACAGGAAGGAATCTCTCAGTTTGCAGAGGCAAGTGCAAACTTGGTCTGGAGAAAGATCCCTGAACCAAGCAGCCGTGAGACGTCTCCGCACCTCAGCCCAACTGGCCTGGCTTTATGGACAAGGCTGCTGAGCTCCGGGAAGCGGCTTCACGGCTCCTCAGTTTAGGTGGAGTGACTCAGGAATTGCCCAGAGGTTTCCTGGGGCGAGCGCTCCGATGAGATCAGCTGCTTTCAGTGGCTTTATTGATCTGTCAGGTCATAACATTGGCATGGCGCAGCACAGTGGGAAGCACGGCACAAGCTGGCAGCTCAGCGCAGCATCCAGGCGTGGCAAACCCGGCCCGGCCTGGTACAGGAGGCACGGCGAAGCGCGGTGAAGCGCGGGCAGTGTGACGCAGGCAGTGCCACGGGGACCAGCACAGGGCAGACACCAGCACAGGGCAGCATGATGTGGCCGGTCCTGCGCGGCACAAGGTGAGCAGTACGGGGCAGCACGGCACGGCTCTGGCGGCACGGCACAAGGCGAGCAGCATGGGGTGGCATGGCACGGCATGGCTCTGGTGGCACTAGTGACTCCTACTCCCACCTCTCACCGACCCAGCGTGAGGTGCGCAGCAGCTGAGGTGAGTGATTGCCCCTTCTCCAGGCTGAGGACTGAAGCTCCAATCCCCACAGGAGAAACGGGGAAGAGGCATCGGGGTTCCCCCTTACAATGCCGTGAGATTTCGGAAGGCGTTACAACAGACTGGGGAATGACAAGGGGTTTGTTCAGCACCAGTGAGGGTTCCACCAGTCCACATGTTGGGATGCAGCTGGTGGGTTTGGATTTCTGGAATTCCTTCTCCTGACATACCAAGTTCCACCTCGTCCTGCCTTCAGCTTACACCAAGATGTGCTGTGCGAATTACAGGGCATCACAGTGGCTCATCTGTGCTGGGGAAACCTTAACAGGAGAACCTGGGAGTAAAGGATGGAACATGGGAATGGGAACCAGCGCAGAGCTTTCCCAGCCTGCTCCTCTTCTCCCTTCTGCCAGTACCACCAGCTGGCAAAGGGAGAAGCAGCTTTGGGACCCACAGTGAAAAAAGCTTATCATTCCCAGAGGGAGATTTATAGGTTTGGGGGGGGGGGTGGGTTCTTGCAGCAGCTTTGCATCTTCACAAACACCATTGGGAAGGGGCTGTGGGGGTGCTGCCCCCCTGCCCCCTCCCTCCGGCTCAGGAAGGGGGAGCAGAACATGTACTCCTGCTCAGTCCTGACTTCTCACATGTAGTTTCTCATGTCTGCTGGTTACTCCTCCTCTTGCCTCACACCACAGCTCGGGCGTACACCCTCAGGACTGCAAAGCTTCAGCCAGGAGTGAGGGGCCTGCTCGGCCCTGATGGAGGAAGGTCGGTCAGGAGTCCCGCAGTCTCTTCCAGTCTCTTCCAGTCTGGCACACTTCCCCTTCCCCGTGGTACAGGGGCACCGCTCTGTCCCAGACTGCAGCCAGGTGACTCACAAGGGAGGAGACCGGTATTTGTGGAAAGCATTTTCCAGGAAGTTAGCCAGCTTTTCACAGTCGTCCTGAGACAAAGGAGAGAAACACACCCACAGATCAATTTGGCTTCCCTGGATATCTCACAGAACCACAGAATGATGGGGTTGGCAGGGACCTCTGGAGAGCCCCCAGTCCCACCCTCCCAGACAGGCTGCACAGGACAGCACCCAGGATCAGGGGGTTGGGATGGCTCCAGAGATGGAGACTCCCCAGCCTCTCCGGGCAGCCTGGCCCAGGGCTCTGCCACTCTCCCAGCAAAGAGGTTCCTCCTCAGGGTCAGGGGGAACTTCCTCTGCTCCAGTTTGTGCCCATGGCCCCTTGTCCCGTCCCTGGGCCCCCCTGAACACAGCCTGACCCCTCCTCCTGAGCCCACCCCTCAGGGCTTGCTCAGCACTGAGCAGATCCCCTTCAGACTTCTCTTCTCTGGGCTGAGCAGCCCCGAGTCCCTCAGCCTCTCTGCACCAGAGAGATGTCCTGGTGCCCTCAGCATCTCCACAGTCTTTTGCTGTCCCCTCTCCAGGAGCTCCCTGTCCTTCCTGCCCCAGGGAGCCCCACACACAATATTCCCAATGAGCCCCCCCAGGGCAGAGCAGAGGGGCAGAACCTCCCTGCCCTGCTGCCCACACTTCTCATGATCCCCCCAGGATGTCGTTGGCTTTCTTGGTTGAGGGCATGGTGTCAGTGACACTCAGACCAGTGTCCCCCAGCACTCCCAGGGCTCTTCCCAGCGCTGCTTCCCAGCAGGTCCCCCCATACCTGTCCTGGTGCTGGGGGTTATTCCTCTGGGGTGTGGGACCCTGAACTTGCCCTGGTTGAACTTCCTAAGATCGCTCTCCGCTCAGCTCCCCAGCCCAACTCCCTCTGCCAAGCAATTCCATCCCAAACCACTGATCTCACGTCAGATTTTTGATATGGGAAGAGAACAACTCGCACACACACCGGGAACATGCTCAATAATGATCCCGTTTGGGACACACTGCCACTGGTGATCCCATTGGGACACACTGCCACTGATGATCCCATTGGGACACACTGCCACTGGTGATCCCATTGGGACACACTGCCACTGATCCCATTGGGACACACTGACACTGATGATCTCACTGGGACACACTGCCACTGATCCCATTTGGGACACACTAACACTGATGATCCCATTTGGGACACACTAACACTGATGATCCCATTGGGACACACTGCCACTGATCCCATTGGGACACACTGCCACTGGTGATCCCATTGGGACACACTGCCACTGATCCCATTGGGACACACTGACACTGATGATCTCACTGGGACACACTGCCACTGATCCCATTTGGGACACACTAACACTGATGATCCCATTTGGGACACACTAACACTGATGATCCCATTGGGACACACTGCCACTGATGATCCCTTTGGGACACACTGCCACTGGTGATCCCATTGGGACACACTGCCACTGATGATCCCATTGGGACACACTGCCACTGACGATCCCATTTGCGGAGTTACTGACAAGTGACCAGCTGAGAACGGAGCCTGCCTCTGCCAGGTGCAATATAAAGGCAGAAAAGCAGACAGTTCTTCAGCTTAATTTCAAGTTAATTAACTGACCCCTGGATCTAAAGTTATTTTCTATCTGTAATATCCCCACTGCTACAACAATAAAAATTCATGTAACTCTTTGTTGGTCCAGCCGCTATTTTGTGCAGAAATCTCTTTTCTGACACTCTTTTTTAACATAACTAGAGTATTTATTCCTCAAGAAAGAGATTACAGACAGACACCATGGGATGTAAAAGATGTGGGTACCAGAGAGGGGTCTGGAACTGGCAGAATCAAACTCGGAATTCTCAAAGGAAAACTGCAGAATCAATTTTTTCTTGGTGCTCAGAGGCCACTCAGCCACCCCTGCTGCTCTGTTACTGCTTTGGGGAAAACATTGGAGTTTGGAGACAAGATCTGTCAGGCCTAGGTGGTGTCTTGTCTTAGCCCGTAGCTGGAAAACCAGGTGAGCATTTGGGTGCACAAGTCCTTCAGGTGAGAAATAAGCAGCTAAACCCAGGATCAGGCCTCACAAAGCTAAGCCCAGGATCAGGCCTCACAAAGCTAAACCCAGGACCAGGCCACTTCCCCAGAGTTTAATGAGGCCCAAATCAGTTACAGGCCCCAGAGGGAAGGCAGAGAGACATTAGAGAGGGGAGGATGTGTTAGGAGCAGGTTATCTCCTAGAACAAAGAGACAGATAGTTCCCATTTCCCCTGTGTCCTTCAGATATTGATAACCATTGATCAGATCCCCTCTCAGTCTGCTTCTCTCAGGGCTGATGATGTGATGCACAGCACCACTGCTCACCACTGGAACCAACACTCAGCCAGTCCCGGAGCCTCTTGGCCAACTCCCATCAGTGCCATAGTGTGGTGTCACTGGTATGGAACAGCCCTTCAGCCAGTCTGGGTTACCTGTCCTGGCCGTGTCCCCTCCCAGCTCCTTGGGTGCCCCCTGCCTTCTCGGCCGGGCAGGATGAGAAGCTGAGAAGCCCTCGACCGCTTGGCAACAACTAAACCATCCGTGTGCTGTCAGCAGCACTCTCATCCCACATCCCAAACGCAGTGCTGCACCCGCTGCTAGTAAGAAAACCTAACTCCCTCCCAGCCAAGACCAGGACAAGGTGTCCCATGGATTTGGCGCCGGCCCTCAGTAGCACAGTGCATGCCTGTGATGGGAAGGAGTGCTGGGAGTTTCCTACCTCGTGGATGAATCCATAATGCACCAGCTCGGTGGCCAAGTCCTTGGAGTTGTCAGCTGCGGAGTGAGAATATCAAAGTTCAAACATCTTGTGGTGCCTCCTCTACATGTGCCCCATCCCCACCCTCAGCACACCTGCATCACGCTTCACCACGCTCTGGGGCACACGCTGTGCACTTCTGGTCGGCTAAGTAATCGCTAAGTCACGCTGGGGCGGAGGGGAATGGAGCTGGGTGGCAGATGGGAGCCGAGCACGGCACTGGGCAGGACTGAGTGCCAGTCCCACCTCACACAAAGCCCAATGCCCTGGGCGGTGTGTCACTCTGAGGTGTTTTTGCTTGCTTTGGCTCGGCATGAGGAGCAGGCAGGCCACTACCTGCCGGCAGAAACCGGGGCGCTGGCGAAGCAGCAGCTCCCGAGCATCGATTTCCAAGCTTTATACTTTAGCTCTGGGTGGGAGGCTGTCAAGGGACTCCAGCCGCCCGGCCTCCAGAAAGCTCCTGCGTGTTTTAGGAAGGGGCCTGCTGTGCTGAACCTGCTCTGAGGAGACACACACAGAATGATTTGGGCTGGCAGGGACCTCTGGAGACTACTCAGTCACAGTCCTGCCAGAGCAGGGTCCCCTCAAGCAGGCTGCACAGGGCAGCGTCCAGGATCACAGGGTTGGAATGTCTCCAGAGATGGATGGAGACTCCCTGACCTCTCTGGGTAGCCTGTCCCAGGGCTCTGCCACCCTCACCACGACAAAGTTTTTCCTTCTGTTACCATGGGACCTCCTCTGCTCCAGCTTGCACCCGCTGCCCCTTGTCCTGTCACTGGGCATCACCAAGAAGAGCCTGTCTCTGTCCCCCTTCACTCATTGATAAACATTCATGAGGTCACCCAAAGAGACCCAGGTCCCTTCCCCAGAGCCATGAGCAACCTCCAAGACCCCACCTTCTCCCCTGAGAGGTAGCGCAGAGACCGCTCCTCTCCCAGGCCTGGGGGATGCAGTCATTGTGTTACCCCATGAGCCACACACCGCACGTGCCAGGCGACACACGTGTGCTCGACAGCCGGTCCCAGTGTGCAGGTTCCCACTACACACCAAGGCATCAGCACAGGGCCTGAGTGGACAGGAACCAGCACCACACCGGTACTGGGGTTTAGTCCGCCCTCCCAGCACGAGTAGGACAGGAAAGCTGGCTGTGACTGCCGTCTGTGCCTAACCCAACCGGGCCTGCATCGGACCAGGGCCACCGAGCATCCCCTGCTCTCGCCTACGAAGATCCGCTCGCCGCAAACCTACTGGGCAGCAAGTCGTAGCTCAGCTGTCGGTGCAGTTTGTCCTCCAGGATCAGCAGAAGAGTGAGCTGTGGAGAGAAGAGGAGAGTGCTCTTTACACACACTGGCCTCTCTGGAAGAGGCTCATCCATCAGGACTACGAGCTGCCCGCAGCACTCAGCAGGAAGGGTGCTGGGAACTGCTGAGACCTTGGATGTCTTTTGGGCAGCAGTTTGAGTGTCCTAGAGGAACCTTCTCTCAACTGTTACAGCCAACCTGCCACCGTTAAACTAGAAAGAAGTAGAGCTGAAAGATGCCCAGGCAAAGATGTTCACGTCTTCCTTGCCTATGGGCAGAGGGGCAGGTGGCTCTGCTCTTCACTGGGTATCTCTCAGCACAAAGGGACAAGAGCAGGTCCCCTGAACGGCTGCAAACCAGCTGAGACCAAACCTCATTCCGTTCAGAAGCCAGGGATGGGCTCAGAGAGGTCCTGCCCCACAGCCCCATGCAGAACAGGAGCTCAATACTTACGTGCCACTGGGTCTTGTCTTCATTCAGCTCCATGTTACACTGCATCTGCACCACCTGTAAGGGTCAGAACAAACATCAGCTTGGATGCAGCCCCTCTGCCCCATCTTGACCCCGCTTCTCCAAGCGTGACTCTCAAATTCCCAACCAAACCTCTTTAATTAGGGGTCCCTGCTGCCAGCCTGACCTTCCCCTTCTACCCACAGTTCTAGGGAATGTCTGGGTGGAGCAGCTGAGGGTTCACTTGGTCCAGTGTCCAGGTAGGGCCGTGGCCATCATCAGCTGGGCAAGAGGCAGGCACAGGAGCCCTGGGCAGGGTGACAACCAGGGTGAATCCTTCTGCTTCACTTGTCCCTAGGCTTGTCCCTAAAGCTGTGCTCAACTCCTGGCTATGTTTTAATTTCACGCTTCCTCATGTCCTTAGGGGATGACCAATAATCAGATGGAAGAGCACAACCACGAGCTGGAAGAGCATTGCAACGACATCTGGGTTCTTTTGGAAGCCCCACATTGCACCACAGAGCATCACCATGTTAGATAAATCAGCATTTCCATTAATGAGTGAGCTTCAGGTCCCTGCGAAGGAACTGGGTCAGCTTTGAGCTCCAGGGTGTCAGCTTCACCCCTCGCTGCTTCTCCAGGGTCCCATGAAGTGGTTCACACCAGAAGTCCCGTTGTCCAGGCAAAGGAAAGCCAGAGCGCGTGTGACTGCTCAGCCCAGGAGGCAGGAACCTGGTGAGGAATCGACGCCCCTGTTCCACACAGACTCTAACAGGCTCTCACCCATATTCCCCAACTTCAAGCCCGTTGTGTGCTTGTTGTCCCTCCAACTGAGCACCTCCCTGCCACAAACACCCCTGGCACTTCAAGCTCTGTCAGGAAACTTGCTGTCCCCTGTCCTTTGTCATCTTCAGGCCTCCCATTTCTAGAAGAGCCGAGATGTGTGTCCCAGGAGGCTGCTCTGTCCTTACACCCTGACAGCCATGTGCTCCCGAATGACACCGGACAGCACGGCAGAGAAGCACAGGCTGCGTGCACTGGAAGGGACCTCAAAGACCTCCTGGTCCCACCCCTACCATGGGGAAGGACACCCTGACTAGAGCGGGTGTCATGTCGACATCATCAAGGAGAAAGCTAGTGACGTTTGAGTGTGTCATTGCCACCTGCTCCCCACCTCTCTCTGCCTGAGAAGCCCAACGGCATCCTGGCTGGTGTCAGACCCAGTAGGTCTGGGGAGGGGAGTGTGCCCCTGGGCTGGGCACTGGGGAGGCTGCACCTCCAGTGCTGGGTCCAGTTCTGAGCTCCTCACCATCAGAAGGACATGGAGGTGCTGGAGCGAGTCCAGAGAAGGGCAACCAGGCTGGGGAAGGGGCTGGAGGGCAAATCCACTGAGGAGCAGCTGAGGGAGCTGGGGGTGTTGAGCCTGGCGAAGAGGAGGCTGAGGGGAGACCTTCTCCCCACCTGCCCTGCCCTGCCAGGAGGGTGCAGAGAGGTGGGCGCTGGTCTCTTCAGCCAGGGGACAGGAGCTGGGACAAGGGGCAATGGGCTCAAACTGTGCCAGGGCAGGGTCAGCTCAGCTGGGAGGGCAAAGTTCTTCCCTGGCAGAGCTGTGGGGCTGTGGCACAGGCTGCCCAGGGAGGGGCTGAGTCACCCCCAGGTGTGTTTAACAGAGGGGAGATGAGGTGCTCAGGGATGGGGGTCAGCACAGGACAGGGACGGTTGGACTTGATGATCCCAAAGGTCTTTTCCAACCTGGTGATGCTGTGATCCAGATGTCCACGATTAAAGAATCATTTAGGAGGGAAGGGACAGTGGGGGGGTCTCCAGTCCAAAACAAGACAAGCAGTGGATCCTGACCAGGCTGCTCAGAGCTCTGCCCGACCGGGTCTGAAAACTTCCAAGAAGATCACATAACCTCTACTAGCCCCTGATCCACAGTTTAACCATCCTCAACATGAAAAATCATTTCCTTGGACCCATCCAGCTCCCAAATTCTGATGCCTCCCAGGACAGAGTCCACTTTGTAGCTGCCCTCACTCGGGACATGCAGCTTTGTCCAGCTGCAAGCGTTCAAGAAACATGTAGGAACTCAGTGCTTCTGAGATTACCAGCCCTTTGTCCAACTGGGTAAAAACCAGTCACTTTGGGTAATACAGAGCTTTCCTTAGTTTCATTTTTTTAGCAGCTCCTGAAGGACATGGAACTCCTCAAAAGAGCCCAGTGCAGGGCCACTGAGGTGATGGAGGGAGTGGAACCCCTTCCTTGTGAGGAGAGGCTGAGGGAGCTGGGCCTCTTTAGCTGGGAGGAGACTGAGGGGTGACCTCATCAGTATCTATAAATATATAAATGGTGAGGATGGAGCCAGGCTCTTCTCAGCGATGGCAGCGACAGGACAAGAGGCAGCGGGTGCCAGCTGGAGCATAGGGGGTTCCATGTCAACACAAGGAGAAACTCCTTCCCTGTGAGGGTGCTGGAGCCCTGGGACAGGCTGCCCAGAGAGGCTGGGGAGTCTCTGGAGATATCCAACCTGCCGGGACGCGTTCCTGTGGGATTCAGTCTGGGTGATGCTCTGGCGTGGCTGGGACTGGGTGAGCTTTCCAGGTCCCTTCCAGCTCCTGACGCTCCGGGATTCCTTGGGGCACCAGGTGAACAAGCAGCAGAGGGAAAGGCGTCACAGTTGGGTTTCTCTGAGGCATCTGATGGATCCCCACAGTGCTCTGACTAGAAATAACCCCTGAGCAGCACGGGCAGGGCTGGCATTACGTGCAGGGGGCCCGAAGGCACGGAAACCACTGCAGATGCCGTGGGCCTTCTGAAGGGCAGCGTTTCAGAGCATCCTACAAGGGTCAGAATTCAGCTCAGCTCTGCCTCGTGTGTTTAGCCCCAGTTTGAAGGAAACCCCAGCAAGAAGGAAACCGTGTTTGTTATCAGGTGGGACACAGCCAGCGCTGCGGGTGACAGACATGTGGCCTCAGGGAGATGCCCACAGGGGGAACACCAGGTTCAAAGGGGATGTTTCAGAGAGAGGGGTGCATGCAGCCCCACAGCCCCGCTGGCTGCTCTCAAGGTGGCTGGCAGTGCCCTGGGGATGCCAGACAACTACATGTCCCCATATGCACATCAGCAAGAGACAACTACCAGCTCCTGCCCCCAGGAAGGAGTAATCCCTGGTGAGGACACATCCTGGGGCTGGCAGGAGAGCTTTACTGGCTTTACTGGAAGGACCCTGGGATCACCGTGGGGCGCAGGCAGGACACGAGCTGCAGTGTGGCCTGGCCTGTGTGTCCCAGGGCACAGCCACCTGGGGGAAACGATTATTCCCCCTACTCAGCGCTCATTAAACCCCCTCTAGGTACCATGACAGATGCCCCCAGACAGGAAAGACGTTGATGAGCTGGAGCAGTGGGCCATGGAGATGGTCCTGGGCTGGAGGGCTCAGCCTCCGAGCAAAGGCAGAGGGAACAGGGCTTGTTCAGCCTGAGAAAGGAAGGTGTTGGGGGGTTGTGGCAGCCCGGCTGTACCCATCGGCGGGTTGCACTGCAGCACTGAACCCCTCTGCTTGGCAAGGGGTTACACCAGAGGTTCAGGAGGCTTCACTTCTCAACACCCTTGCATGGCCAGTCCTTCCCTGCCTGTTACCCCTTCCACTCCTCAGGGGTCCATACAACCCTCGCAGCGACGTTGGTGTTGGGGCACGTGGCCTCGCCTGCCCAGAGCCAGGCAGAGCAGGTCCCAAACTCAGCCAGCAGCTTGGCATGCTGCTGCAGTGTCAGCACCCTGGCCACGAGGCACCAAGCACGCCACGCCATGCCACACCACACCAGAGAGCTGCCCAGGGTGGTGTGAGAAGGGAGCACAGAGCCAAAGAAGTGGAGGCCACGGGGCTGCTCCAGGAGTCTTGGGTGAAAGGGACCTCCCCAGCTCCCACCAAAGTGACCACCACAGCCCTGGGGCAGCAAGAAGAGCCGCTCTCACCCTGGCTGGGGTCCAGGGCATGGCTACAGGGAGGGGCATTCCAACAGTAGGGTGTCCTGAGTGGAGACCATCCACCTGCTCCCAGGGGAGAACCTGTCCCCACCTGGATCTGACCTTACCTTCCTGGTCTCCACATCAAAGGGCTCAGGGGTGGGGGTCTTGGCTTTCTGAGGGTCCTCCTGGGGCTGGGAGAGGGCACGCGGGAGGGCATGGGGTCTGGAAACAGCGAAGTTCATCAGAGGGTAAATCCCATTCCTGGTACAGACACAGAGGGAGGACAAACAGCTGAGCCCTGTCCTCTGACAGCCCTGCTAAGGTCGGCTGTGGAAGGCCACGGCCCAGACCAGGCAGCACAGTGAGGATGAGGCAGGTCACCGAGCTCCCCTCGTCCCAGCTCGCACCAGGGGGAACCATGGAGGGGTCACACATGACCAAGTGCTGCTGTGAGAATGGGATGCTCTGACCCCAGCTCTGTGCTGCCTGGAGGACACAGAGACACGGGGACCAGAGCTGGGCAGACCCATCACCACCAGCCAGCACTGCTCCCAACCCACCTGACATCTTCTAGGAACTTGTCGAGCTCAAGGAAGGAGACCTCTGAGTACCTGGGAGAGAAACAGAACGGGAAAGTCACCAGGAGAGAGGAGAAGGACAGGGAATCACTGTGCCACGGCACCAGAGCCAGCAGGCTGGGCACAAGCCTGGGCTCACTGCTATGAAATCCACCCCCTGATCCTCACCTCCACTGTGCTCCGGGCCGACCCTCCCTCCGGATCTCGGCCATCACCATGTTCAGGTCCAGTTCCTTGATCTTTTCCTCCACCACGTTCTCTGGCATCAGATCTATGGCAATGGCAGAGAGGGGCTGTCAGTGGGGGGTCCTGTAACGTGGACCCCAGCGAAGGTCTGCCAGGCTCTGCCCTTCCCTCTGGGCCCTTCCAGGGCTCAGAGGGGCAGGGTGGTCCATGGGTGCTCACACTGGTTGTTGATGAAGCAGTGGGCTGCCAGCAGCTTGAGGGAATGGACCTCGAAGAGCACCCGGTGGAAGAGCAGGCTGTTGGCCGTGGGCCGCTTGTCCGGGTTGAGCGTCAAGCACGACAGGATGAACTCCTGTGGGGAGAGGGAAAGGCACGAGCTGGGGGCAGAGAGGACACAGCCCTGTGCATCCCACCACTGCCAGCCTCAGCTTCTCAGGAAGCAGATTTCGGGCACCTCCAGCCCCAGGCAGGGCAGGCAAGGGTGCCCTGGGCAGGCAGCATGCTGCTGGGTGCCCACCACAGCCTGGCCACGGGACCTCTGCTCCCTGCTTGCCCTCTCCAGGGACGAGGATGCAGTGCAAGCCCAGCAAAGGGCTGTGGGGGTGTGTGGGGGTGTATTTGGGGGCTAGACTCGATGGTCTCTGGAGGTTCCTTCCAACCCCTACAGTTCCGTGATCCCTGAGTGGCTGGGTGAGCCAGAGACCTGGGGCTGTTCAGCCTGGAGAGAAGAAGCCTGAGAGGGGATCTGAGTAGCTGGTGCGTGAGATGGGAGCTCAGGGAGGGGGTGCAGGTACCGGGCAGGCCACGGGGCTGCCCAGAGATGGGGAGACCCGCGGGATGGGGCTGAACGCTGCGGTACCCAGTGAGAGGGGCTGCCCTGGGGAGCAGAGTCTGGCTGTTGCTGCCACCTGTGCCCAGGAACAGTGGTCCTGGTGTGGAGCTGTCAGCGGCTCACCGAGTGTGTGCACAGGTATGTGTGGGGGCACCTGTGGGGAGTTCACACCCAGCCCTGCTACTGGTGGAACTGGGAAGCAAGAGGGGAGAACTAACCTAAAGGGAACTCACACCCAGCCCTACTACTGGTAGGACTGGGAAGCAGGGGGAGGACTAGCCTCCCATCTCACCAACCCAGAACAGGGGATTCCCCATGTCCTTCAGCCCCCCAGATTCAGCTGCCTGGAGGTTTCCCATAGGTGCCTGTCTCCATTCTCCTCTCCCAGCACTGGTGTAATGCCAGGCTGGCTCTGACATTCCAGGTCCCAGCCGAGGGGATAGATGCTTGCAGGGAGATTCACGCTGCAGGAGGGATGCCTGACCCCCGCCACGGGCCAGGCTGCAGCCCAGGGCTCTGTCCCAGGCTCGGGCAGCCGCACTCACCCGCATGTTGGGATCATCCAGAGAGTGCCGTGCCCGCACGATCGCCTCCTCCGAGACCCGCGTGTCCCCGTTGGTCTGGATCTCCAGCACTGCCATCTGGGGAAGAAGGAGCACCGCCACGTCAGCACGCAGCCAAGGCCCGGGTCAGTCCCTGAGCGCTTCCCAAGGGGACATCTCTGGGCAGGGTGGCAGCTGTGGAGCTCCTCGCCGGGACACACAGGCCAGACCCATCTCAGGTTCTGGCCACAACTCTGTCCAGAGGCTCCACATCTCTCCCTGTGCTCCCTGGCCACCGTGTCCCTGTCCTCTGGCCTGTTTCTTGCCTACTCGAGTGCTCCCGGCTGCCTGGGGCTTCCAGGGGGCAGGCATGGAGGCTGCTCCCTGGGGGGATGGTGCAGCTGGCACCAGCAGCCCCACAGTGTGCCTGGGCACGCTGAGCTCGGTAGCGCATGTCCCCTCAGAGCAGCACAGTCTGACCATGCCCACAGCACCCAGATCTGGGGCTGTCGCAGCCCCAGGAGGAAGAAGAGGCACCAGCAGAGACACCCAAGAGGCACCAGCAACTTGAGCTGCGCCTGTTGCCGCACCCAGGGCAGGGTGGGACATGGCAGCGGAAAACAGGCACAGCAGAGATGTCTCCACTGGTGCAAGGGACCCCCAGCTCGCAGTGAGGGCTGGAGGGGGGCAGGAGGGGGCAAGAGGACCCCCTGGGCAGCCCCCCAGGCCCCTGTGGTCTGTGGCAGGCTCACTAAGGACACCCCTGCCCGTAACTGGGGGTCACCGCAGACCCGCTCCATACCTCCAGCGCGCACATCCCGAAGGAGAAGATGTCCACCGCCGTGCCATCAGCCCGCTCTGCAACACCAAGCCAGAGCCACGTCAGGACAGAGGTACCAGCCATGCACCCACCCCGGGTCCAGCCCCCTGCCCTGCCTCAGGCCCTCAGACCCTCCTGCCCCACACCCCTGCCTCAGGCCTGCCTGTGCCTCTGCTCTCCCCCAGCCTGCACACGTCTCCTCACAGCACAAACCTCTCCCGCTCATTCCCCTCAATTCACGTCTGAGTATCTGTGGTGGGGCGCCAATCCTGACTTTCCAGAGGGCTCTTTACTCCCCGTTCCCTCTCTGTCCTGACATGTCATGTGCTTCTGAGCGTTCCCAACCTTTCAGCACGGGGATGTTCCTACAGTGTGACTGCCAACACGCAGCCCCTTCCCACAGAGGCAACACCAGACCCCACCCATGTTACCCCCCAGCCATGTGTTACAGCATCACAGAGCTGTAGGGGTTGGAAGGGACCTCCAGAGTCCATGGGGTCCAACCCCCTGCCAAAGCAGGGTCCCTAGGACAGGGCACACAGGTCGGTGTCCAGACGGGGCTGGAATCTCTCCAGAGAAGGAGACTCCACACCCCCTGGGCAGCCTGTCCCAGGGCTCTGTCACCTTCACCACAAGACCCTCGGTGACTCAGGGTGTGAGCACAGTGACACCCCGCTGCCTGCACCCCGTGCAGACCCCGCACTCACGGCCGTACTCCGGCGGGAAGAAGTGCAGGTTGCGCAGCTCTTCCCTCTCGATCCTGATGGGGCTCCGCAGGTCATCGGGGAGGGCTGGAGGGGGGTGGAATGAGACTTTGGCATCACAGCTCCCCTGAGCCATTTCCATGGGGGCTGCCCCGAGGCAGCGGGGATCCATGTGCGCCCCGACCCATGCAGAGCACCCGTGTGGCACTCGATCCCAACGGAGACCCCTCTGCAGATCCCTGGGGCACAATGACCCCCTGCCCGCAGAGCCCAGGGATGGGGTGGAAGTGGAGGGGGGACACTCACCGTTTGCAAACACCCTGTGCCAGACTGTCAGCCAGCGCCAAGCCCGGAGTGGATGACAAGTAGGAAGTCATGGAGCAGAGGGACAAACAGAAGGGGACGTTAACTCCATGCCTTTCGAGGGTGATGCCCAGGGAACCCCCCAAGGGACCCCACAGCTCTCACCCCTTCTGCCCAGCTGGAAGTCCCTTGGCACAACCCTCCCTACACCTCCCCGTCCCTCAGCCGGCAGCATCCTCGTGCTGACCCTTCGGCTCAGTGCTGGAGCCGCGGGGCTGCAGCGTCCTACCTGAGCCAATCTTGATGAGCCCGTTGTGCTGGATGAAGATGGTGTCGCTGGTGAGGTTGCCGTGGATGATGGGGGGCTCGCAGGAGTGCAGGAAGCTGGGGAAGCCGAAGCTGCCCTGAGCACATCACCCATGCCCAGCCCAGCAAGGAACCGGGCGGCGCCCAGCGCGATGGAGAGCTTACCTGAGAGCAGACAGGATCTGTGTGCACCAGCGCTTCCAGGCCTGGAGCAGAGACCAGATTCCTCCATCAGAGGAGATGCACAGCAGCTGGACAGGGCCATTCCCACCCACCCCATGTCCGGGGAATTCTGGGCCCCCCAGCCCCACAGAGACTGATACTCAAGGATGAGCCACACGCTCATCTCCTTCCAGCCCCTGCTCTAACACCATCAAACCTGAGAGCTCGTCCTTACGGCAGAGAGAGCCCCCCAAAAACTCATCCTTATGGCAGACAGAGCCTCCCAAGCCCCCAGACCCAGCAGGACCATGGGCCCGTTGCAGTCACAGACCCAGCCGTGCCAGCGGGGTCCCTGTGTGTGGTTCGCTCGGTACACACCAACAGTGAGGGGCAGTTCTAGGGGCACCTGACTGCACTGGTGTGACACGGAGCTTCCTGCTGGGCTCGAGGGGTCAGGCACAGGGTACCCAGAGCTCCTCAGTCGCAGCCAGCAGACACCTGCCCACAAAACCCTTAGCCAGACCCAGGATTGGGTTTGCAGGTGACACCGGTCCTGCAGCCCAAGCAGTAGCCTCACCTGGGGGAGGGGGTGGAGGCACAGGCCTCCCAAACCACGACGCATCCCCGAGCTGTTGGCACCATCAGGGACACCTCACCGCAGCAGAGAGCGGCAGGTTCCCACCCGCCAGTCAGGGCCTGAGAGCAGGACCTGTTACTGGGCTGTCCTGGGCAAGCTCTGCTCTTGCCCCAGCACTCATGAGATGCTGCCTCCCTGCAGAGTCCCTGGGTAACTCAGGGGCAACCACAGATCCTTACTGTGCCTTCCAAGAGCCAGACACCCTCTCTGTGCCAGCCCCCTGCGCCCAGGACACCCTGGGTGTGCTCCCAGGGAACCTACCCTGGCATTCATGGCCTTGTGGTTCTTCTTGGTTTTCTTCAGGAACTGTTTCAGGCTTCCTGAGGACACATACTCCGTGATGAAGATGACCTGGAAGGGGGAGCAGTGTCAGCCTCCTGGCAGAGCCAGTGCTGGGCACAGCCAGAGGCACGCAGCCGGCGCCAGCCCCGCACGCGGTGAGCAGCAGCGTCCCAGAGATGGAAGGAGAGCCTCAGGAAGCGGGGTGAGGAGCAGAGTTGGGATCCCACCCAGCTCCCACCAGAATCTCCCACTCCCCAGCCCAGAGACCCCCAGACATTGCGCCCTTGAGCCCTCCCTACCCGCGCCTTTGAGTCCTTCACGTCCAGCCAGTATTTGTGAAGCTTCACGATGTTGGGGTGATCCACAAGCACCAGCTGCTCAAACATGGTCTTGATCTTCTCCTGTGGGCAGAGGGGAGATGAGGCAGCAGATTCTGGGATGGGGCAGGACACTTCTGGGGACAAGGGAGGCTGGGGAGCAGGCTGTGCCCTGGCCATGGGGAAAGCTGGTTTGGGTGCAGAGGACCCATGGCGCTGTGTTTGAGGGGGAAGCCAAGGGAAAGCACAATGCTGAGAGCAGGAGCACAGAACAGCACGGCAGGCTGTGATTGGCACTGCTGCCCAAAGCTGTGATAGATCATTGAGTGAATTGATTGGTTGATTGGCACTGCTGCCCAAAGCTGTGATGGATTCATCGGTTGATTGATTGGTTGGTTGACTGATTGGTTGGTTGGTTGATTGATTGGTTGGTTCCTTGGCACTGCTGACCAAAGCATGCTGCTGCCTGCCAAGAGCAGGGATGGGTGCTGTGGCTCAGGAAGGGGCAGGGGGAGGTCTCAGGGGGTGGTCAGTCCCTGCTGGGGAGGGACAGCTCACCTCATGTGCTTTAAAGGCCTTCTTGTCAGTGAAGAGCAGCTCGTTCCACACCACCTCCACGCCCTCCTCTGTGTCCATGGCAAGGAAGGTGCTCTGGATGCCTGGCATGTTCCCCTGGTTCACCTGCAGGGCATGGGAAGGTGTGAGACAGCCCGGCCAGCTGCAGCCCTGCCCACGGCTCCAGCCCCACTGGCAGCCCCACGCAGACATGGACATGGGCAGTCTCTGTTATCACCCCTGCAGAGGACTCTGGCTGCAGGAAGCTCTGGCCAGGACGCAGTAAGTGGAGCAAGCCCCAGCCCGCTGCCTGTTCCACCCAGCCCTCAGGACCTACTCGGTTCAGAGCTCAGGCATTGCCAGGCGGTTCCTCCAGGACCTGAGGGCACAGGAGGGAGCCAGCAACTGGGGGTGGCTCCCACACCAGCACCTCACCACTCCTCTAGGCCAGCAAGAAGCTGGTGGTGATGGTCACCTCCTGGTGATGGTCACCTGCTTGCCCTACAGTGGGACCCCCACAGGGACCCACTGCCCTGCAGCCGTGGGGTAGCAACCCTCACCCATGGCTGGTGGTCACACTCATGTTGGACAGGGAGAATTAGAAGGTCCAGGCACACCAAAGCCACAGCATCCTCTCCTGTAACACCCTGAGGACACTGGGGACATTCCCAGGCCCTGCAGACCCTCTGATGAGCTGCACCCGGGACACCATGGGGAGCAGCTCCGCAGATGCCATGTCCAGCACAGACCCAGCTGCAGCAGCCCCATCCCTATCTTGGGTCTCTGCCC
Source organism: Hypotaenidia okinawae (assembly GCA_027925045.1). Classification (NCBI taxonomy): domain Eukaryota; kingdom Metazoa; phylum Chordata; class Aves; order Gruiformes; family Rallidae; genus Hypotaenidia; species Hypotaenidia okinawae. The sequence goes on from BSDF01000002.1 coordinate 165,471,987, forward strand.
ATCCTGCCGTGAGGGCAACACCACCAGGCTCAGCCCCAGCCCCAGGGAAACCCACTCAATGGCACCGGGACACCCCAGGACCAGGGATCCTGCCTCCTGGGAGCAGCACCTGCTGCATCCCGGCTGCCATTTGCACGGGGCTCTGCACAGTTGCTGCCCTGGCTCTCCCCTCACAGAAGCATCCGCACAGGGGAGCAGGCTGCGGCCTCCGGCCTGCCCCTTCCCTCCTCCTGCAGGCAGCCGGGGCCCGGGCCAGGCCCGTACATCCCCCTGGCCCTGGCAGCGTGGGCAGCTGCTCACTGCCGGCTGCCCTGTGTCGGGGCAGCGTGGAGCTGTCGGCAGCCAGCTGAAAAGCAGGATTGTTCTGCTGCTTCCAGGGGCTGGGACGCAGCACCCTGATGCCGGGGCTTGGCCCGCTGCGGTGCAGGGCAGCTGTGGGCGCAGGCGCGGGCACGCAGCACCCCCCAGCTCATTAGCGGGGGACAGACTGGCAGCTCGTGGCCCAGTTCCTGCTGCAGACACACAAAGCACCTCTGTTACTTGTTCTCCCCGGCCGCAGGCTCCACGTGCTTCCCGCAAAGCCCAGCACGGACAGCCAGCGACATGGGCAGCCAGCGACTGACCACAGCTCTCCTGGCAAGGCCCGGCAGCCCCCAGCACCAACAGAGCCAGCACAGCAAGGGCTCTGCCGGGCGGGGGAGATGGCTCAGCCCTCCCCAGGATGGCCCCAGGACTGCCTAGGCGGGGGTAACAGCCTGGGCAGGAGCTCCCGTGCCGGGAAGGCTGTGTGACGGCGGCTGGGGTGGGCACCATGAGGGCTGCTGGTCCCAATGTGCTCCGTGACACTGTTCTTCCACCTCTCCCCAAAAGCACTGCTGGAAAACCAGCATATGGGCTTGAGAGGGATCCTGCCCCAAAACCAGTGAGAGGCCATGAGGCTGAGAAGGCAGGTGGAGAGCACAGATCAAAACAGCCCTTCAGCTGGCACAAGGATGGGGCATGCATGAGCCACAGAGCCCTGCACGGAGGCTACGGATGCCTGGCTCAAAGGTCTCAAACCCTCAGATGCCACCTCCTCACCTGCTTCACTGCAGGGCCATGACACTCCTGTGCATGGATACTGAGCCCAGAGCAGGCCCTGACCTGCACAGCCACTGTCCTCCCATGCCTCCTGTCCCCATGGCTGGAGGAACTGAGTGCCCACCAGTCCCCTCCCACCCCCAATCCCGCAGAAGTCTGGGGCTGTTCCTCCACCACAGCCTCCCTGCTTTGAACAACCCACACTCTGAGCCCCAAGTGGGGTCCTGGGGTACAGGGCTGGGGGTGCGGGGCTGGGGACAGCGGATCTGTTTGAGTCTGGGAGGTTCTGGTGCACAGTGAGGAGCATCAGACAGGCCTACAGGGGAGGAAACGTTAAACGTTCCCAGTTCCCTGCAGACGCCAGCATCATGCGCTGCATGACAACAACACTGACCCCAAACAGCCGCCTCATGCTCCTGGCTCCAAGACACAAGTAAACCAGTAAATGCTGTGTTAGTGTCGTGCAGGTGACTACAGGGACCGGGCATGGGGTCACCTTGGTCACCTCACGCCATGCTTCCAGGGGTCCCTGGCAGCCCCACGTGCTGCTAGTGGCGGACACTGCGTGGAATAGGCCCAACTCCAGAGGGGCGCTGGGCATGGGCCCTGCGCAGGCCGCTTCCAGAAAGTCCTTGGTAGGAGCTGAGCCCAGCCTAGGGACAAGCAAGCGAAGGTTTACAGAGGATCAGATTTCATCTTACAATAAATCGCTCCCTTCTGAGCCTTCCACATCAACCAGGCCCAAAACGGCGCAGGAACAGTCGCAGACGCAGGGATACAGGCCTGGTCCTGGGGCTGCTGCTGAAGGAGGCCATGGCGCTGGACAGCAAGGGAGAGGGGTTCTGCTGCCACTGGCATTCAGACCTGGTTCGGAGGAGGACATGTGGACCTTTCCATATGGAAAGGTGGGTTGTCACCCTTCTTGGGTCACTCCAGGGGACTGTGGAAAAGGCATGGCCATGGTGCCGGGAGGAGACGGCACCTGCTGCTCTGCTGCTCCTCCCCAGACACCACACTCGTGTCCCTAGGATGCCAGCCCCATCCCTCGATGGGGACATCCCGCTGCGCTGCTGTACCCTGCAGAGCATCCCTGCATGCCCTCCAGACCAGGACACCCCAACCACTCCTGGGATGCTGAGGACAGAGCGGTCCCAGTGTGGGACTGGACATTCCTGTTCCACATGGGAACAGGACCTGGGCAGACAGCTCGTGGGTGAAGGAAGAAGCCTAGCCCCCAGCACAGCCATGGGGATGGACCCCCAGAACCAGGCACCCCGTTGAGCCCAAGCAGCCTGCTCACATCCTCAGCCCCTGGAACAGATGTGCTTGTCCCGCACCCTCTCCCCACTGCCTGTGGTAGGAAAAGCTCAGAGAAGCAGGAGAAGCACAGAGCCAGCATGGCTCTGACCAGGGGGCAGCCCCACTCTGAGAGAGGCTCAGTCCCATCAGCCCTCAGCCCCAGTGAATGCAGAGCAGCATCGGGGTCACGTTACCAGCCCCCCAGGACCACCAGAACCACCAAAGAGCACGCAGCAGACCCTGCCTGGAAACCGGGGCTTGGTTTGGGCACTGAGCAGAGGCCAGGCAGGTTGGGGGTGGATCTGAAACCCGGTGCACCAAAGCAGCTCCCTCTGCCTGGCTGGCATGGGCTGCTGGGGCTGTGAGCACAGGCTGCGCCATCACCGGGGTGGATGCCAGGAGCGAGGGCAGCTGCCCAAAGCTCTGCAGGAGAGCTGGGCTGGCTCAGCCCGGAGAAGAGAAGGCTGCTTCTGGGGAGAGCTCCCAGCCCCTTCCTGGCCCTCGAGGGGCTCCAGGAGAGCTGGAGAGGGGCTGGTGCCCAGGGTAGGGAGGGCCAGGACCAGGGGAACAGCCTCCAGCTGCGGGAGGGGGATGGAGAGGGGTTGGAGGGCAGAAATCCTTCCCAGGGAGGGGGAGGCCCTGGCACAGGGTGCCCAGAGGAGCTGGGGCTGCCCTGGGGTCCCTGGGAGGGCTCAAGGCCGGCTCAGGCAGTGCTGGGGGCACCCTGGTTTGGGGGGTGGCACTGCCCATGGCAGGCGGGCACTGAGAAGGCTCAGAGATCCATTCCAACCCAAACCACGTTATCATTTTATGGTTCAGTGACCATGCTGGAGGACACAGCAAGAGGCTGACCACAGCCTCCATCCATCCATCCCAAGGCCCCAAGGAAGATGACCAGACTCCTCTTGGTTTTTCTGGACTGGTGCTGAGCCAGCGCTCAGGGAAAGAGGACGTGCTGGGAATCAAAGGCCCATGAACATGCACAGAGCAAGGCAGCTGCCAGCCCTCTGCACGTGTGCCCTGTCCCTGGGCCTGCTTCCCGAGCTGCCTGCGGCACACCATGTGCAGTCCGTGCAGGATGGGGCCCTTCCCCACCCACTGCAGGCTGGTGGCAGCGGCCCCATGAGCACCCATGGCCCCGCTGGGCATGTGTGACTCCAGGCAAAGAGCTGGGGCAGCCCCTGTCCTGGGCTGGCAGCTCCAAGCTCAGCCCGGCTCAGAGCTCAGCCTGGCCCCAAGCAGCTCTGAGCTCAGCCCGGCTCAGAGCTCAGCCCGGCTCCCAGCTCATCACAGCTCAGAGCTCTCTGCTCCCAGCACCCAGTGTCAAGCACCGGCCCAGCCAGGAACACCCCTCAGTGCCCAGGGGTGCAGCCAGGGCCAGCAGAACCCCCCAGCAGTGACAGGGCAGCGTGGGTCACCCCAGCAGCAGGCTGTCCCAGGGCTGTGACAGGAGCTGGCCGGGTGACGTCACCCGCGCTGCTATCTGCGGTGCACAGCAGAACAAGGGAGCCAGGCTCCACCGTCCCGGGGTGCCGGCACCAGATCTGCGGTGCCAGATAAACCTGTTCTCTGCAGGATCCTGTTACACAACGAGCAGGTGAGGAAAACACACCAGATGGAGAATGTTTTCATCCTGCCCCCCACAAAAACGCGTCCTCAGCACTGATTCTGACCAGGCTGGGCACAGGGCTACCCCCTGGGGAGACACAGCCGAGCGGGAACGGTGCGGTGCCGTGCTCCGTCACCGAGCTGGGAGGAGATGGCACGAGTTGGGGAGCGCTCTGCTGCGGTGTGAGGTCAGCACGACCAGGGAGAGAGGCGAGGCAGGAGCAAGGGAAGGGCTCTCGGGCAGTACTGGAGGAGCGGTGAGCCTCAAAGGGGAGAGAGGGAGCAGAGCTACTGCAGGGAGCAGGCATGGCATCCAGCCAGCCGGACAGAAGTCATCGGGTGCCGGTCGCTGCTGCAGGATGGGGAGATGGAGGGGAGAAGTGGATTCATGGCCAATGCAGCAGGATGTGGAACAGCAGAGGAGGGCTCTCTCCCATCCCATGGCACGAGGGACACCCACCCACAGATTCACAGAACCCCGGGCTAGTGGAGTTGGAGGAGACCACCCAGCCCAACCCCTGCCAGAGCTGGGTCACCTCGAGCACGTCACACAGGACAGCATCCAGGGTCACAGGGTTGGGATCTCCCCAGAGAAGGAGACTCCCCAACCTCTCTGCCAGCCTGTCCCAGGCCTCGGGCACCCGCAGAGGGAACAAGTCTTTTCCTCATGTTGGGATGGTCCCTCCTGTGCTCCAGTTCCTGCCTGCTGCCCCTGTCCTGTCCCTGGGCACCCTGATAAGAGTCACTCCCCCAGCCCTGTTCCATGAACTCTCCTGTCAATGCCCAGCAGAGCCCCTGCAACAGTGAGGGGGGTCAAGTCTGACACCCATGGACAGCTGAGGAAGCCTCTCCCAGCACGACCTGGGGCAGGCCCACTCAGAAGGAGGGAGGGATGGAGAGGGCATGGAGAGGGCATGGAGAGGGCATGGAGAGGGCATGGAGAGGGCATGGAGAGGGCATGGAAGTCCCTCCTTCCTCTCCGTACCCATGGCTGCCTTCCTTCTTGCCCAGCAGCTGCTGGAGCATACACTGTGATCCCTGTTCTCTTCCACTGCTGAAGGGACAGAAGGGTATTTTTCCACAGCCCAGATAAGAGCCAGGACAGACCCCAGAATCCCAGCCAGGGGTGGGGCTGGCAGGACCCTCTGGAGATGCCCAGTCCCACCCCCCAGAGCAGGGACCCCTCGAGCAGGAGGCACAGGACAGCTGACCAGTGCTATGCAGGGGATGCCAACATCTGCCTCTGGCGCCTTTACTGCCCAACGCCAACTTTGCCCAGTGAAGAGCCGAACAAGGGGCATTCAGTTGTCTTTTAATCCGCCCTGTAACATGACCCTGGGACACCTCCCTTGTCCCAGAAGAACAATACAAAAGCCTCAGGGACTTCCTGCACTCTCTGGTTACACCAGAGGAAAAGTAGAAGGGAGGAGGGGACACAGAAGGTGCAGGAGCTGCCTGGGCACTGCAGACACCAACACCTGCCCAGGAAGCCCAAGGGTGACAGAATGGGGTTAGGAACAGGAAAGGGAACGGAACGTGGAGGGTGCCAATCGCTGCAGCACTCCTCGTTCATGCCTGGTTTGGAGAAGCAGCCAAGGATGCCGAGCTGGGAGCTCGAGGACACCAAGCTGGGCACCTGAGGATGCTGAGCTGGGAGCTCCAGGACACCAAGCTGGGCGCCTTCAGGCTGGAGCAGGCTTGGAGCACCCCAGGAGCACGCTGAGCTGCCCTGAAGCAAGGAGCCACGCAGAGAAAGGTGGGAACACGGTGGGAAACAGGAGAGCAAGTTACCGCATGAGAGGGGACAAGTTTCGGCACCAACCTTCACCGCGGCGCTGACGTCACCGCCCTCCCCAGCTCAGAGAACAAGGCAGAGGATTGTTACAGCCGGGTGAGATCGGGCAGGATTAAGGGATCCTGGAAAGGGAGAACGGAGCACGGGGAAAGTGGAGCCCAAGCAAAGGGCAAAATGTCCCTCGTGCATTGCCCATGTGAGCTGGAGGGCAAGAGGGAGGACAGGAAGCCTGGCACACCGAGCCCGGCAGACCAAACCCATGGAACTGCACCACCTGCTCCCACCAGAGCATCCACCAGAGCCACCTTGGGTCCAACAGTCCCATCCCACTGCCACAAACCCCCTGGGGAAGAGCCGCCCTGGTGCCCCCCTTGCCCAGAGCCGCAGGGCAGCCCCCGCCTGATCAGCCGGGTCAGCAGCAAACTCATCCCAGGGAAGCCGAGCAGCATCGAACCAGAGCTGTGAAACCAGAGAGGGGCAGGAAAAAACACTGGATGGGGTGGGAAGAGAGAGCCAAGTCCTGGATCCAGAGATCCAGAAGAGGTGGTGGATGCCCCATCCCTGGGGGTGTTCAAGGCCAGGTTGGCTGGGGCCCTGGGCAACCTTGTGTAGCTCCAGGCCTGGAGGTTGGTGTCCCTGCCTGTGGCAGGGGGTTGGAACTGTGTGATCCTTGGGGTCCCTCCCAACCCAGACCAGGCTGGGATTCTATGATCCCACCACCCTGGGACAGCGCTCCCCAGCAAACCTCCTCTCCTGGGAGGGCTGGCAGCAGAGCAGCTCTTAAAAATAACTCGGGTGGCAAACATTGAATAGTTGGGCGCTTCCCAAACAATCCGTCACGGAACCGGTCATGCTCCCCGCGAGCTGCAAGCATCATTTATACCTAAAAAGGGGAAATCCTCCCACCTCTGTCTATCCAGGAGCTTGGGCTGTTTTCTCCCCTTTTGCTCCCGTTCCCTGCTCTATGGGAATCGACTGCAGCACCTCATCTCACACCTTCTGACATCCTTTATTTGGACCCAGCTGCAGTGTTCCTTCTCTTTCTCCCCATTATTCCTTCCCTCGACCCTTCCTTTGGCCCCGATGGCTTCAGAAGCTGAAGCTCGCGGTTCAAGGGCCCCGCATCATGACACACGCCTCATTTACTAAATGAGGGGACCAGACAGGGAGTGAGGGGCTATTCCAAGTGAAAATGCCACCAGCCCTGTTCCAGGCATCAGCAGAGCCCCATGCCAGAGGCAGTGGCAGAGCCACAACTGGAGACGTGGCTCCAGAATTCAGTGCCGTGAGCCGCAGCCAAGCTTCACCATGGCAAGCAGGCACTCTGGTCCAAAGGGATTCCCCACGGAATCCCAGGATGATTCAGGGCACGCCTGGTCCAGGGCATTCCTGCAGCAGGGAACAGCCAGGGATGAACGGGAGCGATGCCCCAAGGGCTGAAATGACGGCCTGAACCCACACGGCACCAGCACCTAGCATCTGCTGGGCCTCACAGTCCCCTTCCCAAACTGGAGAGGGGTTGGCAGCAGCAAAGCCACAGGGCTAAAACCAGTCTGGTCTCGGCACGGAGGCACGAGGGCTCATCTGGAAACCGCTCAGCCAAGGGAAACGCAGGGAACCGAGTTGTTCTTCCTTGCTACCCTCACTCTGCAGGGTGGGTGGGATGAAGTCCTCAAGCCAGCTGAGGAGAAGTTATCTCCTTACACAAAGCCCACCACAGCAGGGTTCCTCTGCCAGGCTTCCACACTACGGCAGAGAGAGGCCAGACATGGGCTGTGCTGGCACTGAGTGTGAGGTTGCCAACGGATTCCTGAGGGGCATCCAAAGGAGTATGGCCAGCAGGTCACAGGAGGGGATCCTCCCCCTCTGCTCTGTCCTGGTCAGGACCCACCTGGAGTGTTGTGTCCAGTGCTGGGCTCCCTGGGATCAAACAGACAGGGATCTCCTGGAGAGAGTCCAGAGGAGGCTACGGAGATGCTGAAGGGCCTGGAGCCTGTGAGGAAAGGCTGAGGGAGCTGGGGCTGTTCAGCCTGGAGAGAAGCAGCCTGAGAGGGGATCTGATCAATGGGGATCAATAGCTGAAGGGTGGGACACAGGGGGACATGGGCAGCTTCTTCTCAGTGTCTGTGGGGACAGGCCAAGGGGCGATGGGCTCAAGTTGGAGCCCAGGGAGTTCCCCCCAATGTGGAGAAGAACTTCTTCCCGGTGAGGGTGAGGGAGCCCTGGGACAAGCTGCTCCAGGAGGTTGTGGAACCAAAGCCCCGTCCCAGTGTGTGTAATTACCATACACACATCAGCCATGCTCCATAACCAGCTTCTCAGCCTGTGCTACCAAGCAGCAGGGTTCAAGCACTACGACACCATATGGGGAGCTTGCCTCTGCCCACTCCAGCCCTCCCGGCTCCGGACACCACTCCGAGCCACGTGCCTGGGCTCTCTCTACCCACTGCAGGGAAGGCTGGGCTCCCCCTCCCCGTGGGACCCATCCCGGAGGCAGCTGGGCTGTACAGGGCTCAACTGCTCTGGAAAAAGCAAAGTAAGGAGAATAAATAATGGCACTGAATCATCAGGACAGAGAGGGAAAATCCCCGCTGGTAGGAATGCCTGGGGTGCTGGTGGCAATCAGAGCGGGTGCTCAGCGATGTGTGCCAAAGGGACCAGCGGTGTGCTGATGGAAGGAGGCACCAGGTCAGCAGCCCACAGACCAATGGTGGCTGCTCTTCGCCTGTGAACGTGCAACAGGCTCGTCTCTGACACAAAGCTTCCTGCGCTCCGCAATCCCGGCAGCGCTACCGCGTCCTGGTTGAAGTCCACAGGGGTTCTGGCATGGCAGCTTCACCGACCCTGAGCTCTAAAACCTGCCTGTGCAAGAGGGCTGCTATCCCACAGGTCCATCCTCAGAGCGCACGCTTCGCCGGATGCCTCAGTGCTTCCCTGGGTACCCTGGCCCTTCCCTGGGTGCCTTGGCCCTTCCCCAGCTGCCTCGGCACAGACACACAGGCCTGGTGAGCGGTCAGCAAGGTGTGCTGGCAGCATGGCAACTCGTGGCCATGCCATGTGGCTGTACAGCACCACAGAGACCCACAGGCCTGTCCCGCCAAGCTCGGAAAAGGCCACCCACCCCTCCCTCCTCTCCGGCAAGGAGAACTCCCTGGGGATGGGCAGCACGGCACAGCAACTGACTGCCGAACCCTCTGCAGGGCAAGGTCACTGAGCTCGCAGACACTCTGCCGGGACAGACCCCCTGGGCCTGCTCCAGCCATGGCAGCTCCACTCCAGAAAGCTCCTTCATCGACATTAAGTGCCCAAACCCACGTCATTGAAGGTGCCTGCTGGGCCAGCACAGCCGGGGTGGCTGAGGCAGGCAGTGCTCCGAATCTTTCTTTGCCGAGGAGCTGGGGGTCTCGGGCTGGCTTGGGGGGTCCCGCTCACACCCATCACCCAAGGACTGGGTGAAGAATGCAGTGTGATGTGATCAAACACCCAGGGCCCACACCCGCCCTGCCGCTGGCTTCCTGCACAGCATGGAGATGGCAGTAAGGCCCTGGGCCTCAGTACAGGAACGCCAGGGTATTCTCGGCTAAGAGAACAGTTTCCATGCAGCTTTCCTCCCCTCTCCAGTGGCCCAGAGACCAGAGGTGAGGGTCTGCTTGCCAGGTGTGCCTGTACTGTCACTCGTACCATCATGCCTGTACCATCACCCTGTGCCTCACCTGCAGCATGCCAGGCACACCGCAAGGCCTGCACCAGCAGCTGAAGCCTGGGCAGATGCGGGCACAGACGGGTAGCTGGCGAAAGGCACCGGCAAAGCCTGTCCCAGAGCAGGTAAAGGAAACAATGCCAAGGTAAAGCCGGCTCCGATGCCTCTGGTGTGCCATGCAGGTAGGATCCAGTACCCCGGGAGCACCAAGGACGAGCAGGGGAAGGAGCTGTGAGGTTCTGAACATGGTGTCTGTGCTGGCTCTTGCTCTGTGGCACGCACAGCATGGGACAAGGCTCAGGCTGCAGCCATGCCGCACGGGCACCCCAATGCAAGGCACAGATGTGTTGAGGGAGTGGGAACGGGGATGGAAGGGTGACACGTGGGTGTGGAAGCACCACAAAGCACAGAGGGACACAAGACAGGCAGGTGCTGACGGCACCGACGTTTGCAGGTCACAGAGACAAGGCCAGACTGGGAAAACAGCCCAAAACACAAGCAGCCTGCGGCCAGGCTATGGGCATCCATGGCAGGAGGATGAAGAACCAGGCTGTTCCTTCCTCCCTGCAGAAGCTGACAGCATCTGTGCTCTTGCCTCCATCCCACCCTGGCCTGGCGTCAGGGTTCGGACCCACCGGCTTTGGACCCTGTTCCTAACAGAGCTGGGGAGACTCAGGCTCCACTTCCAGGGGAGACAGCGCTCCGCTGGTCTGGGGCATGACTGGGAGAGAGGGGGCAGGGGGTGATGGTGGGAGGGAGAGAGGGGGGCACGCTGCAGGGGGGCTGTGCTGAGCCCATTCTGAGAGGGGCAGACCCTCGTGCTGAGAGGGGCAGACTCCTGTGCTGTGAGGGGGGCAGACCCCTTGTCTGGGGGAGGAACCAGGTTCTCCAGCTCTGGATGCAGCGGTGCAGGGACCGGCCCCCACCATCTACCCGGCCGGTCCTCGCTCCGGCCAGCGACTCGCCCTTACCGGCCTTTCCCCGCACCGCCGCCCCCGGGACAGCGCAAACACCGAGACCGGCGCTGGCTCCCTCAGTCCCCGGGCCGCTTCCCTGGGGCCCCCGGGCCAGCTGCAGGAGGGCGGCCCAGCACGGCCAGTCCCTCGGGCAGCGACGCACCGGGGCACGGCGAGACCGGCTGCCCGCACCGGGACACGGCGGGACCGGCTGTCCGCACCGGGGCAGCCCGCACCGGGACACGGCGGGACCGGCTGCCCGCACCGGGGCAGCCCGCACCGGGCCACGGCGAACCCGGCTGCCCGCGCTGAAGCTTCCCGCACCGGCGCTGCCCGCACCGAGGCTCCCCACACCGGAGCAGCCCGCACCGGGGCAGCCCGTGCCTCCATCCCTCCCCTCCCCGGGGCAGCTCCCCGCACCGGCCCCCGGCCGCGGCCATCGCCCGTGCCCTGGGCTCTCGCGGGCACCCACCGGGTCTGGGCAGCGCTGCCGGTGCCCGAGGGAGGCGGCCGCCCCAGCCCCGCCGGCGGGACACGGTCTGGGAGCCCCGCACAGCCCGGGGCGCGGCAGCATCGCTCCCGCAGCGCAGGTACCTGCTCCCGGCGCTTCTGCCAGCGCCCGCAGGGACTCTCCTCCAGGATCTCGCTCTCCTCCTCGCTCTCCTCCTCCTTCTCCTGCACCAGGCGCGCGTCCGGCTCCGGCACCGCCATCCCCGAGCCGAGCCGAGCTGAGCCGAGCCCAGCGCGCCGAGCCGAGCCGAGCCGAGCCGAACCGAGCTGAGCCGAGCCGAGCCTAGCGGCGCCGAGCCGAGCCCCGCCGAGCCCAGCCGAGTTGCGCCGAGCCCAGCCGAGCCGAGCCCCGCCGCTCCTCTCCGCTCGGCTCCGCGGGCTGACAGCGCCGCTCGGGGCTGTCCCGGGCTCAGCCCGCCCCGCTCCGGACGTGCGGCCACGCACGGTCCCGCCCCTCCCCGCCGGGAGGGGCCCCGCGTACCCCCGGCCCGGGGACGCCCCCCGGGACCCCGAGCTCCGCCCCGCTCCGCCGTCGGGGCCCGGCCCCACCTCCGCCGCGGCTGCCGCTTGCCCGGGGAGGCCCCGCAGCTCGTCCTTGCCTCCTCGGGGCCCCGGGTGTCCCGGCCCTTCCCGGCCTCAGCCCCCGCCCGTGACCTGCCGCCCTCCCGTCCCAGCCCCGGGGGCTCCCGGTCCCCCCGGTGCGCTGCCGCCTCCCCGTCTGCCCTGCGGCCTTCCCAGCGCCGGGAACGGCTGTGCCAGCACCGGGCTGGGCGTCGTGCGGATGTTTTCATCCCGCTGGACATGTTCTGGCTCCTCTGGTGTTTGTCTTCCCCTTCTGGCCGCCCCGGTTTCCTTCAGCTCGGTGACTGCCCGGTCTCCGTGCCGGTGCCCGCTCGCCGCCCCGGGGACGTGCCGTCCCTCCGGACAGTTACCGCTTTTAGCCGGCGTGGTTAACCGCGAGGGGCGGCGGAGACGGGGCCATCGGACAGGGAGGCGCCGGTGGTGGGGTGTGCCGGGTCTCCTACACAGGCCCCAAGCGCGGTGTGAACAGGCACCTCTCCTGTGGGACATCACCGTGTCCTGCCCGGCAGCCGACTGGGCTGCTCCCACAGTGGCACTGGGGTGACTGGTGCCAGCAGCTACAGCCCCACGGCACTGCCAGCACCCCATAGCGAGCCCTGCTCTGTGCCCTGCCGCAAGGCCGTGGGCTGTCGGTGGGAGCCCTGCACAGGCCTTGGCAGACCTCATCATCCCATCCCAGGCTGCGTACGCAGGCGTCAGGCCACGGCCACCCCTGGGCTCACACCAGTTACACCACTCTGCTCCCAGCCCGTGAGCTCCCACGGCGACTTTGTCCTGTGCTGACCAGGCCAGGCTCGTAGGAAAGTCAACTGCTGGCTCTTATCAACGTGGAAGGCAAAAGTTCAGCAGGGAATAAGTGCAAGGACAAGGAATAACAGTGCTGGAACAGAATGTAAAGCACTCACCACGCCCTGTCCCACCTGCCTGAGTCTCCAGAGCCCCCCAGCACCCCCATGCCGGCCTCGCATCCCTGTGGAATGGGGCTCCCCAGCAAAGCTTAATGGGGCAGGGGGCATCCTGGGCCAGGGGTGACCTGCCAGCTTTGTCAGGGACCCTCTGCACGTACAACTCCATCCAAGCAAGGAAGACAGGCTGAGGGTTCCTCAGGAGAGATCCCAGACAAGAGGTAAAGGCAGCACCCGGGAACACTGGAGGTGAGAACCTGACAGGAGGTACGTGGAGCCCAGGGCTGAGCGGCGTGGCTAGAGACACAGGGCTGGGGCAGAGGAGTCCCCTCCTTGAGGGGAGCCGTTCCTTGCAGGACGGAGGTCAGGAATTGTCTCAAAGCAGGTGAGGAAAGAGCAGGTCTGTAATGAGTCATTGGGGTGAACAGTGATGGGCTGTGACCTGAGACATTCCCCCAGGGGTTGGAGGAATGTGGATGTGAAATGGCCCAAGAGTGTCCGGCGGTACCTGGGCAGCAGGTGCTGGTCCCCAACACGGCCCTAAACATCCCACAAAGGGGACGGGCAGTGAGGTGGCAGAGTCTGATGGTGACACCAAACTGCCCGGGAATCATAGAATCATAGAATGGTCTGGATTGGGAGGGACCCCAAGGGTCACAGAGCTCCAACCCCCTGCCACAGGCAGGGCCACCAACCTCCAGGCCTGGAGCTACACAAGGTTGCCCAGGGCCCCAGCCAACCTGGCCTTAAACACCCCCAGGGATGGGGCACCCACCCCCTCTCTGGGCAGTCTGTTCCAGCCCCTCACCACTCTCTCTGCAAAGAACTTCCCCCTAATATCTAATCTAAACCTTCCTTCCTTTAGCTTTAATCCATTCCCCCTTGTCCTGCCAGGCTCTGCCCTTGAACAAGCTGATTCCCCTCCTGTTCCTCTGCTCCCTTCAGGGACTGGCAGGCTGCAATGAGGTCCCCCCACAGCCTTCTCTTCTCCAGGCTGAACCAGCCCAGCTCCCTCAGCCTCTCTTCGTAGGGGAGGGCTGCAGGCTCTTGTGATGCTGAGGGGGTCTCAGAGTGTGGACAGGCACTCACAGGAGACCGACCAGCTTGGAGAGCAGCTGCTGAGCCAGGGCTGTGCCAACCGGGAGCGTGGTGAGCAGCAGGGAGAGGCTGTGGGAATGGTGGTTCCTGGACATGGGAATGGTGATTCCTGGATGTGGGAATGGTGTTTCCCAACCTCACAGGGAGTGCTGGACATGGGGTGATGAGAAGGCAAGGCGGGCCTGTACTTCGTACCAAGTGTCCCTCGGGGTGACCGGTCTGCGGGTGACAGGCTGTGGAATCCGCTGCCACGGGCTGTTCACAGCAGCTGAGGCAGGAAAGGGTTTTAAAAGCCATTAGGCAAATTTGCGGGAGGAAAATTGATTGAGGGCTATTAAACACAAAGAGGCAGATGCAGCCTCTGGCTCAGGAGGGCTCCAGGCTGTGAGTGAGGGGTGAAATATGGCTGGGCCCTGCTCTGGTTCCTGTGGGATTCCTCCAGGGATCTGCTGTTAGTGACCTGCAGAATGCAGGGATATGTGGAGCTTAGATCTTAGACTCCTGCTCTTCTGACTGTCAGACGTGCTGGCCGTGTCCTGGCTGCTGGCTGTGTCCTGGCTGCTGGCTGTGTCCTGGTCGGCTGTTGCTGCATCCCTGGACTGGCTGTGCTCAGTGTAGGCAGCACACACGGGTCTTGGAGGCCTGAGGTACATGGGTTGGGCAGGTCCTCGACCTCTCTGTTCAGATCCAGACATGCTGAGTGCAGCCTTCTCAGCCCCTGGTACCCTTGGCTTCTTCAGACATGTTGTGGTGATGACAGGGTGATGCAGGGTGGGTGGGTGGGTGGGTGGGTAGATGGATGGATGGATGGATGGATGGATGGATGGATGGATGGATGGATGGATGGATGTTCCCACAGCAGTGATCATCCTCTGCATCACCACTGCCCTCTTGCCCCATCTGGACTGTGCCCCTATAACCCCAGTTTGATCATGCCGTGCAGCCAGCTGGGGGTCCCTAATTTATGTAATGGGGGTCCCAGGTATGTGTCATTCTCATTGTGCTCTGACTTTGCTCCACTGGAGCCCAAGGGGCCTTTTTAACTCCTCACAGGGCCAGTTTGCTTCCATTCCCTTGCAGGATGCTCTGCAGGGTCTGGGTCCAGCCCAGGTGACGCTGTGCCGGTGGGAGCATCCATCTGTGCTGGAGCAGGAGCAGGGCACCCTCGCCACACTGCCCAGCAAGGAGAGCTGGGTGCTGCTGAGCTCTGGGCAGCAGCTCCCGGTCTCGCTGCCTCCTGTCCCTGCTGGGAGGCCTCTCCCTGGCTCGCTGTCTATTTTTATCCACACTTGAGGGATGGGGCCATGATGACGTCACATGTTTTTGCACAACTTGCACTTTGTCACAGTTTAAGGTTCAGTCCTGGTGCCAGACAGGCTCCGTGGAGCTGACAAACATCTTCCCTGTCTGCCTGCAGCACCTCTGTTGGGGGTTCTGCAGGGCAGACGTGCGCCCAGCACGCAGGGACCTGCTGGTGTCACCGCATTTGGGCACCGGGCTCCAGCCTTCCCCTGTCCTGCAGCTCCCCACATAACGTCCTCCACAGACGTGTGACCCACACGCGTGTGCACAGCACACAGTTGGGGTGCACACATCCCAGGGGGCAGGACAGCGTGTGACCCACATCGCTGGATCAGGGCTCCCCTGGGAATAACGCCGAGTGCTTCCCTGAGCTGGCTTCTCACAGCTGCAGTGGCTGAAACCATCCCCACTGTCACCCCGGGGATGGCACACGCTCCCCCAAACATCGCAGGGCGAAGGGCAGCCCAGAGAGCTCGGTGAGGGGCTGCAGACTGACAACGTCTCAGCCCTGAGCGTGCAGCAGCTCCTGTGCAGCGTAGGAAACGTGTACCCGGCTCCTCCATAGGTGGGAAGCAGCCAGTGCCTGTAACGGTGCCCCACATAAACAGAGGTGAAGCCAGCCACGGGAAGAGGTGTGTGGGTGTCTGGGGTGAGGACACGTGCCGTCACTGGGCACAGCTCGGTGCTAAAAGAGGGATGGTTTGAACCCCCTTGGGAAGGCTTGCCCATCTGCAAGGGAGCAGGGGGACATGTGGCACAGCAGCCAGGCTCATGTGCGGGGCAAAGTGGAGGAGGAGGAGGAGGCTGCTTGTAGGGGATGGAGCAGTGGTTGTGGGACCTCACACAGCCAGGATGGTCATGGGCTGCAGGACAGCTCTGGCCATGGAGGAGCTGGGCCCCGAGGCAGAGTGGCACAGGAGGGAGGGAGGGAGGAAGGGATGGAGGGAGAGAGAGCATCCCTGCCTGATCAGAGGGGTGGATGGAGGGAGCCAGAGCTGTGGCAGGGAGAGTAGTGAAGGGGAGCAGGGCCAAAGGCAGACAGAGGTGGGGGTCAGAACCCTGGCAGTGCTATGGGTCATTGCTCCCCAGGAGTCGGCTGTGGTAGGGGTGATGCCGCTGCCCACCAGCGAAGGCTGGTTTTATTTCACAGCTGGCTGTGCACAAAGGGCGCCTGGTTCCTGTCACCCTCACTGCCTGCTCTGCCCTGGCAGCTGGATGGTACAGCTCTGCAGCCTGGCAGGGAGCTTGATCAGCCTTTCCTGGCTCCCAGCCTCTCCGGCACAAAGGGAACCCGGGCCACAGGTAGTGCTCTTGGCACAGGACAAGGGTTCAGGCCAGCAGCACACCCTGTGCTGCAAGCGGCTCCCAACCCCGGAGCTCTCACGTCCCGGCCTCCTGTGTTCGGCTGCCAGGGTATTTCCTGCTCTCCAGGACGTGATTTCCTCTTGTAAACCTCAGCCTGTTCCTTTCAGCGCCTTCACGCTCCATCTGTCCCTGCAGCCTCCCCAGAACCCCCCAAAGGGACCCCCCATTCCTGGGCAGAGCTGCCCAGCCCCAGGCTCGTCTCTGGAGGATGCTGGTGGGTGCAGGGGAGTGGGGACGGGGGGTTCTGTGGCTGTGCAGGGGAAGGGTGCAATGAAACACTTCAGCTGCTGGGGCCTGCTGGGATCTCCCCCCACCCTGCCCACACGCAGCCCTGCAGCCCTCACAGGGTGAGGAGGAGGAGGAGGGATGCTGGGCAGCTCCGGCCCAGAGGACTTTGAGGTAAATCACCCTGTCTTTGCTGTTACAGCTCGTGTAGCACGTTATTCCTGGGAGTGCCTTGTTACAGCTGGGGAGCTCCCGGTCCAACAGCCTTTAAACCCTGTTTTGACTTTTCTTAAGAAAAAGGAGAACCTGTGAAGTGGAAAAGCTTCCATCACAGCAACGCCTTCTGTTCCTTTTTCCCCCTGAGGTAGAAACGATCAAGCTTGGAGCTGAGCACAGAGGTGATGCTAGCTGTCATCTTCGGTGTTGGGGAGGAGGAAGGTCGTGCAGGCAGCCCAGAGCCCCGTGCCTAAACCCCCCTGTGTGCTCCTAAGGCAAAACAACTGCTCGCAGCAGCAGATCACAGCGACAGCAAGGACAAAAAGTCACTCTGTCTCCAACAGCAGTCTTGTATACACATCCCATGTCCTGTCTGCTCCCAGGGGATCACTCTGTGCTGAAGGGGGAATTACAGGTGAGAGAACGGCCTTGGGCAGCCAAATTAGTATTTTTTACCCACTACCTTGTTATCAGCCAAGGTGATGCTGTGTGAGCCAAGCATCCTGGTTCTGACCAGGCCAGAGTCAACCTCCCCATGCAGCCAGCACAGGTGAGATGAGTTATCTGGGGTGAGACGAGTTATCCCAGATGAGCTGAAGTATCCCAGGTGAGCTGAGGTATCCCAGGTGAGATGAATTATCCTGGCTGAGCTGAGTTATCCCAGGTGCAATGAGTTATCCCAGGTGAGATGAGGTATCCCAGGTAAACTGAGGTATCCCAGGAGAGCTGAGGTTTCCAAGGTAAATTGAGTTATCCCAGGTGAGATGAGGAATCCCAGGTGAGCTGAGTTATCCCAAGTGAGACGAGTTATCCCAAGTGAGATGAGTTATCCCTGGCTGTTTTCCTCACCACCCCACATCGCTCCCCCATAAGTGAGTCCCATGCTGTCGCCCCTGAGCTGGCCAGGCTGGACACCCAGCGATCAGGTGAGGAGGTGGAATGGTGGAGCAGAGAGCTGGAACAGCATTCGGGGCTGTGGGTGACATTGAGCGGTCACGGGAAGCGAGTGGCTGGCACAAAATGCACGGTCATGCCCTGGAGTCACTGGACAAACATTGCTGCCGTAAGTTAGGCCCCTGGTTTGGAGGGTATTATAGAGGAAGAGCCTTGCATGGGCTCAGCAGCCTCAGGACAGAGGCATGGTGCCTCAGCTCCATGGGGATGTGTTTCCTGAGGAGCCAGGCAGTGCTGGTGTTGTGTACAGACCATGGGCCAGCCCAGCCCGGCCCAGCTAAAGCCATGGGCTCCTTGCAGGGAAAGGACAGAGAAGAGCATCTGAGATGCTGGGGGAACGCAGGGCAGAGGTGAGAGCAGCCCATCCTGACAGCTTCTCAGAACAGGCTGTCAGGGGAGATAAGATAGCTGGGGGTAGCTCTATCAGGGACAGACACGAGAGCGGGAGGAGATCTGCTCGAGCTGATGGGTGGATTTCGGATGAGAGGAAACTGAACTGGGTCTGAGCTGGCTGAAAACCGGGTGGGGGGAGGCAGCTGGGAAGGGGCTCCCAGCTCCCAGCCCGTTTGGGGCTGGGAAGCTGCTGCCCAGGCAGGAGCAGGCTGCTGACCCCCCACACCTGCTCTGTTGGGTGGGTGATGTGCTCCAGCCGGGCGATGGCCTGGCTGCCTCTCCATCCCACTTTGGGGGTCCGTGCCCTGTGGGTGGGAACACAGTGGGGAAAGCCGCTGTGCTGGGGGCACACCACCCCCTTCCCCACTCATGGCAGCAGCTTTGCCCAGCCCGCGGGCACAGTGATGGGTCTGTTAGTGTCCCACTCCATCTGCAGGTCAGGTCCTGGGGCTTTTGCTCTCACCCCATGAGATGGAGACGTTGCCCAGTGCATCCGCTGTGGTGCGGTGTTCCCGCAGGCACCGGGCAGCGGGCGCTCGGGCTGCCTGACCCCTGCTTCCCCCCGCTGCCCCGTGCCTCCAGAGAGCCTTCAGATACTATTCACATGCATTCGGTTATGCAACTAGCTTATAACTATGCAAATGTATGCGGCTTTTCCCTTACACAATGTCCTGTTTTCTTTCAGCTTCTCTTTTGGAAGCTTGGTGCTTCCTGTGGGAGTGCAGTCTGAGCCCCGGGGAGCCATCTGGAACCCTCCCAGCCTCGGGTCCCCAGGCAGGCTGGAGCTGGCACTGACTCCTTTTGGAAACCTCACCACCCTGGGCTGCTGGAGTCTGCCTGCCCACTGTCCTCCGCTTCCCTGCACAATCCAAGCCCCTCGGTCCACCTCAGGACAGTGGCACAAGCCAGTGCCACTGGAAGAAGCAAGGAGATGGGAGGGGGCTGCGTCTGCACCACTTTTCCAACTCCATCACCTGGCTCCAGCCAAAGGCAAGTGTGTAGAAGCGGTGTGGGAACAGGGCCAGCATGTACCAGCACTTCTCCAGTATGGCCTCGCAGGCCCCAGGGCTTTGCATCACTGTGAACTCCTGACACAACCATCTCTCTTTCTGCTTAGTGGCTTTTGATGGACTTTCCTTTGTGGCTGACTCCAAATGCTTCCAGAATCCATAGAAACTTTAGCACCCAGGTCATCCCAAAGCGGGGAGCTCCACAGCTCAGCTACCCAGACAATGCAGAATTCCTTCCTTTGACCTCATGCTGGGTTTGGCAATAACCCTCAAGCCTTGAGTTGGAAAAGATGGTGAACACATCTCCCTTCTGCCAAATACTGTGTTGTCCACCTTGGTCATCTCTCCATCTGCAGAGTCTGCTCAGTCCTTCCTCTTTCCACCCCTCCCTGTGTTTCATCATGCTCATGCTTCTCTGAGGCCTCACAAGATGAACAATGAGACGGGACAATGAGACGGGGCAACGAATGCCTCAGGAGATGGTACTCTGCTCTATGCTCCCTTCTCCATGATGTCCATTAGCTCCATTCCCTCTGTGGCACTGGAAGCCACAGCTTCCAGCTCTGGGAAGTCTTGTGCTGCTGCAGGCCTGTTTAGCCCCATGTTAGCAGGTTAGTTAGCAAGCTCCCACTGATGGAGTGGCCCTGGTGCCCCTGGGCCTGAGCATCTCACCAGCATGAACCTCCACCACCACCCTCCCACGCCTCCTGAGCAGAGATGGGTGCTCTGCACAGGCCCTGCTCCAGAGCTGTGGGCTCTGTGGCATGCTGTGCTCCCATGGCTGGCCACGCATGTGATGAGGGTGTCGGGATGGGACCACTCAGCCAGCTCCAGGGACAGCCTGTGTGCCCAGCTCTCCTGGCGCTCTTGTGTGGCTCCAGAGCTCTCTGCGTGGGGAACACTCCCCAGAGGTACCATGGGCACATGCGGGGCTCCCCCACGCTGCTCCCCATGGGCGATCCACACTGTGGCCAGGCGCCAGCCACAGCACAGGCAGCGTGCCCAGCTGATGGCTGAACGTGCCTGCAGCTCTCAGGATCTGAGCAGGCCACAAAAATGGGCTGCCATGCCCCAGGGCGGTGTGTCCTGGTGGTGGGGCTCATCCTGCTGTCCCCTCCTGAGTGCAGAGCTGGCGAGGCAGTGGGCATGGCATGGAGTGGAATGGGTCCCCATGACAGGCTGGGCTTCTGTCCCCATCGCCAGTGGGGGCTGGCAGGGCTGGGACACACATCGCTGTGTCTACCAGAGCCCCTTGGCCCCTTGGCCCCAGGGCCACAGCTCTTTGTGGGTAGCAGGTAGCAGGGGGCCTGGGGAGTCCCAAGACACCCTGGCACTGGGGTGCATAGCAAGGAAGCCATGCCCAGCACCAAGCCCATGGGCAGGGACACCTAAGGAGGGGGACCATGGGTGCCTGTTGGGGGGCTTGATGATACCCCAGGAGACGGCAGGCCAAGGCCTGGCCTGGGTGCCTGGGTCAGGGCTGGAGCTGCGCACCTTGGACTGCAGGGTCCTGGAGGCTCCATGCTGTAGAGGCATCTTTCTGTGGGACCCCGCTGGGCCTTGGGCTGGGGGCAGCCAGACTGCGGGACCCATCCTTGGGGCCTGGGTTAGGGGAGCTGGGCCGGGGCCTGTCTGCCCACAGCAGCCTGGGCTGGATGTAGCCATACTAGGGGTGCTGTGCTGGGCGTTCCAGCCCTGGGGGCAGCTAGTGGGTGGCCTGGGCGTGTGAGTCAGAGCTGTCTCCACAGGCTGCATGAGGTGTCATTGGGCTGAGCCCTTGGCTAAGCAATGCCCAGGGCTGTGGGGGGCTCTGAGACCCCCCAGGACCCCTGCCAATGCAGGGCTGACATGGCTGAGCCAGGCAGGGGAGGGTGCAGAGGTGGAGGGCAGCTTTGCCCAGGAGAGTGGCACAGGTCGGCCACAAGTCCACAGTGTGAGGGCCCCGGATGGGGCCCCAGCTGAGAGCGCAGCTGAAGCCCTGGCTGAGGATGACACAGGAGAGGCCCTGGCTGAGGACAGGGGAGAGGCCCTGGCTGAGGATGACACAGGAGAGGCCCTGGCTGAGGACACACGAGAGGCCCCAGCTGAGGAGGGGAGTCTCTGGCTGAGGATGACACAGGAGAGGCTCTGGCAGAGGCCATAGGAGAGGCCCTGGCTGAGGACAGCGGGGAGGCCCTGTTTGAGGGCACAGGAGAGGCCCTGCCCCAGCTGAGGCCGCAGCTGAAGCCCCGGCCTGGCTGTACACCCCCTGAGGACCTGTCAGAAACTCCGTGCGTGAGGGACAGCAGTTGTGTCACACATGGTGTTATAACCAGAGTGAGCCTTGTGTTACACTCACAGAGGCACACACGCAGAATACACACACACAACAGCAGGCCCAGCTCTCCCAAGCAGGGGTGCTCTGTCCCTCTGAGGCTCTGGCGGGGCTGCCGGCTGTGCTGCCTGCAGCTCCTGCACTGGGCTTCCTGCCCACTCCTCTTCATGGCAGCCTCCAGCCCTCCTGACGTGGGTGTTGGCCAGACTGATCCCTGATGTCAGTGCCTGTGAGCACACACTCCTCAGATCCCCCCATACTCCCTGCCCAGGGAACGCTCTGTGTGGCAAAAGAAATCTCCGCAAAGCAGTGGTGGAGACAGAAGGAGTTTAACCAGGTGCCCGCCCCATCCCACACACTCTTTCCTGCCCGTAACTGGGTTATGTGGAGAGCAGCCTCTGGCCAGTGCCTAGGCCATGCCTGCCCCAGGAGCTCCCTCCTCTTCTGGGGAGCTGGTGCTAGTGGTCCCGGTGGTGCCTCTTCTTACGCTGCGGGCCTGTGATGACGGTGGTGGTGATGGTGATCTTGTTGACGGTCAGCCTGCCGGCACCGTACGTGTCGAGATGTGCCTCACGTTTGTACTCAGATACTTGCTTGGTGGAGAGGAGCTCCCACACTGACACCCTCCGCTCCTGGAACTGGCCAAGGGTGATGTAGGAGCCCTCAGACTGGAGGAGATCCACTGTCTGCTGGGGAAGAGGTGCAAGATGCCCTTCTCTGCTGTCTGTCACAATGCTGCTGGTGGTGCTGACCAGCTCCTGAATACTAAGTGTCCCAGCACGGTACAGCTCCAGGAGCTCCTGCCTTTTCTCCTCAGGGATGTAGTCGGAGAAGAGCAGGTTCCACACAGAGACCTGCCTCTCTTGGAGCCCATCCACTGCCATCTCAACCGTGGTGGACTTCAGGGTCTCTTCCCAGGTCCTGTCCTCTTGCGGATGGGTGTGCTCGGCCTCTGCGACCACCAGCTCTGCTCTTGGACTCCTCTCACTCTCCAGTTGCTCTGCCCTTGCTGCTTCCGCCTTGGTTACAATGGTGCTGACAACGGTTTTCACCTGGTCCAGGGTCAACTCTCCTGCCTGGTACAGCTCCATCAGCTCCTTCCTGTTCTCCTTGGGGATATACTTGGAGTGCAGCAGGTCCCACACAGAGACCTTGTGGCCCCGAAATTCTCCCACCTCCATGTCAACAGTGGTGGTTTTCAAGGCTTTTTCCCATGGTTCTTCTTTGGGGAAGTCAGTCTCCTTCTCTCCTGTGGCTGACGGAGCATCCTTGTGGGAAGTCTTCACTGTAATTAGGAATTTCCTGCCTGTGGATTCTTTTTTCTTGATGAGAGTGGTGACAACAATTATCAACCGCTCCAAGGCCAATGTCCCTGCACAGTACAGCTCCAGGAGCTCCTGCCTTTTCTCCTCAGGGATGTAGTCGGAGAAAAGCAGGTCCCACAGAGAGACCTGCCTCTCTTGGAGCCCATCCACTGCCATCTCAACCGTGGTGGACTTCAGGGTCTCTTCCCAGGTCCTGTCCTCCTGTGGATGGGTGTGCTCGGCCTCTGCGACCACCAGCTCTGCTCTTGGACTCCTCTCACTCTCCAGTTGCTCTGCCCTTGCTGCTTCCGCCTTGGTTACAATGGTGCTGACAACGGTTTTCACCTGGTCCAGGGTCAACTCTCCTGCCTGGTACAGCTCCATCAGCTCCTTCCTGTTCTCCTTGGGGATATACTTGGAGTGCAGCAGGTCCCACACAGAGACCTTGTGGCCCCGAAATTCTCCCACCTCCATGTCAACAGTGGTGGTTTTCAAGGCTTTTTCCCATGGTTCTTCTTTGGGGAAGTCAGTCTCCTTCTCTCCTGTGGCTGACGGAGCATCCTTGTGGGAAGTCTTCACTGTAATGAGGAATTTCCTGCCTGTGGATTCTTTTTTCTTGATGAGAGTGGTGACAACAATTATCAACCGCTCCAAGGCCAATGTCCCTGCACAGTACAGCTCCAGGAGCTCCTGCCTTTTCCCCTCAGGGATGTAGTTGGAGAAGAGCAGGTCCCACACAGAGACCTGCCTCTCTTGGAGCCCATCCACTGCCATCTCAACCGTGGTGGACTTCAGGGTCTCTTCCCAGGTCCTGTCCTCCTGCGGATGGGTGTGCTCAGCCTCTGCAACCACTGTCTCTGCTCTTGTACTACCCACACTCTCTGGTTGCTCTGCCCTTGCTGCTTCTGCCTTGGTTACAATGGTGCTGACAACAGTTTTCACCTGGTCAAGGGTTAACACTCCTCCGTGGTACAGCTCCATCAGCTCCTTCCTGTTCTCCTTGGGGATATATTTGGAATGCAGCAGGTCCCACACAGAGACCTTGTGGCCCCGAAATTCTCCCACCTCCATGTCGACAGTGGTGGTTTTCAAGGCCATTTCCCATGGTTCTTCTTTGTGAGAGTTGCTCTCCTTCTCTCCTGTGGCTGATGGAGTGTCCTTGTGGGAAGAATTCACTGTAATTAGGAATTTCCTGCCTGTGGATTCTTTTTTCTTGATGACAGTGGTGACAACAGTTATCATCTGCTCCAGACTAAGTACGCTTTCACGGTACAGCTCCAGGAGCTCCTGCCTTTTCTCCTCAGGGATGTAGTCGGAGAAGAGCAGGTCCCACACAGAGACCTGCATCCCCTGCAACTCACCAGCTGGCACATCAATCCTGGTAGACTTCAAAATGTCGTCTAGTTGTGCATCTTGTGTTGAAAAACCATCTCCATTTTCCTCTGCCCTTGTAGCTGCCCTGCGTGGACTTCTGGAATTCGCCAGAAGCACGGCGTTTGCAGCTTCTCTTCTGTTTATGATGTTGGTGACCACGGCAGCCACCTGCTCTGTGGTCAGTATCCCTGCTCTGTACAGCTCCAGCAGGTCCTGACGCTTCCCTTGAGGAATGTATTTGGAGAACAGCAAATCCAGCAAGGAAATGTCCTGCCCCCGGAACTCACCAGTAGTGACGTGGATGGTTGCAGACTTGAGGGACTTTCTCAGGTGTTGCTCCTGAGAGTGCGATTCCTGAGCTGGTTGTGACGGTCCCACCTCCTTGTCGGGTGTAACGGTGGGTGAGCTCAGATCCCCATTTTCCATCTCTGCCCCGGTGATGACAGTGGTGAGGATGGTGATCATCTCTGGGATGGTCACCACCCCTGCCTTGTATTTTCTCAGCAGCTCCTCTCTCTGGAGATCAGGGACGTAGCGGGAGAAGAGGAGCTCCCAGAGGGTGACGCTCTGGCCCTGGAAGAGCCCCACGCTGAGGGTGGCGCGGGCGGCCTGGAGGGCTTTGCGGGCGTCCTGGCTCAGCTGGTAGAGCACGGAGCCCTTGTCCATCAGCTGGAGCATGAGCAGCCCCGTGTCCGGGTCGGGCACGCAGCGGCGCAGGAGCTGCATGTAGGTGAGGTTCTCGTGGGTGTTGGGGTCGAAGCAGCTTCTGGTTTGATTGCTGGGGTTAGAAAGAAACTGGCACATCTCCTGGTCGAAGTAGCCACGCTGGCAGGCCACCTCCACGGGCAGGCGGTGGCTGTGCACGGGGTCGATGATGCCGCCGGTGGCGATCTGGGCCTCCAGCAGCCGGATGGCGTGCTCCTTGACGATGAACTCTTCCTTCATGGCCTGGAAGAGGGAGATCTGCTCACCGGTGTAGGGCTCGGTGTAGCCTGTCACTGCTCCCTCTGCTGACAGCAGCTTCTCATAAAAATCCCTGCCTATGAGCCCGGCAGCCAGCGCCTCTGCCACCGAGAGCCTGGCGTTCCGCACCGGGTCAGTGAGGAGCCCAGATGCAGCCTGCGCCTCCAGCAGCACCAGCGCCGTGCCCGGTGTCAGGAGCCCCCTCATCATGGCCTCGTAGATGCTCATCTTCTTATTCGAGGCCTGGACGAAGACTCCAGCTATGAAGTTAGTCCCACCCCCACCTGTCCCATTGTGTCCGCCTGCCATCCAGTTGCATCCCACGCTGCTTGGCTGTGTGTCCTGAGTGGGTCCGCTCATCATCCTGCGTGGTCTCTGGGCAGCCTTGTCTCCGGTTCTGCTTCTGCTGGGCACCGAGTGTGTCTGAGGGGAGAGAAGGGAAAGACTCGGTAAGGCATGGCTTCCTGTGCAGCTTCCATGGTGGGTGCCAGGGCAGCCATCTCCCCGGGGGTGGTAGTGGCAACACAGAGAAAAGCAGGGAGCGGGGCTGGGGTTTTGCTCCCATCCCATCCCATCCCATCCCCTCTGCCAGCAGCAGTCTCGGGGCCAGGAGAGCCCCTTGCCCACCTGCCTGGGTGAGAGCTCTCTGGAAGCAGCCGTGAGATGCTCCGTCCCTGGGGATGTTCAAGGCCAGGTTGGACGGGGCCCTGGGCAACCTTGTGTAGCTCCAGGCCTGGAGGTTGGTGGCCCTGCCTGTGGCAGGGGGTTGGAGCTCTGTGATCCTTGGGGTCCCTTCCAATTCAGACCATTCTATGATTCTGTGATCAGTAGGGACAGCTTGGAGCTGCCCAAGGAGCTGCCTGCTGCCCCGGGGCCTGGCACTGCCTCAGCTGCAACCTCTGTGGCCTTCCTCCTCTGCTCCCCAGTGACAGGGCTGCTGATCCCTGTTGGGCTGGTGCTCGGGTGCCAGCAGGCAGCATGGCACTGTGCCCCTCCCAGTTCCCTCAGTGCTGGCTCCTGTGCTGCCTCAGGGCTGGCAGATTTAACCGGTGGTCACTGGACAGGCACAGGTTGTGCCAAGAAACAGCAGCGACTTCCTGATGCGACTGCAGCTTAGACCTGCCTGAGCCTCTGTTGTTCTGAAGCTGCTGGATTGACAGGGCACCCAGCCTCCATCACCCTCCAAACCTGGGGTCAGTCACCACAGGTGTGCTGGCACCTGTCCATACCCCAGAGAATCACAGAAACGTTTGGTTGGGAAAGACCTTTAAGGCCATCAAGCCTTTAGGGCCACCAAACCCAGCACTGCCAAATTCACCTGTAAACGATGTCCCCGAGCACCACAGCTTTTAAACCCCCCTGGGGACGGCAACTCAGCAGCTGCCCTGGGCAGCCTGTCCCAGTGCTTTGGGGGAAGAATTGTTCCTCATCTCCAACCCCAGCCTCCCCTGGCACAACTTGAGGCTGTTTCCTCTTGTCCTATTGCTCAGGAGAAGAGACTGACCCCAACCTGGCTCCAGCCCCTTCAGGTGCTTGAAGGAGCAGGTCTCCTTGTCTCCAGGCTAAACATCCCCAGCTCCCTCAGCCGCTCCCCATCAGACCTGTTCTCCAGACCCTTCAGCACTTCACCCACAGACATTATTTGTGGGGAGGGCCTGTTGGCTGGTGCCAGGCACCGTCCTGGGGACCACTCTAACCAGCTCCAGCAGCTGTGGACGAAGGCAGGACCGATGGCAGCGCCTCTCTGACTGAGTGGTCTCTGAAGCATGGCCAAGGTGTTCTCTCCAGATGTTTTGGGGAGCTGCTCTAGGAACAGGATGGTAGAGAGAGATGCTCTGGCACACAGCCCTCCGGATGTCCCGGGCCTGGCAGCCACCCCAGGCTGTGCTCCATGGTCACTCCTGCGAGGCCAGGGCTGGTGTGATCCTCCTGGGAGGATCAGGGAAAGTATTTTGATGGGGAATTGATAGCCCAGGTGCGGCAGAAGGTCATGAGTGGTCATTCTTCATTATTACTAATTGTTGTGTAGGTAAAGCGGTAGATAGCATCGTACACAAATAAAACCCGGCAGTAGTGAGGGACTAGGCGCTGGTACCTCAGCTGGAACCTCAGGGATCCTGCTCCAAGGGGCCGCTCACAGCGGTCTTTCCCTTTCTGGCATGTCCTTTGGGACTGGTGTGAACAGTCACAGGCAGCGAGGGGGATGTCCTCACTCCCAGCAGACCAGCACCCTGCCCCAAGGCGCCACCTGTGCCATCTGAGGCCTTTCAGGCCTTTCAGGGGAAGGCAGCTGTGTGCTCGGGCAGACATCAAAATGGCTGGGCCAAGCTGGGCCAAGGGTCTGTGTGGCCCAGAGTCTTGTGTCCATCTCCAGCCACAGTGGACAATGAGGGAGGAAAGGGAAAGGGAAAGGGAAAGGGAAAGGGGAAGGGGAGGGGAAGGGGAGGGGGAAAGGGAAGGGGAAGAGGAAGGGGAGGGGGAAGGGGAAGGGGAGGAAAGAGGAAAGGAAAGGAAAGGAAAGGAGAAAGGAAAGGAAAGGAAAGGAAAGGAAAGGAAAGGAAAGGAAAGGAAAGGAAAGGAAAGGAAAGGAAAGGAAAGGAAAGGAAAGGAAAGGAAAGGAAAGGAAAGGAAAGGAAAGGAAAGGAAAGGAAAGGAAAGGAAAGGAAAGGAAAGGAAAGGAAAGGAAAGGAAAGGAAAGGAGGAGGAAAGGAGGAAAGGAAAGGAGAGAGAATGGAGCAAGGCCTGTAGTCACAGTTCCTCGGATTTGCCTGTCTAAGCTCAGTGTCTCACGAGCTGGACGCAGCATGGGTGGGTGTAGTTATCCCCAGGGATCACTCCCACGCGGCCGCCTGGTCCGTCCAGAAGCCCTGTCAGCTCAGCATCCATGGCGCTGCGCGGCGATGAGGCCACAGCCTCATAAAAACACAAACACAAACCCCAGAACACCTCTTTGGGAACACCCATCTCCCATAAAGGACAGTGACTGACATTAATGATACGTTCAGCTCATTATCAGGGCCACAGCTGTTTACCTAACTGGTCGGAAAGGCTCTGAGTCATTGCCTTTGATCCATTTAAATATCGGATTGATGCTGCAGCAGATGGATCATGATGGGGGAGAGGCTCATCCCGGCACTTACAGCCCAGCCTCCGCCTCTTTGGGGACCCTTCCCAGGCCGCAGCCCTGCCCCAGCGAGCAGCCTCCCCCTGCCCTCCGCTGCCTGGAGCCGCTGCCTGGATCCGCTGCCGCGGCTGAGGCCTGGCAGGAGGGGCCGGGCCGGTTGTGCTGCCTTCCCGGGTGAGGATGGAGCGGAGCCGTGTCACGCCCTGGAGCAGGCGACACCTATGTAGGACATGGATGTCGTGTAAACACCCCATACTGGAAAGACGTTGCCCGACTGCAAGCTGTCATTAGCTGGTCTCTAATCAGCCCTCCTGATGCTGGGGCTGGGCTGCACATGCGGCTCCGGGGGCAGGAGCTGCCCCTCCTTCCAAGCTGCAGCAGCAGCCCAGCCGAGCGGTTCTGCAGTCGGAGTGGCAGGGGTGGCCCGGCGGTGCCGCGGTCCTGAGCCCTGCCTGCGCCCCGGGGAGGGGAATCACGTTAGTCCCCCCAGCCTGGCACTCACCCCGCAGCCTCAGGAGACACACCGCCGAGCCCACAGCCTCCCACCTCGGGTGCACACAGGCTGGGGTAGGTCCCACCCCTCTGGATGCTTCCCTCCTGCATCCCAGTGTCCCGGTCTGCTCGGTGAAGGGTTGGGGACACAAAGGGCATCGCATGGAGCGGCAGCTCCAGCCTGCCCCAGTGCCACACCATCACCTTGTCCCTTCCAGCGCGGGGCCGAGTCCTGCCCGGGGACCTCCTGCCTGGGCGCAGCGTGCGCCCTCCCCAAACGGGGATAGAGGCAAGGTCCCTGCGCCCCTCCAGGCCCCGGTGTCTGCACGGGGGGTACCATGCCGAAGCGGGCTGAGTGCTGCCCCCATGCCCTCTCCAGGGCTCCGTCCTACCTGATGGGTGCGTACCCAGAGCGGCTGGTTTCCCCGGCAAGCCCTGGTCCTCCTCCGCCTCCCGCCGCCTCTCAGCCAGGATGAGCAGCCGAGGACAGCACCCAATTTAAATCCTTCCCCTCCCCGCCCCTGGGGATGACAGGGTGGCCCTGCCCTGTGCCGCAATACCGAAATGCTGGCATCCCAATGCCATCGGTGTCAGGGCAGCTCCAGACCCCGGCCCGGGTGTCAGGGGCACAGTGACCGGCCCCAGAGCCAGACCCAGGGCCCTTCTCTCACTGGTGCTTGGGGGGTGACAGCCGTGGTGGGCACAGAGACACGGTGAGGACCCTGGACGCTGCCACAGCTGCCTTCTGACCAGCTGCCCTGCCCATGGGCCTGGCTGCCACCAGCTCTCCGTGGGTCTGGGCTTACTCAGTCCACCTGCACTCTGGCAGGGTCCCTCGGGTGGGTGGGCAGCCCCAGAAACCCTCCTGCTGCTCCTCTGACTCCAGACAGGCAGAGACCGAGCTTGTCCCTTGCCGTGACAACATCTGCAACCACACAGGCACCGGAGCTGTGGTGGGCACCGGTGTTGCCTGTGGTGCGTGGCATGGCTGGTCAGTGCCTTGGCTGAGGCAGGCCCAGGATGGAAACCTCTCTGGAGCCTGGTGGGAAGGCAGGGCCAGGCCCGTGCCGGGGCCAGCGTCTGCCCAGGGCTTCGGCATCTGCACAGGGCTCTGGTGTCTGCCCAGTCGCTCACTCACAGAGGCCTTGTCCGGAGTCAGGGCAGCTCCAGACCCCGTCCCTGGCTGGCAGCAGTGCCAGGTCCATGGCCCAGCCTCAGGCTGATGCTCAGCCCCACGTTTGTGTCTGTTCCTGTGCCGGTGTGGGATGGGCCGTGTCCCGTCTGACCGCAGCCACGGCTCCGTCCCCTGGCCAGGACAGCATCGGCGTGGGGCTGGTGTGCACATGGGGCTGGCGTTCACTGTGTCTGTGGCCATGGGCATGTTTGGATGTGTGTGTGTGCTCTCCTCAGCCTGCACACATGTGTGTGCACCTCTGCCAGTGCGTGTGACCACGTGAGCTCTCCTGTGACCACGTGTGCTCTCTCCCGTGTGACTGCGTGTGCTCTCCTCTGATCATGTGTGCTCTTTTGTGTGACTGCCTGTGCTCTTGTGTGATCACATGTGTGCTCTCTCTCATGTGACCACGTGTGCTCTCCTGTGACCATGTGTGCTCTTGTGTGACCACGTGTGCTCTCCTGTGACCATGTGTGCTCTTGTGTGACCACGTGTGCTCTTTCGTGTGACTGCCTGTGGTCTTGTGTGACCACGTGTGCTCTCTCTCGTGTATGACTGTGTGTGCCCTCGTGACCGTGTGTGCTCTGTCGTCTGACCACATGTGCTCTCATGTGATTCTGCGTTTGGGCAGAGCATGTGCACACACGACCACACGCGTGTTCGTGCGAGGGAGAGCCCGTGTACGCGCCGTGTGAGCCTGCGTGTGCAGCTGCACATACACACTCCGTGTGCCCGTGTGCCGGTGCGGGCCCGGCGCGGGTGTGCGTGACGCGGTGCCCGGCGCGGGGGAGGAGGGCTGCCTGCCCTCCCCCTGTCCTGCTTCGGGTGCACATTCCTGCCGCCGCCTCGCCGGACTGGCTGATCCGCAGCCAGAGGCACCTTCCCTCTGACTCAGCGGCTCGGTTCGGCTCCGGGGAGCACGCCGGGGCAGGAGGAGGGGGACACGGGGCAGGAGGAGGGGGACACGGGGCTGATTTCCGTCGCCTTTACTCCTCCTCCTGCGCCTGACACCTGTTTCCAGGCTGCATTCAGCGAATTCCTGGTGGCACAGACTCACTGCCGATGGCACCTCACCGTGGGTCCAGCAGCTCCGGGTGGGCTACAGCCAAAGCCCCGTTCCGGGCTGCGTCCCCGGCAGGTCCAGGGTGCAGAGGGCACCAGGCAGGAGAATCCCATCTCCCTTCTCTGGGAGCCTGCGCTGTGCAGCACAGACCCCACACGCAGAATCACAGAGCTGTCAGGGTTGGAAGGGACCCCCAGAGCCCATGGGGTCCAACCCCCTGCCAAAGCAGGGTCCCTAGCACAGGGCACACAGGGCGGTGTCCAGACGGGGCTGGAATCTCTCCAGAGAAGGAGACTCCACACCCCCTGGGCAGCCTGGCCCAGGGCTCCCTCACCCTCACTGGGAAGAAGTTCTTCCCCACATTGGGGGGAACTCCCTGGGCTCCAACTTGAGCCCAGCGCCCCTTGTCCTGTCCCCACAGACACTGAGCAGAGGCTGCCCATGTCCCCTGTGTCCCACCCTTCAGCTATTGATCCCCATTGATCAGATCCCCTCTCAGGCTGCTTCTCTCCAGGCTGAACAGCCCCAATCTTCTCAGCCTTTCCTCACAGGGAGATGCTCCAGCCCTTCAGCATCTCCCTGTCCCTCCTCTGGACTCTCTCCAGGACATCCCTGGCTGTTTGATCCCAGGGAGCCCAGCACTGGACACAACACTCCAGGTGGGGACTGACCAGGGCAGAGCAGAGGGGGAGGATCCCCTCCTGTGACTTGCTGGCCACGCTCCTCCTGATGCCCCCAGGATCCCAGACCCAGCCAAGGCAGCGCCAAGCTCTGCATTGGCCCCTGCGTGGCACAGCACTGACCAGAGCACTGACCACGGCACTGACCAGAGCACTGACCAGAGCACTGACCACGGCACTGACCACGGCACTGACCATGGCACTGACCAGAGCACTGACCACGGCACTGACCAGAGCACTGACCAGAGCACTGACCACGGCACTGACCATGGCACTGACCAGAGCACTGACCACGGCACTGACCAGAGCACTGACCAGAGCACTGACCAGAGCACTGACCAGAGCACTGACCACGGCACTGACCATGGCACTGACCAGAGCACTGACCACGGCACTGACCACGGCACTGACCATGGCACTGACCAGAGCACTGACCAGAGCACTGACCACGGCACTGACCATGGCACTGACCAGAGCACTGACCATGGCACTGACCACGGCACTGACCATGGCACTGACCAGAGCACTGACCAGAGCACTGACCACGGCACTGACCAGAGCACTGACCACGGCACTGACCAGAGCACTGACTAGAGCACTGACCAGAGCACTGACCACGGCACTGACCAGAGCACTGACCACGGCACTGACCATGGCACTGACCAGAGCACTGACCAGAGCACTGACCACGGCACTGACCATGGCACTGACCATGGCACTGACCATGGCACTGACCAGAGCACTGACCAGAGCACTGACCATGGCACTGACCAGAGCACTGACCACGGCACTGACCACGGCACTGACCACGGCACTGACCATGGCACTGACCAGAGCACTGACCAGAGCACTGACTAGAGCACTGACCAGAGCACTGACCACGGCACTGACCAGAGCACTGACTAGAGCACTGACCAGAGCACTGACCATGGCACTGACCACGGCACTGACCAGAGCACTGACCAGAGCACTGACCATGGCACTGACCAGAGCACTGACCACGGCACTGACCACGGCACTGACCACGGCACTGACCATGGCACTGACCAGAGCACTGACCATGGCACTGACCATGGCACTGACCAGAGCACTGACCACAGCACTGACCAGAGCACTGACCACGGCACTGACCATGGCACTGACCACGGCACTGACCATGGCACTGACCAGAGCACTGACCACAGCACTGACCATGGCACTGACCAGAGCACTGACCACAGCACTGACCACAGCACTGACCACGGCACTGATCACAGCACTGACCATGGCACTGACCAGAGCACTGACCAGAGCACTGACCACAGCACTGACCACGGCACTGATCACAGCACTGACCAGAGCACTGACCAGAGCACTGACCATGGCACTGATCACAGCACTGACCATGGCACTGACCATGGCACTGACCACAGCACTGACCACGGCACTGATCACAGCACTGACCAGAGCACTGACCAGAGCACTGACCACAGCACTGACCACAGCACTGACCATGGCACTGACCAC
>BSDF01000002.1:165505078-165547859 GCA_027925045.1 Hypotaenidia okinawae
GCCAAGTAGAGGTCTCCCTGAGCTGCACCAGGGACACCGTCCCGCTACCCGGAGTGCATCTGGACACCGCTGAGACTGGCAGCTCCCGTGAAGGTGCAGAGCCTGTGGTTTATCTGGAGCCCAGGTCCCGTTAGAGCCCTGAGCAGCACACCAGGATGGTCACCAGAGCCCCGTGTGTGGCTGCTCTGACCACAGGCATGGCTGCCCTGGGTGTCTCCACAAAGCAGCCACCAGCCCCATGGACCTGCTGCTCTCCCTCAGCTGCCTGTGGTGACCCCAGCTGCAGAGAATGTCACCTGGGGTGACTCAGCCCCACACCTCACCTCCTCCTGCAGCTCCCTGAGCATCCCCATCGCCCTCGCAGGCACCACCCAGCTCAGGCAGGGCTGTTCCACCTGGCAACGCTGGTGCCTCACCCTGTCCCCGGTTCCAGCTGGTCCCCTGGAGAACGGGGCTCCCTCCTCCCCACCAAGGACCCCATGTTTAGCCCTGCACTTCCCTCCCCACCTCGGATCCTGCTCCTGGGATGGGACAAACCCTTTCATTTCCAACCTGGAGCAGCTCAGCCCTTTCACAATTGTCTCTAAGGCACCGTCATTCGAAGGCTTTTTAGGGATGGATCAAGTGGGCTGAGCTCTGCTGTGTCTGGTGCTGTACCCGAGGGGTGTTTCCCCACGGGATCAGGAGGATGCTGTGGGTGAGCCCCCTCCCTGAGCCCCTGTGCCTGTCAACCCCTGGAGCCCCATCCCTGAGCCCTGTACCTGCCAGCCCCGGAGCCACCAAGGGGCTGTACCCACTGGCACGGGACGAGCTGGCCCTCCCCAATCCCAGGGCTCACTTGCTCCTGCCCCGAGAAGGGCCGATGAAGAAGAAGGGTGCCCATGAGTGCATCTCCAGGCAGGTGGCCATTCCCCTGTCCCACGGGCGACTCCAGCACCAGGGAAAGGGAGCACCACAGACGCTGCAAGGGAGCCTCTCAGCTTCCTGGGTGCCAGAGCTGCAGTGGTGTCCCTCCCAGACAGGGCTGGGTGCGTGCTGTGGGCTGGACCTCAGTGCCGTCACCCTTGCTCGCTGCTTCGGCTGCCTGCTGTCAGACACACGGGGCTGTATGTCCCCCTGTGTTCCCCTGTGTCCCCCTGGCCCTGTGGCTTGGGCTGACTCCTCTCAGCCCCCTTCCCAAAGCTGCTGTGTGCTGGTGTGTTGCACACTGGGACGCTCGTGCCTGTCCAGCCACGCAGAGCCCAGCGGGGAGGGGTGTGTGGATGGTGCCCGTGCAGCCTCCAGACCTGCCTCCATCCCTTCCTCTCCCTGCTCCCAGGGCTCACAGCCCTGACTCCAGGCTCAGAGGAGCGCTCTGCTGTCTCTCTCTGCCGCTTGGGAGCATCATAGAATCATGAAATCATGGAAGTGATTCCGGATTCCATCCTGAGCTGGAAGGGATCCATAAGGATCATCGAGTCCAGCTCCTGGCTCCACACAGGCCCAGCCAGGACAGAGACAGGACTGAGGGCATTGTCCTGTCTCTCGACAGGACTGAGGGCATTGTCCTGTCTCTCACCCCAGCTTGGGGCTGTAACCCCTTCCCTGGGGAGCCTGTGCCAGCACCCGACCGCCCTCTCAGCACAGAACCTCTTCTTAACATCCAACCTAAACCTCCCCTGTCACAGCTTCACGCTGTTCCCTCAGGTTCTATCCCTGGTCCCCAAAGAGAGGAGAGAGATGGGCGCTGCCCCTTCGTTCCCCTTAGCCACAGACCCCATGAGGTCTGTCCTCAGCATCCTCTTCTCCAGGGTGAGCAACCCCGGGGCTTCAGCCTCTCCTCGTGAGCCTTCCCCTCCAGACCTTCCCCATCCTCACTGCTCCTCTGGACACTCCCCAGTAGCTCCGTGTCCCTCTTGTCCTGTGGTGCCCAAACCTGCCCCGGGACTCGCGGTGACACCCCCCAGCGCAGTGCAGAGCGGGACAGTCACAAGCACCTTCCCGGTGACGCTGACGTGACGGCGCCTGTTCCCTGGGCTCTTGGCACTGGAGCCACTGGCCCAGCTCCAGCACTTGGTGTGAGCAGCTGCAGCCGGTGCCGCTGACCGCGGGCCCGTGAACCAGGGGCTGGGACTGGAGCACAGGGCCCTGGCTGCAGAACTGGGAATCACAGAATCACAGCATCACTGGGTTGGAAAAGCCCTTTGAGACCATCGAGTCCAACCGTCCCTGTCCCCTGCTGACCCCCATCCCTGAGCACCTCATCTACCCCTCTGTTAAACACCCCCAGGGGGGTGACTCAGCCCCCTCCCTGGGCAGCCTGTGCCACAGCCCCACAACTCTGCCAGGGGAGAACTTTGCCCTCCCAGCTGAGCTGACCCTGCCCTGGCACAGCTTGAGCCCATTGCCCCTTGTCCCAGCTCCTGTCCCCTGGCTGAAGAGACCAGTGCCCACCTCTCTGCACCCTCCTGGCAGGGCAGGGGAGGTGGGGAGAAGGTCTCCCCTCAGCCTCCTCTGCTCCAGGCTGAACACCCCCAGCTCCCTCAGCTGCTCCTCAGTGGATTTGCCCTCCAGCCCCTTCCCCAGCCTGGTTGTCCTTCTCTGGACTCGCTCCAGGACCTCCATGTCCTTCTGATGGTGAGGAGCCCAGAGCTGGACCCAGCACTGGAGGTGCAGCCTCCCCAGTGCCCCGTACAGGTGAGCCTGGGAACAGAGTAGTGTAAGGAAGGAGGTACACCAGTTCTCCACCCCTTGGGGCAGCTGCTCCTTCAGCCTGCTCCAAGCCCTGGAGATACCTTGGAGGAGAAAGCTTTCTGGTCACCCCCATCTTGCTGCTTCTGCCCTGGGTATGGGTGGAGGTTTCCCAGTGGGGCAGCAGCTCCTGTTTGCTCTACAAGCCAAAATATAGCGGCTTCACCTCGAAGCGCCGGGAGCCGGATGTTCGTGAGGATGCAAATGAAACCACACTCAGGAGGAGGAGGAACCTCAGCTTGTCCCTTGGCTTCAGGCCTGGGGAGTTGACTGGCCTGCAGTCGCCCCAGGACTAACCCTGACCCTCATCCTAACCCTTCCCAGACAGATGGACAAGCAGTACAGACCTCCCAGGGCTTCACCGGCATCCTTGCTGTGCCACACTGGGAGCTGTGGCAGGGGCCCCTGGAGACACCCCCTCCTTCCTTAGGGATTTGACAACAGCTGCCGCCTGTTTCCTTTGGTCAGACGCAGAGGGAGCAGCTGGAGCTGCCCTAGGAGATGCTGGGAGCTGTGGTTTGTACTGGGGTGTACACTGAGCAGCTGAAGCTGCTGGCAAAGCCCCGAGTCAGCTGCTGTGGCACCCACCAGCACCCTGTGCCACAGCGTGTGGCTCTTACGGTGATGGCACATCCCAGCAGAAGGCAGGGAGGGGACGGTGTCACTGCCTGGGGGTCATGGCAGGGTACGTGCAGGTGGTACTGGGGTTCCCTCTGGGGGGTTCCCTCTGGCCTCAGAGTCCTCAGGTGTGAAAAGGGCCAGTGGGCTTTACACTAGAAAGAAGGAAAGGAAAATCTGGTGAGGGACATGGAGCTACTGGAGAGTGTCCAGAGGAGCAGTGAGGATGGGGAAGGTCTGGAGGGGAAGGCTCACGAGGAGAGGCTGAAGCCCCGGGGTTGCTCACCCTGGAGAAGAGGATGCTGAGGACAGACCTCATGGGGTCTGTGGCTAAGGGGAACGAAGGGGCAGCGCCCATCTCTCTCCTCTCTTTGGGGACCAGGGATAGAACCTGAGGGAACAGCGTGAAGCTGTGACAGGGGAGGTTTAGACTGGGTGTCAGGAAGAGGTTCTGTGCTGAGAGGGGGGTCGGGTGCTGGCACAGGCTCCCCAGGGAAGGGGTTACAGCCCCAAGCTGGGGTGAGGGTGAGAAGTGTCTGGCCAATGCCCTCAGTCCTGTCTCTGACCTGGCTGGGCCTGTGTGGAGCTGGGAGTCGGACTCGACAGTCCCTGTGGGTCTCTTCCAGCTCCGGATATTCCATGAGATGCCAGGACACGCTGCCTCCACCTCTCCAACAGCTCTCAGAGAGCGCGGCCAGGACGCAGGGCCAGGGCACGGCCCCGTCCTGCGCTGCACCCGCCGAGTCACCGGCCGGTCCTGCAGCTCCCGGGGGCATCCCGCACCCGGCGCCGCATCCCGCTGGGAAGCCCTGCCCACGGAAGGTGTAGGTGTCCTTGGCTGCAGCAGCTCCGAACCACATCAGAGAGTTAGAAGATGCTTTCTCAAGGATGCTCTGGCCCCGGGGTTCTGGGCAGTGTGGCTTTCCCTTGCTGCTTGGTTTGGGAAACCTCCTGGCCAGAGCTGGGGCACTGACATGACTCCTTCCCAGCTGGATCCGGAGCGTCGCTCCGCAGCCACATTGCTGAGCTGCTGGATGCGGGGTCACACTTTGGGGGTTGCTGCAGAGGGTGATACACATGGGAGCTGCAGCCTCATGTGGAGAGAGCATCCCCGTGCTCAGCAGCCCTCCTGGGACTCCTGCTGTGGTGGTTTGGCCCTCGATGGGGGCCAGGTGCCCACCAAAGCCACTCCATCGCTCCACTTCTCAGCTGGATGGGGGAGAAAATAGATACTGGGGGGCTCAGGAGTGGAGATAAGGGCAGGGAGAGATCATTCTGCAATCAGTGTCACAGACTCAACATGGAATTAAAAACCATCTAATTTATTGTGCACACAGAGTGAAACAGTAGAATAATAAGTAGTAAAACCAGATCTTAACTCACCTCCCCCCACGCCCCCTTCTTCTCAGACTCAGCTTTATTCATGATTTCTCTCCCTTCTCCCCTCAGGTATCACAGGGAAGATGGGGATGGGGGTTTGGGTCAGTTCCTCACAAGTTGTTTTCCTTCTTATCCAGAGGGGGACACATTCCTCACACCCTTCCTCTGCACCACGGGGTCCCAACAGCTTTGGGGTCCCAACAATATTGGGGTCCCAACTCAGCATCAGCCAGAGAACCTTGGCATCAGCCAGCACCCCTCTGCCTGCCACAACCCACGGTGTGGAGCTCGCGCACCGGGATCCTGGTGACGGAGGCACCCAGAGCCGCCCACATGCCCTGCGGATCCTCCCAGCAGGCGTGGAGCTGGCTCGGGATGTGTGGTGCCACATGAGCCATGGGGGAACTTCACCTTGGCCACAGGTACCCCAGGAACTTCACCTGGGCTGCGGGTACCCCGGGATGCTGCCCCTGGGCCACCCACTCTTGCTCAGCTGAGCCCCACAGTGTGTCCCAGATGTGCTGCTGAAGGAAGGAATAACAAAAACCCCTCTTTCCAACCCACAATGGGCCGGGCAAGCCCAGCACCCGTGGGACAGGCACCGGCACATAACCCCGTCCAGCACCTGCGGGACGGGCACCAGCACGCAGCCCCATCCAGCACCTGTGGGACAGGGACCAGCATGTAGCCCAGGCAAAGAGAAAAACCCCAAATCCTTTTAATTCCAGCACGGGGAGAAGCGGTTGCACAGTGTTGAGCTCTGTGGGAAAGGGGCATCAGCTCCCACACGTGATTCCCAGGAAACCAGGATCAGAGAGACTTTCCGGGGCGCCCCAGGCCCATGGCAGGGCAGGGACAATGATAAGCCAGGGGTGCCGGGACGGTGCTGGGATGGTGCCGGGGTGCTGGGATGGTGCCAGGGGCACTGGGGATGGTGCCGGTGTCACACCACGGCAGTGCCACTTCCTGCCACCCCTTCCAAGGAACCTGCTTATTGTCTGGCTTCCCAGCTTCCTGGCAGGACTTTCCCTCCCAGGCACAGCGAGGGGAAGGATTTGTACTTATGGACCAGCCTGGGGCCCCCTACCCCCCATCTTCCCCTGGGGGCACATCGGGAGGTGGCACAGGGGCAGCTCTGCTCTGCAGGGGCCGCAGGGACCTTCAGCGTGCCAACTGGTGCAGAGCAGAGCCTGGGCTGCCAGGACGTCGGCAGAGGTGACCCTGGGACATGGCTGGGACACATGGTACTGAGTACAGCCCGTGGGGTCTGTCCGTCTGTCTGTCCCTGCTGGCTGCGCTGCCCATCCCTGGGAGTCAGGCGTCTGTCCGTCCGCTGGCTCCTGGACACGGCTGATGGGTGGTGGCAGAGCAGCAGCAGGAGGAAAGTCCAACTCTGGGGACCCTCACCCCACGGATGGGCCTCGAGGGACGGGGCTGCTGCAGCTCAGGGCTGCTCCAGCCCCACACCAGCCCCACTCCAGACCCACTCCAGACCCACTCCATGACACCGCTATGTCCTCGCTGGCCACCCTCTCCAGGAGACCCCATGGCAGCTCCCAGTAGAAGCTGCTGTGCAAACAGACACAGTGTCAGTGTGTCCCAGCCCCATCCTGCCAGCTGCCCCAGGGCCGCTGAGCACAGGGGACACTGGACATGGCCGGACAGACAGACTGCCACAGGCCGGGCGAAGCTGCTGTAACACCCACACGTGGGACCCGCATCATGCACAAGCACCCACAGCCGTGTCACCTCATCCCCTGCGTGACACCGCTGGCACTGACACCCCCCCCACACTCTCTGGGTTCACAGGCACATGGATCCCCCGAGCACCCCTGCGGCCCCGCTACCCCCCGGCACTTCTGACCCCCTCTGGGCATCCCCTGCTCACTGTCTGGTACAGCCCAAAGTTCACTGGGATATACACAGCCTCCCCCCACCCCAGACTGGGGAGGACACCCCCAACCCCAGGCACATGGGCTGCAACCCACGGTCCAGCTCCAGCCGCCAGTGAGGAGCCCGTCGCTCACAGGGGAGCCCCTCAATTGCAGGGGAGCCCCTCACTCACAGGAGAACCTGCAAGTGAGAGGCTCCCCTGCGAGTGAGGGGCTTCTCACTGGCAGCTGGAGCAGGACTGTGGGTTGCAGGCTGTGCCCCCCTCCCCAAATCCAGTGACCTGAGGCCAGCTCCAGATGCTGATGCTGAGACCATCAGGACTAGATCCTCATCAGCTGGGAGGCCCTGGTGTGCCTGCAGTGGCTTGATAGGTCATTAATTAGTGCCACTGGCCAGGTTTGTTTCTGGTTGTCCTCATTAACACTAATTGGTCAGGGTTTATATCTCCCTGTTTCCTTTCATCTCAACAGAAAAACCAAGCACCTTCTTGTTCTGCAGCCCTGATGGCACTGGACAGGTGTGTTTCCATCACTGCATCCCACACCTTTGTCTCTGTGGGGTCTTGTTGGTGGCTCCTTTGGCCAGACACCCCAAAATGAGCAGGTGCTCTGTGTCCAGGCTGCCTTACATCACCAGAGCCCCACAGGGCACCAAGGCTGGCTTGCTGCTGGGCTCCTAGTTGCAGCCCTAGCAAGGAGCCTGGGCTCCTCTGGGGATGTTATGTGGTGCCCTTGAATGGATGCAGCTTGTGTGTGCCATGGGATGGATGCAGCTCGTGTGAGTTATGGGATGGACACAACTTATGGTCTCAGATTGCCTCAGGTGAGGTTCAGATTGGATATTAGGAAATATCTCTTCACCAAAAGCTTGGTGAAGCATTGGCACAGAGTGCTCAGGGAGGTGGTGGAGTCACCATCCCCGGGGGAGTTAAAAAATGTGTAGATGAGGTGCTTTGGGAGGTGGTTCAGTGGTGTAGGGCTGATGGTTGGACTTGATGATCTCTAAGATCTTTTCCAACACTGATGATGCTGTGAACTCCTCTGTGTGTTGCTGGATGGACACAGCTTGTGTGTGTTATCCCAGCACGGACACGTTCCCTGCCAGACCCCAACATCTGGTCTGCTCTGACTGCTGAGCACAGGGCAGGTAACCCTGGTGGGAGCCTTCCTGCTGCGGGGCAGCAGCCCGGGGCTGGGCAGAGGGGCACCAGCAAGGCCTCGCTGCCCACCTCAACCACGAGCTGCCCTTCTCCTTCCCATCCCTGTGCATCCCTTGACCTTCCTGTGGGTTCTGCAGCTCGTTCCTGTCTTTGCAGAGCTGAATGACCAAACTCCCTCTGCTTCCCCACAGCTCTCAGTGCTTTCCAGACCCCATCTGCAGTGTTAACAGATCAGCCCTCAGCACGGGTCCCTCCGGGCCTGCACTGACTCCGGCACTTGGCTCTCCTCTGAGCACTTGCACCCTTTGCCCTGTGACATCCCAGCAGCAGCTGCCACAGTCTGCCTGCAGATCTCTTTCCTGCTGCCTGGTTCTGAGGGAAAACAGCAAATATTTGTTCCCCTGTTTGCCTTGTCTGCATGGTTTATGGCTTGGCGTCGCCTTCCTCCTGCCTCACCAAGGCTGCCGCCCCCTCGCTCCTCTGGGGCTGGGATTTGGGCCCAGGGTTCTCCGTTGGTGTACTCATGACTTTGACCTGTCTCCGAGCGGCCTGATAACAGCTTCCCCCCCCGCCCTGCTATCAGACACCAACACACCCTTCTCTGCCACTCCTGTGCCTTTGGTACTTGGGCTGCACCATGTCGGCTGGGCCAGCCTCTTCCCAGGAAGCTGTGGCATGCCCTGATCTGCCACAGACGAGGCGTTCCAGGTCCTCAGACCTGTATATTACATTTATCTTGGTTCTCTACTCTTTCCGTGTTGCATTCTGTTTGTTTTGTCTGCCCTGCCCCTCTCCTTTCCTCCACACTGGTTTGCACCATATTTGCATGGCCTGAGTTGGGCCTCTCCTTCGCTTGGAGGCCTGGGACTTTTAAGTTCTGGACTCCCTGGGATAAAAAGGACAGGGATCTCCTGGATAGAGTCCAGAGGAGGCTATGGAGATGCTGAAGGGCCTGGAGCATCTCCCTGTGAGGAAAGGCTGAGGGAGCTGGGGCTGTCCAGCCTGGAGAGAAGCAGCCTGAGAGGGGATCTGATCAATGGGGATTAATAGCTGAA
This sequence comes from Hypotaenidia okinawae, assembly GCA_027925045.1. Lineage (NCBI taxonomy): Eukaryota > Metazoa > Chordata > Aves > Gruiformes > Rallidae > Hypotaenidia > Hypotaenidia okinawae. The sequence continues at coordinate 165,513,914 of BSDF01000002.1, forward strand.
GGGTGGGACACAGGGGACATGGGCAGCCTCTTCTCAGTGTCTGTGGGGACAGGACAAGGGGCGATGGGCTCAAGTTGGAGCACAGGGAGTTCCCCCAATCTGGGGGAAGAACTTCTTCCCAGTGAGGGTGAGGGAGCCCTGGGCCAGGCTGCCCGGGGGGTGTGGAGTCTCCTTCTCCGGAGAGATTCCAGCCCCGTCTGGACACCGCCCTGTGTGCCCTGTGCTAGGGACCCTGCTTTGGCAGGGGGTTGGACCCCATGGGCTCTGGGGGTCCCTTCCAACCCCTATGATCCTGTGGTTCTATGATCTTTTCAGCTTCTCCTTAGTGATTTCTCACTTTTCCCTTAAGATGTGATTTCCATGTGGTACCCAGGCCGTCTCAGGGAAACACAATCATGGAAGGCCTGGCTTCCCTCTTCCCACCTGAAGCCCACATTGCAATGCCAGAGCCCCTCTCCCTCACCTTTCTCTGTGTGGGACCCACGGTCACTGTCTCCTCCCCAGCGATTGCCATGAGCATTTGCTGAAATTTCCTGGGTTTATGTGGGCTGAGTCCTGGCAGAGCATCTCTGGGGCTGTGTCCACGGGATGCAAAAGGAGCTGAGGCATGGGCAGAGCCCCAGGCAGAGGGAAGAGCTGCTCTGCTGCTGTGGATGGAGGGGGCAAAGATGCAGCATGGCAGTACGTGCTGTGGGCTCTCAGCTCCTGCATGGATCCATCTCTATAGAGGCTCCATGGAATCACAGGATCACCAGGTTGGAAAAGACCTTTGGGATCATCGAGTCCAACCATTCCCATCCTATGCTAAACCATATCCCTGAGCACCTCATCTCCCCTCTGTTAAACACCCCCAGGGGGGTGACTCAGCCCCCTCCCTGGGCAGCCTGTGCCACAGCCCCACAACTCTGCCAGGGAAGAACTTTGCCCTCCCAGCTGAGCTGAGCCTGCCCTGGGGCAGCTAGAGCCCATTGCCCCTTGTCCCAGCTCCTGGCCCCTGGCTGAAGAGACCAGCGCCCACCTCTCTGCACCCTCCTGGCAGGGCAGGGGAGGTGGGGAGAAGGTCTCCCCTCAGCCTCCTCTTCTCCAGGCTGAACACCCCCAGCTCCCTCAGCTGCTCCTCAGAGGATTTGCCTTCCAAATCTCCATGGAGAGCCGGAGGATGGAGAGCACAGCCTGTGAGTGAACTCAATGAATGTGTCACTGGGAAACCAACCCATTGCAAGCCCAGGGTGTGTGTGGAAAAGAGAGAACCCCCCCCATCACAGTTTTGTGTAGCTGTGCTGCCGAGATGGCTTCTGCAAGCAGCAGCCAGAAGCTCTCTGCAGGCCCCAGAGAGTAAACATCAGCCAATTCAAGGCCAGAGTTGCTGCTGACCAGGGATGAGCCCATCAGTGATGATCACAGCACCTCTGTGAATCACATACAGGAGAAAAAAACTGCTGGCAGATGTGTTTTGCCACCAGAGAAGGGCGTGAGAAGATGTAATAAGCTGTGCAGACACCAAGGCCGGGCCTGAAGGAGAGGGTGAGAGGGAAGGATGAGGCTCTCCAGGTGCCAGAGAGAGATTCCCCTGCAGCTCGTGGTGAAGACCATGGTGGAGCAGGTGTCCCCTCACAGCCCATGGATGAGGATGGGGAGCAGAGACCATTTATGCCCTGTGAAGAGATTGATCCACGCCACAGCAGGTTTGCTGGGGGACTTGTGACTTTGCGGGGGACCAGGCCGGGGGAGTCTGGGGCTGAAGGTCAGCACCCTACGGAAGGGAGTCCTGCTGAGAGGCCTGTGGTGAGGAGATGATCCCCCGACAGAGAGGACTCATGCTGGAGAAGTTCATGAAGGACTGTCTGCCATGGGTGGGACCCCATGGTGCCACAGGGGAAGGGTGTGTGTGTGGAATGTCCCCCCCAGCTAAGACAGAAGACAACTCAGGAGGAAGGGACTGAAAACCCCACTCCCTATTCCTGCCCCTCCCCAATGCCAAGATGAGGGGGTGTCCTGGTTTCAGTCAGGATAGAGTTAACTCCATTTGTAGCAGCTGATGGAATGCTGTGTTTGGGAGTTACAATGAAAGCAGTGCTGAGAACACCCTGATGTTCTTAGTTGCAGTCAGACAGTCAAGGACTTTCTCAGCTTCTTCCTATTTCTCTGTTCATGAGAAAGGAGGGGCGAAGCCAGGACAGGTGACCCAGATGGGCCAAAGAGAGTATTCCATGCCAATGACGTCCTGCCCAGGAGAACGGGGGGCTGAGGGGAGGAAGAAGAGGGGCGGTGGCAGGACGCGTGCTGCTTGGGGGGACGGTCGGGTTCCGGGACAGCTCTGGGTGGTACCTGAGTTGTGTGGGTCGGGGAGAAACTGCATTGGGGATCAAGAGTTTCATATTCTTTTGCTCTAAAGTCCTGTTAGCATTGGGATATTTGATCTTTCTGTTCTCTCAGTAAACTCTCCTTATCCCAACCCACGGGCCTCTTAGTTTCTTGGTTTTGGAGTTATTTGCCCCTTCCTTTTCCCTTCCCTTGTTTCCCCCCTTTTCCCCTTTTCCCCTGCTCTTTTACTTTAAGGAGCAGGCAGCTGCGTGGATCTTGGCCCACAGCCGGGGGGAAACCACGACAGGGGGAAGAAGGGAGAAAAGTTGTGATGAAGTTTAAGTCTGCTAAGAAGGGAGGGGTGGGGAGAAGGTGCTTTAAGACCTGGCTGCACTTCTCATTACCTGACTCTGGTTCACTGGGTGTGTAGTTGTAGGGTAATAATCACTTTTCTTTCTTTTATTCTGTGTTGAGTCTGGTTTGCCCATGGCATTAATTGGGGAGTGATCCCTCTGTCCATATCTTAACTCCTAGGCCTCCCGATATATATTTTATCCACTTTTTGGCTGAAAAGGGGAGTGAGTGAGTGGCTTGGTGGGCATTTGGCCTCCAGCCAGAGCCAAACCACCACAATCCTGAAAAAGGAGAGGGGCTGAGGCATCCAGACCAAGCACAGGTGATGTATCTCACTGGGAAACACCAAACCCCACCCAAACCCCACCCTGATTTAGTGCCCGCAAGGAATTCAGGTCTGGAAACCTAATAACCCTCTTCAGATCTGCTAAGAGTGTTCTTCCTGCAGAGGACAGAAGTCAAGGAGAGGAATAAACACTCAAGTCTCGCAATGCTTCTCACACGACAAAAGACTTATTTCCATTTAATGCAGGGTAGAGAAAAACCAGGACAATGTATTTCACAACAAGGAACTGAGATAAGCTGGGCGGATTCCTCTGCTGCTGAAAGCTGGGGAAGGCAAATGCTTCAGATGCCTACCAGATAACTCAAGGGCACTTAAAAGCCAAACCTAGTGTGGGTGGGTTGTTGAAAAGAGAAAAATACTGAAAATCATGGAAAGAAATTACAAAAAATAAAAATACACTAAAAAAGAGAAAAAATTACATGAAAAGAAAGATTATTCAGAGTGGCTAACCTATGAAATATTAGAGAAAAACAATTAAGAATCAAAACTCTTTTCTAGAAACCTGTAGGAAATAAAGCCCCGTGTCCGGGTCGGGCACGCAGCGGCGCAGGAGCTGCATGTAGGTGAGGTTCTCGTGGGTGTTGGGGTCGAAGAAGCCCTTGGTGTCGTCGGAGGGGTCGGAGAGGATCTGGTTCATCTCCTGGTCGAAGTAGCCGCGCCGGTAGGCCACCTCCACGGGCAGGCGGTGGCTGTGCACGGGGTCGATGATGCCGCCGGTGGCGATCTGGGCCTCCAGCAGCCGGATGCCGTGCTCCTTGACGATCAGCTCCTTCTTCATGGCCTGGAAGAGGGAGATCTGCTCGCCGCTGTAGGGCTCGGTGTAGCCCGTCACGGCGCGCTCGGCCGACAGCAGCTTCTCGTGCAGCTCGCTGCCCACCAGCCCGCAGGAGACGGCCTCGTCCACGGAGAGCTTCTTGTTGCCGAGCGGGTCGACGACGAAGCCGGTGGCGGCCTGCGCCTCCAGCAGCACCAGGGCCGTGCCCTGCCTCAGGATGCCCTTCCGCATGGCCTGGTAGATGCTCATCTTCTCCACCTTGCCGGGGTCGGCCTTGGAGGGCACCAGCACGCCGGCGATGCAGCCCGTGCCGTCCAGGTAGCGCTTGACGGAGGCCATTTGCGTCACCTCCTGCACCGTCTTGGAGCCCCGCACCAGGTCGGCCAGCGTGTCCTTGTCGATGATGCCCGAGTCCGCCAGGTCCGAGGCGGTCACCTGCCTCCTGAGGCCCGTGAATTTCACCTTGCTGCTGCGCTCCAGCGTCTCCTGGACGAGGACGGTGAGGATCCCGGCCAGCTCGTCCAGCGCCAGGCTGCCGGCGCGGACCTTGCCCAGCAGCTCCTGCCTCTTTGCCTCGCAGACGTACTGGGAGAAGAGGAGCTCCCAGAGGGAGACCGTCCGGCCGTGGAAGGCGCCTGCCGAGACCTCGACGGTGCGGGCCTTGAGGGAGCGCTCCAGCTCGCGCTCCCGCTCCTGCTCCTGCCGGGAGCCCGCAGCCTGGCCGTTCTCAGCCGGCGCCGGGGCCTCCCGGTGCGTGGGCTTCTGGGCCTGGCCCTGGCCCTCGGCGGCGGTGACGATGGCCGTCAGCAGCGCGATCATCTCGGAGATGGTGAGCGTCCCCGCCTTGTACTGCCGCAGGAGGTCCTGGCGCCGGTGCTCGGGGACGTAGCGGGAGAAGAGGAGCTCCCAGAGGGTGACGCTCTGGCCCTGGAAGAGCCCCACGCTGAGGGTGGCGCGGGCGGCCTGGAGGGCTTTGCGGGCGTCCTGGCTCAGCTGGTAGAGCACGGAGCCCTTGTCCATCAGCTGGAGCATGAGCAGCCCCGTGTCCGGGTCGGGCACGCAGCGGCGCAGGAGCTGCATGTAGGTGAGGTTCTCGTGGGTGTTGGGGTCGAAGAAGCCCTTGGTGTCGTCGGAGGGGTCGGAGAGGATCTGGTTCATCTCCTGGTCGAAGTAGCCGCGCCGGTAGGCCACCTCCACGGGCAGGCGGTGGCTGTGCACGGGGTCGATGATGCCGCCGGTGGCGATCTGGGCCTCCAGCAGCCGGATGCCGTGCTCCTTGACGATCAGCTCCTTCTTCATGGCCTGGAAGAGGGAGATCTGCTCGCCGCTGTAGGGCTCGGTGTAGCCCGTCACGGCGCGCTCGGCCGACAGCAGCTTCTCGTGCAGCTCGCTGCCCACCAGCCCGCAGGAGACGGCCTCGTCCACGGAGAGCTTCTTGTTGCCGAGCGGGTCGACGACGAAGCCGGTGGCGGCCTGCGCCTCCAGCAGCACCAGGGCCGTGCCCTGCCTCAGGATGCCCTTCCGCATGGCCTGGTAGATGCTCATCTTCTCCACCTTGCCGGGGTCGGCCTTGGAGGGCACCAGCACGCCGGCGATGCAGCCCGTGCCGTCCAGGTAGCGCTTGACGGAGGCCATTTGCGTCACCTCCTGCACCGTCTTGGAGCCCCGCACCAGGTCGGCCAGCGTGTCCTTGTCGATGATGCCCGAGTCCGCCAGGTCCGAGGCGGTCACCTGCCTCCTGAGGCCCGTGAATTTCACCTTGCTGCTGCGCTCCAGCGTCTCCTGGACGAGGACGGTGAGGATCCCGGCCAGCTCGTCCAGCGCCAGGCTGCCGGCGCGGACCTTGCCCAGCAGCTCCTGCCTCTTTGCCTCGCAGACGTACTGGGAGAAGAGGAGCTCCCAGAGGGAGACCGTCCGGCCGTGGAAGGCGCCTGCCGAGACCTCGACGGTGCGGGCCTTGAGGGAGCGCTCCAGCTCGCGCTCCCGCTCCTGCTCCTGCCGGGAGCCCGCAGCCTGGCCGTTCTCAGCCGGCGCCGGGGCCTCCCGGTGCGTGGGCTTCTGGGCCTGGCCCTGGCCCTCGGCGGCGGTGACGATGGCCGTCAGCAGCGCGATCATCTCGGAGATGGTGAGCGTCCCCGCCTTGTACTGCCGCAGGAGGTCCTGGCGCCGGTGCTCGGGGACGTAGCGGGAGAAGAGGAGCTCCCAGAGGGTGACGCTCTGGCCCTGGAAGAGCCCCACGCTGAGGGTGGCGCGGGCGGCCTGGAGGGCTTTGCGGGCGTCCTGGCTCAGCTGGTAGAGCACGGAGCCCTTGTCCATCAGCTGGAGCATGAGCAGCCCCGTGTCCGGGTCGGGCACGCAGCGGCGCAGGAGCTGCATGTAGGTGAGGTTCTCGTGGGTGTTGGGGTCGAAGAAGCCCTTGGTGTCGTCGGAGGGGTCGGAGAGGATCTGGTTCATCTCCTGGTCGAAGTAGCCGCGCCGGTAGGCCACCTCCACGGGCAGGCGGTGGCTGTGCACGGGGTCGATGATGCCGCCGGTGGCGATCTGGGCCTCCAGCAGCCGGATGCCGTGCTCCTTGACGATCAGCTCCTTCTTCATGGCCTGGAAGAGGGAGATCTGCTCGCCGCTGTAGGGCTCGGTGTAGCCCGTCACGGCGCGCTCGGCCGACAGCAGCTTCTCGTGCAGCTCGCTGCCCACCAGCCCGCAGGAGACGGCCTCGTCCACGGAGAGCTTCTTGTTGCCGAGCGGGTCGACGACGAAGCCGGTGGCGGCCTGCGCCTCCAGCAGCACCAGGGCCGTGCCCTGCCTCAGGATGCCCTTCCGCATGGCCTGGTAGATGCTCATCTTCTCCACCTTGCCGGGGTCGGCCTTGGAGGGCACCAGCACGCCGGCGATGCAGCCCGTGCCGTCCAGGTAGCGCTTGACGGAGGCCATTTGCGTCACCTCCTGCACCGTCTTGGAGCCCCGCACCAGGTCGGCCAGCGTGTCCTTGTCGATGATGCCCGAGTCCGCCAGGTCCGAGGCGGTCACCTGCCTCCTGAGGCCCGTGAATTTCACCTTGCTGCTGCGCTCCAGCGTCTCCTGGACGAGGACGGTGAGGATCCCGGCCAGCTCGTCCAGCGCCAGGCTGCCGGCGCGGACCTTGCCCAGCAGCTCCTGCCTCTTTGCCTCGCAGACGTACTGGGAGAAGAGGAGCTCCCAGAGGGAGACCGTCCGGCCGTGGAAGGCGCCTGCCGAGACCTCGACGGTGCGGGCCTTGAGGGAGCGCTCCAGCTCGCGCTCCCGCTCCTGCTCCTGCCGGGAGCCCGCAGCCTGGCCGTTCTCAGCCGGCGCCGGGGCCTCCCGGTGCGTGGGCTTCTGGGCCTGGCCCTGGCCCTCGGCGGCGGTGACGATGGCCGTCAGCAGCGCGATCATCTCGGAGATGGTGAGCGTCCCCGCCTTGTACTGCCGCAGGAGGTCCTGGCGCCGGTGCTCGGGGACGTAGCGGGAGAAGAGGAGCTCCCAGAGGGTGACGCTCTGGCCCTGGAAGAGCCCCACGCTGAGGGTGGCGCGGGCGGCCTGGAGGGCTTTGCGGGCGTCCTGGCTCAGCTGGTAGAGCACGGAGCCCTTGTCCATCAGCTGGAGCATGAGCAGCCCCGTGTCCGGGTCGGGCACGCAGCGGCGCAGGAGCTGCATGTAGGTGAGGTTCTCGTGGGTGTTGGGGTCGAAGAAGCCCTTGGTGTCGTCGGAGGGGTCGGAGAGGATCTGGTTCATCTCCTGGTCGAAGTAGCCGCGCCGGTAGGCCACCTCCACGGGCAGGCGGTGGCTGTGCACGGGGTCGATGATGCCGCCGGTGGCGATCTGGGCCTCCAGCAGCCGGATGCCGTGCTCCTTGACGATCAGCTCCTTCTTCATGGCCTGGAAGAGGGAGATCTGCTCGCCGCTGTAGGGCTCGGTGTAGCCCGTCACGGCGCGCTCGGCCGACAGCAGCTTCTCGTGCAGCTCGCTGCCCACCAGCCCGCAGGAGACGGCCTCGTCCACGGAGAGCTTCTTGTTGCCGAGCGGGTCGACGACGAAGCCGGTGGCGGCCTGCGCCTCCAGCAGCACCAGGGCCGTGCCCTGCCTCAGGATGCCCTTCCGCATGGCCTGGTAGATGCTCATCTTCTCCACCTTGCCGGGGTCGGCCTTGGAGGGCACCAGCACGCCGGCGATGCAGCCCGTGCCGTCCAGGTAGCGCTTGACGGAGGCCATTTGCGTCACCTCCTGCACCGTCTTGGAGCCCCGCACCAGGTCGGCCAGCGTGTCCTTGTCGATGATGCCCGAGTCCGCCAGGTCCGAGGCGGTCACCTGCCTCCTGAGGCCCGTGAATTTCACCTTGCTGCTGCGCTCCAGCGTCTCCTGGACGAGGACGGTGAGGATCCCGGCCAGCTCGTCCAGCGCCAGGCTGCCGGCGCGGACCTTGCCCAGCAGCTCCTGCCTCTTTGCCTCGCAGACGTACTGGGAGAAGAGGAGCTCCCAGAGGGAGACCGTCCGGCCGTGGAAGGCGCCTGCCGAGACCTCGACGGTGCGGGCCTTGAGGGAGCGCTCCAGCTCGCGCTCCCGCTCCTGCTCCTGCCGGGAGCCCGCAGCCTGGCCGTTCTCAGCCGGCGCCGGGGCCTCCCGGTGCGTGGGCTTCTGGGCCTGGCCCTGGCCCTCGGCGGCGGTGACGATGGCCGTCAGCAGCGCGATCATCTCGGAGATGGTGAGCGTCCCCGCCTTGTACTGCCGCAGGAGGTCCTGGCGCCGGTGCTCGGGGACGTAGCGGGAGAAGAGGAGCTCCCAGAGGGTGACGCTCTGGCCCTGGAAGAGCCCCACGCTGAGGGTGGCGCGGGCGGCCTGGAGGGCTTTGCGGGCGTCCTGGCTCAGCTGGTAGAGCACGGAGCCCTTGTCCATCAGCTGGAGCATGAGCAGCCCCGTGTCCGGGTCGGGCACGCAGCGGCGCAGGAGCTGCATGTAGGTGAGGTTCTCGTGGGTGTTGGGGTCGAAGAAGCCCTTGGTGTCGTCGGAGGGGTCGGAGAGGATCTGGTTCATCTCCTGGTCGAAGTAGCCGCGCCGGTAGGCCACCTCCACGGGCAGGCGGTGGCTGTGCACGGGGTCGATGATGCCGCCGGTGGCGATCTGGGCCTCCAGCAGCCGGATGCCGTGCTCCTTGACGATCAGCTCCTTCTTCATGGCCTGGAAGAGGGAGATCTGCTCGCCGCTGTAGGGCTCGGTGTAGCCCGTCACGGCGCGCTCGGCCGACAGCAGCTTCTCGTGCAGCTCGCTGCCCACCAGCCCGCAGGAGACGGCCTCGTCCACGGAGAGCTTCTTGTTGCCGAGCGGGTCGACGACGAAGCCGGTGGCGGCCTGCGCCTCCAGCAGCACCAGGGCCGTGCCCTGCCTCAGGATGCCCTTCCGCATGGCCTGGTAGATGCTCATCTTCTCCACCTTGCCGGGGTCGGCCTTGGAGGGCACCAGCACGCCGGCGATGCAGCCCGTGCCGTCCAGGTAGCGCTTGACGGAGGCCATTTGCGTCACCTCCTGCACCGTCTTGGAGCCCCGCACCAGGTCGGCCAGCGTGTCCTTGTCGATGATGCCCGAGTCCGCCAGGTCCGAGGCGGTCACCTGCCTCCTGAGGCCCGTGAATTTCACCTTGCTGCTGCGCTCCAGCGTCTCCTGGACGAGGACGGTGAGGATCCCGGCCAGCTCGTCCAGCGCCAGGCTGCCGGCGCGGACCTTGCCCAGCAGCTCCTGCCTCTTTGCCTCGCAGACGTACTGGGAGAAGAGGAGCTCCCAGAGGGAGACCGTCCGGCCGTGGAAGGCGCCTGCCGAGACCTCGACGGTGCGGGCCTTGAGGGAGCGCTCCAGCTCGCGCTCCCGCTCCTGCTCCTGCCGGGAGCCCGCAGCCTGGCCGTTCTCAGCCGGCGCCGGGGCCTCCCGGTGCGTGGGCTTCTGGGCCTGGCCCTGGCCCTCGGCGGCGGTGACGATGGCCGTCAGCAGCGCGATCATCTCGGAGATGGTGAGCGTCCCCGCCTTGTACTGCCGCAGGAGGTCCTGGCGCCGGTGCTCGGGGACGTAGCGGGAGAAGAGGAGCTCCCAGAGGGTGACGCTCTGGCCCTGGAAGAGCCCCACGCTGAGGGTGGCGCGGGCGGCCTGGAGGGCTTTGCGGGCGTCCTGGCTCAGCTGGTAGAGCACGGAGCCCTTGTCCATCAGCTGGAGCATGAGCAGCCCCGTGTCCGGGTCGGGCACGCAGCGGCGCAGGAGCTGCATGTAGGTGAGGTTCTCGTGGGTGTTGGGGTCGAAGAAGCCCTTGGTGTCGTCGGAGGGGTCGGAGAGGATCTGGTTCATCTCCTGGTCGAAGTAGCCGCGCCGGTAGGCCACCTCCACGGGCAGGCGGTGGCTGTGCACGGGGTCGATGATGCCGCCGGTGGCGATCTGGGCCTCCAGCAGCCGGATGCCGTGCTCCTTGACGATCAGCTCCTTCTTCATGGCCTGGAAGAGGGAGATCTGCTCGCCGCTGTAGGGCTCGGTGTAGCCCGTCACGGCGCGCTCGGCCGACAGCAGCTTCTCGTGCAGCTCGCTGCCCACCAGCCCGCAGGAGACGGCCTCGTCCACGGAGAGCTTCTTGTTGCCGAGCGGGTCGACGACGAAGCCGGTGGCGGCCTGCGCCTCCAGCAGCACCAGGGCCGTGCCCTGCCTCAGGATGCCCTTCCGCATGGCCTGGTAGATGCTCATCTTCTCCACCTTGCCGGGGTCGGCCTTGGAGGGCACCAGCACGCCGGCGATGCAGCCCGTGCCGTCCAGGTAGCGCTTGACGGAGGCCATTTGCGTCACCTCCTGCACCGTCTTGGAGCCCCGCACCAGGTCGGCCAGCGTGTCCTTGTCGATGATGCCCGAGTCCGCCAGGTCCGAGGCGGTCACCTGCCTCCTGAGGCCCGTGAATTTCACCTTGCTGCTGCGCTCCAGCGTCTCCTGGACGAGGACGGTGAGGATCCCGGCCAGCTCGTCCAGCGCCAGGCTGCCGGCGCGGACCTTGCCCAGCAGCTCCTGCCTCTTTGCCTCGCAGACGTACTGGGAGAAGAGGAGCTCCCAGAGGGAGACCGTCCGGCCGTGGAAGGCGCCTGCCGAGACCTCGACGGTGCGGGCCTTGAGGGAGCGCTCCAGCTCGCGCTCCCGCTCCTGCTCCTGCCGGGAGCCCGCAGCCTGGCCGTTCTCAGCCGGCGCCGGGGCCTCCCGGTGCGTGGGCTTCTGGGCCTGGCCCTGGCCCTCGGCGGCGGTGACGATGGCCGTCAGCAGCGCGATCATCTCGGAGATGGTGAGCGTCCCCGCCTTGTACTGCCGCAGGAGGTCCTGGCGCCGGTGCTCGGGGACGTAGCGGGAGAAGAGGAGCTCCCAGAGGGTGACGCTCTGGCCCTGGAAGAGCCCCACGCTGAGGGTGGCGCGGGCGGCCTGGAGGGCTTTGCGGGCGTCCTGGCTCAGCTGGTAGAGCACGGAGCCCTTGTCCATCAGCTGGAGCATGAGCAGCCCCGTGTCCGGGTCGGGCACGCAGCGGCGCAGGAGCTGCATGTAGGTGAGGTTCTCGTGGGTGTTGGGGTCGAAGAAGCCCTTGGTGTCGTCGGAGGGGTCGGAGAGGATCTGGTTCATCTCCTGGTCGAAGTAGCCGCGCCGGTAGGCCACCTCCACGGGCAGGCGGTGGCTGTGCACGGGGTCGATGATGCCGCCGGTGGCGATCTGGGCCTCCAGCAGCCGGATGCCGTGCTCCTTGACGATCAGCTCCTTCTTCATGGCCTGGAAGAGGGAGATCTGCTCGCCGCTGTAGGGCTCGGTGTAGCCCGTCACGGCGCGCTCGGCCGACAGCAGCTTCTCGTGCAGCTCGCTGCCCACCAGCCCGCAGGAGACGGCCTCGTCCACGGAGAGCTTCTTGTTGCCGAGCGGGTCGACGACGAAGCCGGTGGCGGCCTGCGCCTCCAGCAGCACCAGGGCCGTGCCCTGCCTCAGGATGCCCTTCCGCATGGCCTGGTAGATGCTCATCTTCTCCACCTTGCCGGGGTCGGCCTTGGAGGGCACCAGCACGCCGGCGATGCAGCCCGTGCCGTCCAGGTAGCGCTTGACGGAGGCCATTTGCGTCACCTCCTGCACCGTCTTGGAGCCCCGCACCAGGTCGGCCAGCGTGTCCTTGTCGATGATGCCCGAGTCCGCCAGGTCCGAGGCGGTCACCTGCCTCCTGAGGCCCGTGAATTTCACCTTGCTGCTGCGCTCCAGCGTCTCCTGGACGAGGACGGTGAGGATCCCGGCCAGCTCGTCCAGCGCCAGGCTGCCGGCGCGGACCTTGCCCAGCAGCTCCTGCCTCTTTGCCTCGCAGACGTACTGGGAGAAGAGGAGCTCCCAGAGGGAGACCGTCCGGCCGTGGAAGGCGCCTGCCGAGACCTCGACGGTGCGGGCCTTGAGGGAGCGCTCCAGCTCGCGCTCCCGCTCCTGCTCCTGCCGGGAGCCCGCAGCCTGGCCGTTCTCAGCCGGCGCCGGGGCCTCCCGGTGCGTGGGCTTCTGGGCCTGGCCCTGGCCCTCGGCGGCGGTGACGATGGCCGTCAGCAGCGCGATCATCTCGGAGATGGTGAGCGTCCCCGCCTTGTACTGCCGCAGGAGGTCCTGGCGCCGGTGCTCGGGGACGTAGCGGGAGAAGAGGAGCTCCCAGAGGGTGACGCTCTGGCCCTGGAAGAGCCCCACGCTGAGGGTGGCGCGGGCGGCCTGGAGGGCTTTGCGGGCGTCCTGGCTCAGCTGGTAGAGCACGGAGCCCTTGTCCATCAGCTGGAGCATGAGCAGCCCCGTGTCCGGGTCGGGCACGCAGCGGCGCAGGAGCTGCATGTAGGTGAGGTTCTCGTGGGTGTTGGGGTCGAAGAAGCCCTTGGTGTCGTCGGAGGGGTCGGAGAGGATCTGGTTCATCTCCTGGTCGAAGTAGCCGCGCCGGTAGGCCACCTCCACGGGCAGGCGGTGGCTGTGCACGGGGTCGATGATGCCGCCGGTGGCGATCTGGGCCTCCAGCAGCCGGATGCCGTGCTCCTTGACGATCAGCTCCTTCTTCATGGCCTGGAAGAGGGAGATCTGCTCGCCGCTGTAGGGCTCGGTGTAGCCCGTCACGGCGCGCTCGGCCGACAGCAGCTTCTCGTGCAGCTCGCTGCCCACCAGCCCGCAGGAGACGGCCTCGTCCACGGAGAGCTTCTTGTTGCCGAGCGGGTCGACGACGAAGCCGGTGGCGGCCTGCGCCTCCAGCAGCACCAGGGCCGTGCCCTGCCTCAGGATGCCCTTCCGCATGGCCTGGTAGATGCTCATCTTCTCCACCTTGCCGGGGTCGGCCTTGGAGGGCACCAGCACGCCGGCGATGCAGCCCGTGCCGTCCAGGTAGCGCTTGACGGAGGCCATTTGCGTCACCTCCTGCACCGTCTTGGAGCCCCGCACCAGGTCGGCCAGCGTGTCCTTGTCGATGATGCCCGAGTCCGCCAGGTCCGAGGCGGTCACCTGCCTCCTGAGGCCCGTGAATTTCACCTTGCTGCTGCGCTCCAGCGTCTCCTGGACGAGGACGGTGAGGATCCCGGCCAGCTCGTCCAGCGCCAGGCTGCCGGCGCGGACCTTGCCCAGCAGCTCCTGCCTCTTTGCCTCGCAGACGTACTGGGAGAAGAGGAGCTCCCAGAGGGAGACCGTCCGGCCGTGGAAGGCGCCTGCCGAGACCTCGACGGTGCGGGCCTTGAGGGAGCGCTCCAGCTCGCGCTCCCGCTCCTGCTCCTGCCGGGAGCCCGCAGCCTGGCCGTTCTCAGCCGGCGCCGGGGCCTCCCGGTGCGTGGGCTTCTGGGCCTGGCCCTGGCCCTCGGCGGCGGTGACGATGGCCGTCAGCAGCGCGATCATCTCGGAGATGGTGAGCGTCCCCGCCTTGTACTGCCGCAGGAGGTCCTGGCGCCGGTGCTCGGGGACGTAGCGGGAGAAGAGGAGCTCCCAGAGGGTGACGCTCTGGCCCTGGAAGAGCCCCACGCTGAGGGTGGCGCGGGCGGCCTGGAGGGCTTTGCGGGCGTCCTGGCTCAGCTGGTAGAGCACGGAGCCCTTGTCCATCAGCTGGAGCATGAGCAGCCCCGTGTCCGGGTCGGGCACGCAGCGGCGCAGGAGCTGCATGTAGGTGAGGTTCTCGTGGGTGTTGGGGTCGAAGAAGCCCTTGGTGTCGTCGGAGGGGTCGGAGAGGATCTGGTTCATCTCCTGGTCGAAGTAGCCGCGCCGGTAGGCCACCTCCACGGGCAGGCGGTGGCTGTGCACGGGGTCGATGATGCCGCCGGTGGCGATCTGGGCCTCCAGCAGCCGGATGCCGTGCTCCTTGACGATCAGCTCCTTCTTCATGGCCTGGAAGAGGGAGATCTGCTCGCCGCTGTAGGGCTCGGTGTAGCCCGTCACGGCGCGCTCGGCCGACAGCAGCTTCTCGTGCAGCTCGCTGCCCACCAGCCCGCAGGAGACGGCCTCGTCCACGGAGAGCTTCTTGTTGCCGAGCGGGTCGACGACGAAGCCGGTGGCGGCCTGCGCCTCCAGCAGCACCAGGGCCGTGCCCTGCCTCAGGATGCCCTTCCGCATGGCCTGGTAGATGCTCATCTTCTCCACCTTGCCGGGGTCGGCCTTGGAGGGCACCAGCACGCCGGCGATGCAGCCCGTGCCGTCCAGGTAGCGCTTGACGGAGGCCATTTGCGTCACCTCCTGCACCGTCTTGGAGCCCCGCACCAGGTCGGCCAGCGTGTCCTTGTCGATGATGCCCGAGTCCGCCAGGTCCGAGGCGGTCACCTGCCTCCTGAGGCCCGTGAATTTCACCTTGCTGCTGCGCTCCAGCGTCTCCTGGACGAGGACGGTGAGGATCCCGGCCAGCTCGTCCAGCGCCAGGCTGCCGGCGCGGACCTTGCCCAGCAGCTCCTGCCTCTTTGCCTCGCAGACGTACTGGGAGAAGAGGAGCTCCCAGAGGGAGACCGTCCGGCCGTGGAAGGCGCCTGCCGAGACCTCGACGGTGCGGGCCTTGAGGGAGCGCTCCAGCTCGCGCTCCCGCTCCTGCTCCTGCCGGGAGCCCGCAGCCTGGCCGTTCTCAGCCGGCGCCGGGGCCTCCCGGTGCGTGGGCTTCTGGGCCTGGCCCTGGCCCTCGGCGGCGGTGACGATGGCCGTCAGCAGCGCGATCATCTCGGAGATGGTGAGCGTCCCCGCCTTGTACTGCCGCAGGAGGTCCTGGCGCCGGTGCTCGGGGACGTAGCGGGAGAAGAGGAGCTCCCAGAGGGTGACGCTCTGGCCCTGGAAGAGCCCCACGCTGAGGGTGGCGCGGGCGGCCTGGAGGGCTTTGCGGGCGTCCTGGCTCAGCTGGTA
Source organism: Hypotaenidia okinawae (assembly GCA_027925045.1). Taxonomy (NCBI): domain Eukaryota; kingdom Metazoa; phylum Chordata; class Aves; order Gruiformes; family Rallidae; genus Hypotaenidia; species Hypotaenidia okinawae. The sequence continues at coordinate 165,529,060 of BSDF01000002.1, forward strand.
GAGCACGGAGCCCTTGTCCATCAGCTGGAGCATGAGCAGCCCCGTGTCCGGGTCGGGCACGCAGCGGCGCAGGAGCTGCATGTAGGTGAGGTTCTCGTGGGTGTTGGGGTCGAAGAAGCCCTTGGTGTCGTCGGAGGGGTCGGAGAGGATCTGGTTCATCTCCTGGTCGAAGTAGCCGCGCCGGTAGGCCACCTCCACGGGCAGGCGGTGGCTGTGCACGGGGTCGATGATGCCGCCGGTGGCGATCTGGGCCTCCAGCAGCCGGATGCCGTGCTCCTTGACGATCAGCTCCTTCTTCATGGCCTGGAAGAGGGAGATCTGCTCGCCGCTGTAGGGCTCGGTGTAGCCCGTCACGGCGCGCTCGGCCGACAGCAGCTTCTCGTGCAGCTCGCTGCCCACCAGCCCGCAGGAGACGGCCTCGTCCACGGAGAGCTTCTTGTTGCCGAGCGGGTCGACGACGAAGCCGGTGGCGGCCTGCGCCTCCAGCAGCACCAGGGCCGTGCCCTGCCTCAGGATGCCCTTCCGCATGGCCTGGTAGATGCTCATCTTCTCCACCTTGCCGGGGTCGGCCTTGGAGGGCACCAGCACGCCGGCGATGCAGCCCGTGCCGTCCAGGTAGCGCTTGACGGAGGCCATTTGCGTCACCTCCTGCACCGTCTTGGAGCCCCGCACCAGGTCGGCCAGCGTGTCCTTGTCGATGATGCCCGAGTCCGCCAGGTCCGAGGCGGTCACCTGCCTCCTGAGGCCCGTGAATTTCACCTTGCTGCTGCGCTCCAGCGTCTCCTGGACGAGGACGGTGAGGATCCCGGCCAGCTCGTCCAGCGCCAGGCTGCCGGCGCGGACCTTGCCCAGCAGCTCCTGCCTCTTTGCCTCGCAGACGTACTGGGAGAAGAGGAGCTCCCAGAGGGAGACCGTCCGGCCGTGGAAGGCGCCTGCCGAGACCTCGACGGTGCGGGCCTTGAGGGAGCGCTCCAGCTCGCGCTCCCGCTCCTGCTCCTGCCGGGAGCCCGCAGCCTGGCCGTTCTCAGCCGGCGCCGGGGCCTCCCGGTGCGTGGGCTTCTGGGCCTGGCCCTGGCCCTCGGCGGCGGTGACGATGGCCGTCAGCAGCGCGATCATCTCGGAGATGGTGAGCGTCCCCGCCTTGTACTGCCGCAGGAGGTCCTGGCGCCGGTGCTCGGGGACGTAGCGGGAGAAGAGGAGCTCCCAGAGGGTGACGCTCTGGCCCTGGAAGAGCCCCACGCTGAGGGTGGCGCGGGCGGCCTGGAGGGCTTTGCGGGCGTCCTGGCTCAGCTGGTAGAGCACGGAGCCCTTGTCCATCAGCTGGAGCATGAGCAGCCCCGTGTCCGGGTCGGGCACGCAGCGGCGCAGGAGCTGCATGTAGGTGAGGTTCTCGTGGGTGTTGGGGTCGAAGAAGCCCTTGGTGTCGTCGGAGGGGTCGGAGAGGATCTGGTTCATCTCCTGGTCGAAGTAGCCGCGCCGGTAGGCCACCTCCACGGGCAGGCGGTGGCTGTGCACGGGGTCGATGATGCCGCCGGTGGCGATCTGGGCCTCCAGCAGCCGGATGCCGTGCTCCTTGACGATCAGCTCCTTCTTCATGGCCTGGAAGAGGGAGATCTGCTCGCCGCTGTAGGGCTCGGTGTAGCCCGTCACGGCGCGCTCGGCCGACAGCAGCTTCTCGTGCAGCTCGCTGCCCACCAGCCCGCAGGAGACGGCCTCGTCCACGGAGAGCTTCTTGTTGCCGAGCGGGTCGACGACGAAGCCGGTGGCGGCCTGCGCCTCCAGCAGCACCAGGGCCGTGCCCTGCCTCAGGATGCCCTTCCGCATGGCCTGGTAGATGCTCATCTTCTCCACCTTGCCGGGGTCGGCCTTGGAGGGCACCAGCACGCCGGCGATGCAGCCCGTGCCGTCCAGGTAGCGCTTGACGGAGGCCATTTGCGTCACCTCCTGCACCGTCTTGGAGCCCCGCACCAGGTCGGCCAGCGTGTCCTTGTCGATGATGCCCGAGTCCGCCAGGTCCGAGGCGGTCACCTGCCTCCTGAGGCCCGTGAATTTCACCTTGCTGCTGCGCTCCAGCGTCTCCTGGACGAGGACGGTGAGGATCCCGGCCAGCTCGTCCAGCGCCAGGCTGCCGGCGCGGACCTTGCCCAGCAGCTCCTGCCTCTTTGCCTCGCAGACGTACTGGGAGAAGAGGAGCTCCCAGAGGGAGACCGTCCGGCCGTGGAAGGCGCCTGCCGAGACCTCGACGGTGCGGGCCTTGAGGGAGCGCTCCAGCTCGCGCTCCCGCTCCTGCTCCTGCCGGGAGCCCGCAGCCTGGCCGTTCTCAGCCGGCGCCGGGGCCTCCCGGTGCGTGGGCTTCTGGGCCTGGCCCTGGCCCTCGGCGGCGGTGACGATGGCCGTCAGCAGCGCGATCATCTCGGAGATGGTGAGCGTCCCCGCCTTGTACTGCCGCAGGAGGTCCTGGCGCCGGTGCTCGGGGACGTAGCGGGAGAAGAGGAGCTCCCAGAGGGTGACGCTCTGGCCCTGGAAGAGCCCCACGCTGAGGGTGGCGCGGGCGGCCTGGAGGGCTTTGCGGGCGTCCTGGCTCAGCTGGTAGAGCACGGAGCCCTTGTCCATCAGCTGGAGCATGAGCAGCCCCGTGTCCGGGTCGGGCACGCAGCGGCGCAGGAGCTGCATGTAGGTGAGGTTCTCGTGGGTGTTGGGGTCGAAGAAGCCCTTGGTGTCGTCGGAGGGGTCGGAGAGGATCTGGTTCATCTCCTGGTCGAAGTAGCCGCGCCGGTAGGCCACCTCCACGGGCAGGCGGTGGCTGTGCACGGGGTCGATGATGCCGCCGGTGGCGATCTGGGCCTCCAGCAGCCGGATGCCGTGCTCCTTGACGATCAGCTCCTTCTTCATGGCCTGGAAGAGGGAGATCTGCTCGCCGCTGTAGGGCTCGGTGTAGCCCGTCACGGCGCGCTCGGCCGACAGCAGCTTCTCGTGCAGCTCGCTGCCCACCAGCCCGCAGGAGACGGCCTCGTCCACGGAGAGCTTCTTGTTGCCGAGCGGGTCGACGACGAAGCCGGTGGCGGCCTGCGCCTCCAGCAGCACCAGGGCCGTGCCCTGCCTCAGGATGCCCTTCCGCATGGCCTGGTAGATGCTCATCTTCTCCACCTTGCCGGGGTCGGCCTTGGAGGGCACCAGCACGCCGGCGATGCAGCCCGTGCCGTCCAGGTAGCGCTTGACGGAGGCCATTTGCGTCACCTCCTGCACCGTCTTGGAGCCCCGCACCAGGTCGGCCAGCGTGTCCTTGTCGATGATGCCCGAGTCCGCCAGGTCCGAGGCGGTCACCTGCCTCCTGAGGCCCGTGAATTTCACCTTGCTGCTGCGCTCCAGCGTCTCCTGGACGAGGACGGTGAGGATCCCGGCCAGCTCGTCCAGCGCCAGGCTGCCGGCGCGGACCTTGCCCAGCAGCTCCTGCCTCTTTGCCTCGCAGACGTACTGGGAGAAGAGGAGCTCCCAGAGGGAGACCGTCCGGCCGTGGAAGGCGCCTGCCGAGACCTCGACGGTGCGGGCCTTGAGGGAGCGCTCCAGCTCGCGCTCCCGCTCCTGCTCCTGCCGGGAGCCCGCAGCCTGGCCGTTCTCAGCCGGCGCCGGGGCCTCCCGGTGCGTGGGCTTCTGGGCCTGGCCCTGGCCCTCGGCGGCGGTGACGATGGCCGTCAGCAGCGCGATCATCTCGGAGATGGTGAGCGTCCCCGCCTTGTACTGCCGCAGGAGGTCCTGGCGCCGGTGCTCGGGGACGTAGCGGGAGAAGAGGAGCTCCCAGAGGGTGACGCTCTGGCCCTGGAAGAGCCCCACGCTGAGGGTGGCGCGGGCGGCCTGGAGGGCTTTGCGGGCGTCCTGGCTCAGCTGGTAGAGCACGGAGCCCTTGTCCATCAGCTGGAGCATGAGCAGCCCCGTGTCCGGGTCGGGCACGCAGCGGCGCAGGAGCTGCATGTAGGTGAGGTTCTCGTGGGTGTTGGGGTCGAAGAAGCCCTTGGTGTCGTCGGAGGGGTCGGAGAGGATCTGGTTCATCTCCTGGTCGAAGTAGCCGCGCCGGTAGGCCACCTCCACGGGCAGGCGGTGGCTGTGCACGGGGTCGATGATGCCGCCGGTGGCGATCTGGGCCTCCAGCAGCCGGATGCCGTGCTCCTTGACGATCAGCTCCTTCTTCATGGCCTGGAAGAGGGAGATCTGCTCGCCGCTGTAGGGCTCGGTGTAGCCCGTCACGGCGCGCTCGGCCGACAGCAGCTTCTCGTGCAGCTCGCTGCCCACCAGCCCGCAGGAGACGGCCTCGTCCACGGAGAGCTTCTTGTTGCCGAGCGGGTCGACGACGAAGCCGGTGGCGGCCTGCGCCTCCAGCAGCACCAGGGCCGTGCCCTGCCTCAGGATGCCCTTCCGCATGGCCTGGTAGATGCTCATCTTCTCCACCTTGCCGGGGTCGGCCTTGGAGGGCACCAGCACGCCGGCGATGCAGCCCGTGCCGTCCAGGTAGCGCTTGACGGAGGCCATTTGCGTCACCTCCTGCACCGTCTTGGAGCCCCGCACCAGGTCGGCCAGCGTGTCCTTGTCGATGATGCCCGAGTCCGCCAGGTCCGAGGCGGTCACCTGCCTCCTGAGGCCCGTGAATTTCACCTTGCTGCTGCGCTCCAGCGTCTCCTGGACGAGGACGGTGAGGATCCCGGCCAGCTCGTCCAGCGCCAGGCTGCCGGCGCGGACCTTGCCCAGCAGCTCCTGCCTCTTTGCCTCGCAGACGTACTGGGAGAAGAGGAGCTCCCAGAGGGAGACCGTCCGGCCGTGGAAGGCGCCTGCCGAGACCTCGACGGTGCGGGCCTTGAGGGAGCGCTCCAGCTCGCGCTCCCGCTCCTGCTCCTGCCGGGAGCCCGCAGCCTGGCCGTTCTCAGCCGGCGCCGGGGCCTCCCGGTGCGTGGGCTTCTGGGCCTGGCCCTGGCCCTCGGCGGCGGTGACGATGGCCGTCAGCAGCGCGATCATCTCGGAGATGGTGAGCGTCCCCGCCTTGTACTGCCGCAGGAGGTCCTGGCGCCGGTGCTCGGGGACGTAGCGGGAGAAGAGGAGCTCCCAGAGGGTGACGCTCTGGCCCTGGAAGAGCCCCACGCTGAGGGTGGCGCGGGCGGCCTGGAGGGCTTTGCGGGCGTCCTGGCTCAGCTGGTAGAGCACGGAGCCCTTGTCCATCAGCTGGAGCATGAGCAGCCCCGTGTCCGGGTCGGGCACGCAGCGGCGCAGGAGCTGCATGTAGGTGAGGTTCTCGTGGGTGTTGGGGTCGAAGAAGCCCTTGGTGTCGTCGGAGGGGTCGGAGAGGATCTGGTTCATCTCCTGGTCGAAGTAGCCGCGCCGGTAGGCCACCTCCACGGGCAGGCGGTGGCTGTGCACGGGGTCGATGATGCCGCCGGTGGCGATCTGGGCCTCCAGCAGCCGGATGCCGTGCTCCTTGACGATCAGCTCCTTCTTCATGGCCTGGAAGAGGGACATTTTTTGGGCTGTGTAGGGGTCAGTGTAGCCCGTCACGGCTCTTTCTGCTGTAAGAAGCTTTTCTGCAGCTCGCTGCCCACCAGCCCGCAGGAGACGGCCTCGTCCACGGAGAGCTTCTTGTTGCCGAGCGGGTCGATGATGAAGCCGGTGGCGGCCTGTGCCTCCAGCAGCACCAGGGCTGTCCCAGGTCTCAGAATTGCCTTCCACATGGCCTGGTAGATGCTCATCTTCTCCACCTTGCCGGGGTCGGCCTTGGAGGGCACCAGCACGCCGGCGATGCTTCCTGTTCCCTCAAGATATCTTCTCACGTTTTCCATCTGCGCTATTCCTTGTGCTGTTTCTTTTCCCTCACTGAGCTTTTCCATCGTTTCTTCTGTAATTATCTGTGCACTGAGCAGTTCTGATGCTGTTATTTGCTGTCTGATTCCTTGGAACCAGATATCACTTCTACCTTCCTCCTTCTCTTTGATTATTTTCAGGATCGTTTCAATGATTCCCTGCAGAATGTGGTTGGATTCATCTTTGTATTTTTTCACCAGTTCTTTCCTCTTCTCCTCCGTGATGTAGTCAGAACAGAGGAGTTCCCACAGCGACAACACCAGTCCTTTGTATTTCCCCACAGGCACTTTTACCTTATGGGAAGAAAAGGCGGTTTTTGTTTGCTCATCTATATAGAAATAGTCATCTTCTTTTGCCGTCACCTGCAGCAGGTACGACCCAGTTTCTGCATCTTTGGAACATCTCCTGAGGAGCTGGCTGTAACTGATTTTCTCGTGAGTGTTTGGATCTATAAAACCTTTGCTGCCATGATCTGGATCAGAAATGAGGAGAAACATCTCCTCGTCCAAGTAGCCGCGCCGGTAGGCCACCTCCACGGGCAGGCGGTGGCTGTGCACGGGGTCGATGATGCCGCCGGTGGCCATCTGGGCCTCCAGCAGGCGGATGCCCTGCTCCTTGACTGTCACCTTCTGCTTTATGGCCTGGAAGAGGGACATTTTACTTCCTGCCTGGGGATCTGTGTAGCCCGTCACAGCTTTCTCTGCCCACAGGAGCTCCTTGTGCAAGTGGCTGCCCACCAGCCCGGAGGAGACGGCCTCGTCCACAGTGAGCTGCTTGTTTTTCAGTGGGTCGATGATAAAGCCAGTGGCAGCCTGTGCCTCCAGCAGCCCCAGAGCACACTGCTCCGTGAGCAGGCCCTTCTTCAGGGCCTGGTAGATGCTCATCTTCTCTTTCCTTGATGGGAGTATGACCCCGGTGATGCATCCAGTGCCCTCCAAGTACCTCTTGATGGTGTCCCTCTTTGTGAGGCTGGCAAGTGTGAGGCTCCCATCTTGCAGCTGATCCAGAGTTTTCTTGTCAATTATCTCAGCGCTGAACAATTCGGATATGGACACGTCCCCCCTCAGCCCTTTGACTTTGATGGCTTCTGCCCTTTGCTCTGTATCCTCGATTATTTTGAAGATGAGGGCTGTGAGTTCTTCCAGCGTGAGGGTTTTGTATTTGTACTGCATCACCAGTTCTCTCCTCCTCTGCTCGGTGACGTAATGAGAGCAGAGGATTTCCCAGATGGAAACGCTTTGGTCCTTAAACTTCCCAACCTTCACTCGAAGGGGCTTCGAGCGCAGGGCCTGCTTTGTACGCTCGTCGATGTAGAAGTACCTCCCTCCTTCCTGAATGACCTGCAGCATGTACAACCCGGTCTCTGCATCTTGGACGCATCTCTCCAGGAGCTGCATGTAGGTGAGGTTCTCGTGGGTGTTGGGGTCGAAGAAGCCCTTGGTGTCGTCAGAGGGGTCAGAGAGGATCTGGTTCATCTCCTCGTTGAAGTAGCCGCGCCGGTAGGCCACCTCCACGGGCAGGCGGTGGCTGTGCACGGGGTCGATGATGCCGCCGGTGGCGATCTGGGCCTCCAGCAGCCGGATGCCGTGGCTCTTCACAATCAGTCCTTGGTTCATGGCTTCAAACAGGGACATTGGGGCTTTAGTGTAGGGGTCAGTGTAGCCCGTCACGGCGCGCTCTGCGCAGAGGAGCTTCTCAAAAACCTCCCCTCCGATTAGACCCGCAGCAAACGCTTCCTCCACAGAGAACTTCTTGTTTTTCTCTGGGTCAATAATGTAGCCGGTGGCGGCCTGCGCCTCCAGCAGCACCAGGGCCGTCCCTGGCCTCAGGATGCCCTTCCTCATGGCTTGGTAGATGCTCATCTTCTCATTGCTGGGCTGCATGAGGACCCCGGCTATGAAATTGCTGCCCTCCAGGTACCTGCGGACAGAATCCATTTCAGTGACTTCTTTGACCGTTTTCTTCCCCTGGTTGAGCTCATCGAGGGTCTTTTTGTCTATCAGCTGAGACTGGAAGAGGTCGCTGGCAGATACTCTTTTCCTCAGGCCTTTGAACGCAAACTTCTTGCCCTGGGTCTCGGTCTCCTTGATGATGGTGGTGATGACTGTCGTGATCTCGTGCAGCACTTCAGTGTTCTCCTCTTGGTACCTCTGCACTAGCTCCCTCCTCTTGCTGTCTGAGAGGTATTCGGAGTTAAGAAGGTCCCAGATAGACACTGTCTGTCCTTTGAACCGCCCTATGTGGACACAAACGGTCACAGACTTCAGCACCTCCATGGTTTGCTCATCCACACAGAACGTCGCCTCTTCTGAGAGAGGAAGGAGCCAGAGGCCTGACTCGGCCTCGCGGATGCACCTGTCCTTCAGCTGCTGGTAGGTCACGTTCTCCTTCATGTTTGGATCAAAAAAGACCTTGGTGCTGTCGTTCAGCTGAGAGAGGGCTTGGTTCAGGTCCTCGTCGTAGAAGCCGTACCTGCATGCTGCCTGGAGCGGAAGGTGGTGGTGGTGGATGGGATCGATCACCCCTCCCGTGGCCAGCTGGGCCTCTAGTAAGGGAACAGCATCTCCCAGGGGAACCAGCTCCTTCCGGAGCGCTTGGCAGAGTGAGATGGAGGCCCCCGTGTAGGGGTCTGTGTAGCCAGTCACTGCCCGCTCAGCTAGCAGGAGCTTCTCGCTGAGCTCCTCACCGACCACAGCGGCTTTCACCGCATCCCTCACGCTGAACCTCTGGTTTGTTGAGGGGTCAGTCAGGTATCCCGTGGCTGCCTGAGCTTCTAGCAGCCTCACAGCAGCCCCGGGGGGAGGAGGTTGTTTTTCATGGCGTCATACAAGCTCATCTTCTTTTTGGAGGCCTCTACAAGTACTCCAGCGATGCTGCCTGTGCCCTGCAAGTACCTCTTCACACTGTCCATCGCAGCCACTTCCTCGGGGGTTCTTACACCACAAGCCAGCTCCTCAAACGTCTTCTCAGTAATGATGCCAGTGTCCAGGAGCCAGACAGTTGGCACGCTGCCCCGCAAGCCCTCCAAGGTGACGTGGGTGCGGGCCTTCATCTCCATCTCCCCGACCAGCCTGAGCACCAGAGCAACCAGCTGCGGCAGCGACGCGCTGCCAGACCAGAACCGCTCCACGAAGGCGCTCCTCTGCTCCTCGGTGAAGTACCCAGAGTGGATCAGCTCCCAGAGGGAGACACCTTTCTCCTTCACCATGGTTTCCTTAAAAATCTGCTGGATTTGCTCATCGGTGTAGGCAGGAGCAGCTGCTTGTGGTAGGGGCAGCAAGTGGAAGCCGGAGGTCTCGTCCTTCTGGCAGCGCTTGATTAGCTCGGCGTAGGTCACGGCCTCTTTGCTGTTGGGGACGCAGAAGGCCCTGTTGCTGTCACTGGAGCTAGAAAGGGCCTTGCTCATGTCCTCATCCAGACACCCTCGCTTCTGGGCCGATTCTATGGGGATATAGTGGCCACACGTTGGGTCGATGATGCCTCCCGTCGCCACCTGCACCTCCATCAGCTGCATGGCCTGTTTGCTGTCGATCAGGCCCTTCTTCATCGCCTGGAAGAGGGGTATCTTCTTGCCCGTGAAAGGATCTTTGTAGCCGGCCACAGCCCCTTCTGCGTGCTGCAGCTTCTCATGGACTTCGGGCCCGATGACCCCCTCCCTGACGGCATCATCCACACAGAGCTTCTGGTTGTGCACCGGGTCGATGATAAAGCCCGTGGCAGCCTGGGCCTCCAGCAGTGGGAGGGCTACTCCGGGCACCACGATGTTTTTCTTCATGGCTTCGTAGATGCTCATCCTCTGATTCGACGGCTGGAGAACGATCCCGCCGATGCTGCCGGAGCCATAGAGGTACTTCCTGACTGACTCCATGCACAGGACTTCCTGGGGTGTGACAGACCCCTCCAAGACCTTCTCGAGCAGGGCCCTGTCAATGACACCCGTTTCCATCAGGTGGTAAGCGCTGACGCTGCCCCTCATGGCTGGGAACTTGATGGGGGCCCATTTCTTCATCTCCTCCTCCAGCATGGCTCGGATCTGCTCTAGCGTGAGCTTCCTCAGCTGGTAGTGGTTGAAGATCTCCCGGCGCCGGCCCTCGCTGAAGTACTCAGAGTTCAGCAGGTCCCACACAGACACCTTCTCCCCTCGTAAGCGTCCAAACCGGACTGGCAGCCAGGAGCTCCCGAACACCCGTCTGGTGGCATCGTCGATGAACTGGGGCTTCCTGCTGTTCAGGGGCAGGAGGCAGAGCCCCGTGTCTGGCTCCGTGATGCACTTCTCCTTCAGCTGCATGTAGGTGAGGTTCTCGTGGGTGTTGGGGTCGAAGAAGCCCTTGGTGTCGTCGGAGGGGTCGGAGAGGATTAAGTTCATCTTCTTGTCGAAGTAGCCGCGCCGGTAGGCCACCTCCACGGGGATGCGGTGGCTGTGCACGGGGTCGATGATGCCGCCGGTGGCGATCTGGGCCTCCAGCAGCCGGATGCCGTGCTCCTTGACGATCAGCTCCTTCTTCATGGCCTGGAAGAGGGAGATCTTGTTCCCTGAGTAGGGATCTCTGTAGCCGGTGACCGATTTCTCTGCAGCCAGCAGCTTGTCGTAAACATCTGGGCCAATGACGTTGGCTCTTAATGCCTCATCCACAGAATACCTTTCGTTAGCAGCTGGGTCGATGATGAAGCCGGTGGCGGCCTGCGCCTCCAGGAGGATCAGTGACGTTCCTGGCCTTAGGAGCCCCTTCCGCTTCGCCTGGTAGATGCTGATCTTCTCCTGGGAGTCGGGAAGCAGAAGCCCACCGATGCTGCCCGTCCCCTGAAGGTACTTCTTGACAGTGTCCATGCTGACGACGTCCTTGGCTGATGTTTCTCCCTCCTTCAGCTTCTTAAACAAATCTTTGTTGATGATTTCGGAGCTCAGGAGCTGGTCGGCTGTCACCCGCTCCCTCAGTCCTTCAAAGGTGACGTTAGCGGTGGAAGCTGCTTCCTCAATGGCAGCACCGACCGCCGTGCCCAGCTCTCGGGCAGAGAGGGCTCCCGACAGGTACTGCTGGGCGAGAGCAGCTCTTTGCTCGCTCTGGATGAACTCTGAGAAGAGTAGTTTCCAGACAGACACCAGCTTTCCCTTGAATTTGCCCAAAGCAACTGGTACCTGTGTGTCCTCCAGAGCTGCCTGGGTCTCACAGTCAAAGAAGAGGTGGGTTCCCTCAGACCCATCTCTGCTGTCCCCAAGTGGCAGCAGTAGGAGCCCCGTGGCGGGGTCGGTGACGCAGCGCTTGAGAAGGTCTGCGTAGGCCAGCTTCTCCTTGGAGCTGGGGTGGAAGAAGCCTCTCAGGTCATCGGGAGGGCTGGAGAGGAGCTGTCTCGTGGCCTCGTCCAGGTAGCCCCACCGGCAGGCGGTCTCTGTGGGGACACGGAGGTGCCTGCCTGGAGCAATTATACCTCCTGTGGCCATCTGAGCCTCCAGAAGGCAGAGCCCATGGTCCTTGGGGGTGAAGCCCTTCCCAATGGCTTGGAACAGGGAGAGCATTTCTCCGGTGGAGGGGTCCCTGTACCCAGTGAGGGTCCTCTCAGCTGACGACAGCTTCTCATGAAGCTCCGGGCCCACGAGCCCGACCCTGACAGCCTCATCAACGGAGTAGCTCTTGTTCTTCAGGGGGTCTGTCAGGGTGCCGGTGGAGGCCTGGACTTGCAGGAGCATCAGCGCAGCACCAGGCACGAGGAGATGCTCTCGCAGTGCCTGGTAGAGGCTCTTCCGCTCGCCGGACGGCAGGACAACCCCAGCCACGCTCCGCGTCCCGCGCAGGAACCGCCGAACGGCGTCATCCTCTGCTACCTCCTGGGCAGAAACCCTCCCCTCCTCCAGGGCTCTGAGCACCTCGGGGCTGAGGATGCCGGCGTCCAGCAGGTCCCTGCCGCTCACCCTCCCTTCCAGCCCCGGGAAGGTGATTTGCAGGGGCAGGAGGAGGAAGCCTGAGGCCGGGTCAACAACACACATCTTCATAAGCTCTGAGTAAGAGACCCTCTCCATAGTACTGGGGTCGAGGAAGCCTTTGCTGTCCTTGTTGCTGGGATCAGAGAGGAGCTGGCTCATGTCTTCATCCAGATACCCCCTCTCACAGGCAATGTCTGTGGGGAGCCGGTGGCCAGTGGCTGGGTCCATGACCCCTCCAGTCGCCATCTGGGCCTCCAGCAGCCGGGTTCCTTGCTCGGTGCCGATCAGCTCTTTCTGCATCGCTTGGTAGAGTGGGATTTTCTCCTCTGTGTAGGGGTCCACGAAGCCAGTGGCAGCTCGCTCTGCAATGAGCAGCCTTTCCTTCAGCTCCAGCCCCACCAGCCCCAGCCGCGCGGCGTCGGCTACGGACACCCGCCTCTTCTTCACCGGGTCGGTGATGGAGCCCGTGGCTGCCTGGGCTTCAAGAAGAGAGAGTGCTGGCTCCAAACCCAGGAGGTGCTCCCTGGTGGCATCATAAAAGCTCAGTATCTTCTTGGAAGCCTCCACGTACACTCCAGCAATGCTGCCGGCTGCCTCCGAGGGCTCTCCTGGAGCATCCATCCCCACCATGGCCTCCACAGATGGCTTTTTCTCCTTGCCAGGCAACATGTCCTGGTCCACTCCTGGCATGTCCTCCTGGTGAGAGGTATGGGCAGCGTGACCGTTCACTGCTGGCTTGCTCTCCATCCTCTCCTTATGCTCCTCTTAAGCTGTCACAGTTCTCTGCAGAGAGAGGAGAGGAAAGTCCAGTGAGAAATCAACTCTTCTGGGGTTTGAGTGCTAAATATGTGGGGGAAAGGAGATGAAATCCCTCTGAGGTGGGGGAAGGATCAGCCAGAGGCTGAGCGTGCTCAGAGCCAGGTGCTTGTCCCAGGCCGGGCCTGGGGAAAAGCACCCTCTGCTTCAGGAGCTGTGTGCTCGGACGGAGCAGTAACACCCCTGGGTGCTGTGGGGCATGGAGCTGGGCACACTGGACTCCCATTTGTGTGGGCACTGGCTTGGGCAGCGCTTCAGACGCCCGGGGGCAGCAGGGCTTGGGGCAAAGCACAACCCCGAGGCCATAACTCCTTGTGAGCACCAGGGCTCACTCGGGCTGCTGGTGCTGGCACCGGGCTGAGCAAGGGTGAGCTCCCCCCACCCAGCTCCCTGGGGCGATGGGGCTGTGCAGACTGCATGGAGCTCAGCAAGGGCACAGTCCTGCACGGGGTCAGGGCATGCCCAGCACTGCCACAGGCTGGGGAGGGATGGATGGATGGATGGATGGAGAGCAGCCCTGGGGAGAAGGACTTGGGGGTGTTGGGGGCCAGAAGCCCAACAGGATCCAGCTCCATGAGCCAGCAGCCCCAAAAGCTGCCCCTGTCCCAGGCTGTGTCCCCAGCAGCGGCACCGGCAGGGCTGGGCAAGGGGGATCCTGCCCCTGGGCTCTGATCGGGGACACAGACCCCCCGGCAGCGCTGCCTCCAGCTCGGGGGGCCCCAGGACAAGGGGGACAGGGAGCTGTGGGAGCCAGTCCCCAGGAGCCCCGGAGATGATGGGAGGGCTGGAGCCCCTCTGCTGTGGAGCCAGGCTGGGAGAGCTGGGCTGGCTCAGTGAAGGGAAGGGAGCAGTGCTTCTGGGGAGAGCTCTGAGCCCCTTCCCGTCCCTCGAGGGGCTCCAGGAGAGCTGGGGAGGGGCTGGTGCCCAGGGTAGGGAGGGCCAGGCCCAGGGGAACGGCCTTCAGCTGCAGGAGGGGGATGGAGAGGGGCTGGGGGCAGAAATCCTTCCTGGGGAGGGGGAGGCCCTGGCACAGGGTGCCCAGAGGAGCTGGGGCTGCCCCGGGATCCCTGGCAGGATGGGGCTGGGGGGGCAGCACTGGAGGAGCTGAGTCCCCTCCCCCAGCAGAGCTGGGCACAGGGGTTGGAACCCCCAGGGACCCCAGAGTCACCCCCAGGCTCTGGCCAGTGCCCACGGCCACTCAGGGATGGGGTGTCAGCCCCCTGCACTGCACCCAAAGGTGGGGTGGGGGGCAGCAGCCCAGGCCAGGGGCAGCCAGGCCCCCCTGCCCCTGTACAAGGGGTTTTGGGAGCTGTGTCAGCCGCAGTGCCCAGGCAGTGTCTGGCACACCCCACTGCAGCCGAGCCGGCGGGGACGCAGCGGTAGCGGGGTTACCTTGCGGCACACGCCGCTCTCTGTGCCGGGGTGCCGGCACAGCTGCCACAGGCCAGCCGGTGCCGTGCCCACCCTCCCGTGGCCGTGGTGTGGCCTGGGCCGTAGGTCTGTCCGTGGCTCGCTGACCGCGTCCTTCCCGGCACCGCCCATGTCAACAGGGCGCCGAGCAAAGGCCGGCGTGCGGGGCCCCTGCTCACCGCAGAGCGGACACCGCGCACCTGACCCCTGCCCGGCCACCCCCTCCGCATGTCCCCCACCCAACACCACGCCAGCACCTCGTCCTCCTCCTCCTCCTCCTCCTCCTCTTCATCCCGGCTCGCTGCCCGTCCCAGGGGAAGGTCCCAAGAGGCGGAAAGGTCCCCGGGAGGCGCCGGCTGCGTCCGCCCGTGATGTCAGCGGGAGCGCGGCCGGACCTGCCCAGGCAATGCCGCTCGTGTTTGCTGGCAGGTCAGGATTGCCCCCGGTGCCGCTGCCAGGAGGTGGGACAATGGGCAGGACGGCCGTGGGGCACCGCTCCGGCACCGCGACACACCGGGACAGGGGAGCGGGAGGGCAGGGGTGGGACTTGGGGGTGTCTGGGGGGGAGTGGAGGGGATGCTGTGGGTGAGGGGCTGAGAGTGGGGGGAGCTGGTCTGTGCTGCAGGTAAGGGGCTGTCCGGCTGTCCAGCTGCCTGCCTGGCTGTCTGTCCCACTATCTGGCTGTCCCACAGCGCCGAGCCTGGCGCCGGGCACACCGAAGGGCACCGTGGTGCTGTTGGCATTCACCACCACTCTGACCACCCCACTCCTGGCACCGGACACCTTGTTGGGCAGGGACAGCTGCTCAGGGCCCTTTGCTGGGCGCGATGCCGTGGGTACAGGGTGGGCAGCGCTGGTGCAGCCGTGACACCCAGAGACCCCCAGGTAGACCCAAGCCAGCCACTGGCCTGAGCGTGGACACTGCCACCCGTAACACTGTGCCAGCATGGAAGCCCAGGCAAGGGCTGGGGGTTGGGGAGCAGGTGGGGGGCTGCCGGAGCCCCCCTCTCAGGGAGGGCAGTGGCTGTGCAGGTGGGGGAAGGACTCTTCCCCTTCCTTCAGCTGGCGTCAGCCCCGTGGAAACTTTGAGTAACCGGCTGCACCCACAAACCCGGGAGACTCCTGGCAGCGGCTGCGGCGCTGGCACCTGCGTCGCTCCCCGGGGCCACGGCGGCTCCCGACGCTGCGCCACACCGCTGGCTCCCGGGGACCGTGCCGGCCTTGGCGTGACCACGGCCGGCGCGGCACGCGTTGGGCACACGGACCCTTGGCGCCCACCGGCACCGTCCTGTGCCCATACCTCACTGCGGGCGGCTCTTCCTCCTACGCCCCATGCACGTCCCACGGTGAGACCCCCCCTCGCCCCCTCCCCCCAAAACACGCACCCGGCCAGCGAGGGAGAGGTCGCTGGGGCCGTGGGAAGGGACTGGGAGAAGGGACCGGTTTTACTGGCAGGGTGGGGGGTAGGGTCCCAGGGAGGGGCCAAAGAGGAGGCGCCGGCTGGGGAAGGGGCTGCAGAGCCCTGGGGAGGGGGCTGGGGCTGCAGTAGGGGGCTGGGGGAGGTCTGCAGGGGGTCTCTGGTGGGATGGGGTTAAGCTGATGGTGTCTTGGTGGGGCAGTGACTGGAGGGGGTGGCAGTGACTGGTGGGGGCAGCATTCAGGGGTCCCTGATGCATGGGGCTGGGGCCAGCCCAGCTCCCCTCCCCTGTGCCAGGGTCCTGGTGCCAGGTGGGCTCCTGCCCTGTGGGCACCTGGAGAGGGGCTGTGGGATGGGGTCACAGGGGATCACGAGGGGCAATGCCAGTGCCACGTACCCCCCGTGCTGGGTACCAGGGACCGGTGCTGCCAGCCCCCCACCCACCCCCTCCCCGGCACCCACTGAGCCCATGGGAGCCCTATGGCAGCCACCCATCATCACCACCCCTGGCACCCTGGGGTCAGGGGTCAGTGCCCTGTTCTGCTGGTGCCGGCATCCCGCGGCACCGTGCGGCTTCGTCCCTGCGCCCACGCTCCCTCACAGCACCTTGCTGCACCCCGGCTGGGCGGTGGGTGTGGGTGACACCGCAATCCCCACCTACCTGGGAGCCACCTGCCGCTGTCCACCGCAGCCCCCGTGGTGGCCGCCTCGCCGACCCTCGCCCACCTGCCCGCCGCACGGTGCCCTGGCACTGCCGCAGCCCTGCCGCTCGACACCGCTTCCTCCCAGAGCCCAGCGGGTTTAAACCTTGTCCTTCCCCGCCCCTGGGGATGACACAGCGGCCCAGCCCCGCCAGGAACGCGGGACAGCCCTCCCCCTCCTCCCCTCCTCCCTCCCGCGTCCCCCCACCACAGGGGTCTGGCATGGGCACGGTGACCCTGCGGCGAGCGGGGCCGAGGGGCTGCAGCTGGGCTGGTGGTGGGGTCCCGGTGGGCTCGGGCAGTGCCCCCCACAAAGACCCCCACCCTGTGCCACCCTTGTCCCCCGCAACCCCTCAGCCCTCGCCCCAAACCAGCAGTGCCCCGGTGCCACTGTACCTCCCACCCAGCCCCTGCCCATGGTGCCACCGTGCCGGACCCCCAGGCTGCAGCTGCAAGGCTTGCAGACCCCGGGGTGGGCTGGCAGACCCCCTCCCCATTCCCCCCACCCCCCCCCAGACCTCCCCACATCCCCGTGGGAGAACGTTGAGCCTGAATAGCCCAAAACATGCCCAAACCACCCCGTTACCAACTGAGTCACCCAAACGTCCCTGCCCCACCTGCAGCACTCGCCCCACACCCTCTGCCTGGACCCCTGCACCCAGCCCCACACTCTGCACCCCCCCAACACCCCCTCTCCCCTTCCCCAGCGCCAAGGGCACTCGGTGGGCGCTGAAAGAGCAGCGGGCACATGGGAAGGGGACCCTGGGGGGCGTGGGGCACTGCGGGGTCCGGCTGGAGCCCCCCGCCCGGTGCCGGCGCAGGGTGGTGAGGGAGGGATGCGCACTGCTTGGGCAAGGTGTTTTGGTGCGTGGGAGTGTGTTGTCTGGAGAGCTGCCGGTATCCAGGCATGGGGCTGGCCCATGGCGTGGCGCGGCCGGGTCCGGTGGGCACGTATCCCTGGTGCCGGGTGCGATGGACCCCGCGGTGCAGCCCATGCGCCGGGGTGATCACTGGGCTGGTGGTCCTGGGAGGACAGAGGGACCCTCGGAACGGTGTCACCACCGAACTGCTGGCCCCAGCGATGCCCCAACCCGGGGGCGGTGGCTGAACAGGGGCAGCATCAGTGGGACCAACAAGGGGGGTGGGCAGAGGCTGCATCCACCTCGGCTGTCCCCGCTCCGGTGGGGGTTTCCAGAGGGTCGCTGCCGGGCTGTCGCTCCCAGGAGGTGCCGGGACGCCTTAATCCCAAGGCAAACAGGGATGAGCCTTTGTTGCCGCCGCACTGGGCTGGGCACCGGCGTGCTGGAGCGGTGCTGGCACAGCATCGTGTCCTGTCTGCTGCCAGGACAGGCGGGAGCGGGGGGTCTCAGGCCCCCACCCCAGGCAGTGGCTGCTCATGCAGGAACCGGTGCTCAGTGATGGGCTGCCCGGGGGGGTTGGGTGCCCCGCCGGGTTGTTGGGTGCCCTGCTGGGGTGTTGGGTGCCACGCCGGCTGTTGTTGGGTGCCGCGCCTGCCGGTGTTGTTTTGCTTTTGCTTTCCCAGGAACACCACCCAAAGGCAGTGGAAAGGGTCTGGCTTCAGTAATTGGCTTAACCAAAACAGCTTGGTGAGAAGGTCACTGAGGGGGCTGGAAGGGGGGTGCCAGGGCACCTTTGCTGGGGAGGGGGTTGCTGGCCCCCTTGGCAACCCTCCCACCACACTGGGAAGCCCAGAGGGGTCAGGACGCAGGTGCTCGTTGTGGCAATGCCGTGGCTTGCTGAGCCAGTGGTGCCAGGGCTGAGCGCGGTTGACACGGGGCTCACGGTTGTCACCGG
This sequence comes from Hypotaenidia okinawae, assembly GCA_027925045.1. Classification (NCBI taxonomy): domain Eukaryota; kingdom Metazoa; phylum Chordata; class Aves; order Gruiformes; family Rallidae; genus Hypotaenidia; species Hypotaenidia okinawae. The sequence goes on from BSDF01000002.1 coordinate 165,546,980, forward strand.
CGCTGGGTGTGATGCACTGTGCCAGGTGCCAAGCTCGGCACCAGGAACTGCCCCACTGGGGGTCTGCTGCCCAGCACACAGACACACAGATGCTGGTGCACGGGTGAGGCAGATCCTGGCACCCTGGCACGGCTGTGCACACTCACACACACGAGCTCGTCCTCGTGCCTGCCACAGGTAATGCCAACACCAAGCACCAGAGCCCCCAGCCCCACCAGCCCCCATGGCCACGGTGCCATTGCTGGGTGCCCAGCTGCTGTGCCAGGGTGGTGAGTGGGATGGGGAGGTCTGGGAGGCTCCAGCCATTCCCTGGGCACTGGGCAAGGGCTTCGTGTGGTTCATGGGTCAAACCACTGACAGGAGAGCTCGCACGACCGGAGCGGCCTGGGGATGCCACCGTGCTGGGAGCAGGGAGCTGGGGCTGCCCTGGCACAGGCCAGGGTGCTCAGCAGGCTGGGACCCTCGGGGTTCACATCCCCAGGGTGGGAACGGGAGGTGTTGGGGTGGGGGACACACATCCACGAGTGCTCCCCTTTGCCAGCCCCCAGGCCTGGGGCTCGGCCAAGCAGCTCCCACAGCACCGCTGGGCTCTGGGGTGGGATGAAGGAACCGCTGCCGGCACGCCGGGGCGGCTGCGTGGGGCGCAGGGGGTGGGCGGTCAGGTGGGGCAGGCCCCGCTCCCGGGGTTCCCACAGCCAGGGCCAGTGCCGGGCTGGTTGGGCAACAGGGCGGCACCCGCCTCCCCTCGCTGCGGCGGCGGCCAGCTGGCTCTGGTGGCCGCTCCGGCAGAGCCCCTCGTGCGCCAGTGGCACCGGTGGCACAGCTCAGGTGCCTGGGTCCATTTGGTGCTGAGCCTTCGCTCCCAGCGCCTTGGGAGCCG
>BSDF01000002.1:165547959-165562291 GCA_027925045.1 Hypotaenidia okinawae
TGGACACCCTATAAGAACCTTTTGGGAACCCTATAGACACAATACAGACACCCCGTAGACCCCCTGTGAGCCCCTATAGGCACCCTATAGGCACCCTATGGGCAGGGCTGTGGGTACCCCGGGGTCTGGGTGGCCCAGAGGGTTCCTCAGCTGCCGGTCCCTGGAGCCCTGGGGTCTTCTGGAGGGTGGTGGCCCCGCTGCCCCCCTCCTCCCCTCCCCCCCCCCCCATGGTGGCCCCGGAGCCGTTGCTGGCAGCTGGGGGGAGCTCAGTGCCAGGGGGGGCCATGGGGGGGACAGCGACTCCACGGGGACCATGGCTGGGGGGTGCTGGGGGGTGCTGGGGGGCTGGTCCGTGTCCCCCCCATGCGATGCTGCCCAGGGGAGATGCTGAGCCCCCTGCTCTGGCCTGTGTCACCTCCTGTTCCCCACTGTCCCCCAGGGGGAGCTGGGACCTTTGGGGGGTCCTGGGGGGGGGTGTGGGTGAGGGGGGCTGGGGAGGATCTCTGGGGGTCAGCAGGGACAGAATTTGGGGTGTCCTGCCCCACTCTGGATGGGACCCCCAGACCCACCATTTACAGGGGTTTTGGGGGGTGTCAGGGCTTGGGGGGGACATGTGGGGGCACAGGGGGTTCGGGGGGGGTCAGGGCTGAGGGGGGTACATGGGGGTACAGGGAGTTGGGGGGGTTCAGGGCTGGGACATATGGGGCCACGGGGGGGGGGGTTCAAAGTGGGGGGGGACATGGGGGGGCACAGGGGGTTCTGGGGGGTCAGGACTGAGAGGGGGGCACAAAGGGTTCAGAGAGAGTCTGGGTGGGGACACTTTATTAATTAACCAAACCCTTAATTGGGTCAGGGCCCAATCTGGGACGGGTGGGGGGGTGGATTGGGGGGTGTGGGGGTGTGGATTGGGGGGTCTCCCCCAAAAATGTGCCCCAGGGGAACAAACACGGGACATTTCCCGGTGGGGATGAACCTTCATCCTGCTCCTCACCCCCTCTGGGGCTCACTGAGACCCCCCCAGTCCCCCTCCTGCCCCCCTCTCCCAATTTGGGGTGCTCCTTGGGGGTACCCCCAGCCCTTTTCTTTCTGGCCCCCCACCCCCCCAATCCTTCTGGGTCCCCCCACCAAAAGCCCTGCCCCCCTCTCAGTTCAATCTGGGGGCTTCTTCCCTTCCCACCCCCCAGGATCCCTCCCCTCCCACCCCCAATCCTACTGGGACCCCCCCAGTGTCCCCCCACTCCCAGGGACACCCCCCAGGATCCCTCTCCCCTCCCCCCAATCTTACTGGGACCCCCCTAGTGTCCCCCCCCCACTCCCAGTGCCCCCTCCTGCCACTGGCCCAGTGCCCAGCCCCTGACTGGCACCAGTTTGGCCATGGAGGAGACGTGAGTGTCCCGGGGAGGGGGTGGGCTGGGCCCTGGGGTACCCCCAGTTTGAGCCCCCCCCCCCCCTCATGAAGCCCCCTCCCCACAGAGTCCCCTCGGTGGAGGCCTACGAAGCCGCCATGGTGCTGAGCGGGGTGGGGGACGCGCTGGGGTACCGGGGGGTCTCTGGGAGTACTGCACCTCCGGCACCCAGATCCAGGCCGAACTGGTTGAACTGGGAGGACTGGGAGCCATCAGCCTCGAGCCCCCGGAGTGGCCGGTCAGCGATGACACCGTCCTGCACCTGGCCACTGCCGAGGGCCTGGCCACAGGTTGGGGTGTCCCCCCTGTCCCCCCCCCATTGCACCCCTCAGACACAGGGGAGGGTCCCCAGTGTACCCCAGGGGTGGGGAGGGGGCGTCTGGGTGGGGGTCTGGGGGTTCCTCAGAGCTTGGGGGGATTTTTAGGGGGGGTCTCACTGTAACACCCCAAAGATGCAGGGGAGGGTCCCCAGTGTACCCCAGAGGTGGGGGGTGTCATGGGGGGGGGGTCCTTAGAGCTTGGGGGGATTTTTAGGGGGGGTCTCACCATAGCACCCCAAAGATGCAGAGGAGGGTCCCCAACGTACCCCAGGGCCAGGGGGGTTTAGTGGGGGGGGCTGTATATGGGGGGGGGGTGTCTGGGGGTTCCTCAGAGCTTGGGGGTATTTTTAGGGGGGGTCTCACTATAGCACCCCACAGATGCAGGGGAGGGTCCCCAATGTACCCCAGGGGTGGGGGGGTCTAGGGGTTTCTCAGAGCTTGGTGGGATTTTTAGGGGGGGTCTCACTGTAGCACCCCAAAGATGCAGGGGAGGGTCCCCAATGTACCCCAGGGGTGGGGGGGTCTAGGGGTTCCTCAGAGCTTGGTGGGATTTTTTTTGGGGGGGGGGGTCTCACTGTAGCACCCCAAAGATGCAGGGGAGGGTCCCCAATGTACCCCAGGGGTGGGGGGGGGCGTCTGGGTGGGGGTCTGGGTATTCCTCAGAGCTTGGGGGGATTTTTAGGGGGGTCTCACCATAGCACCCCAAAGATGCAGGGGAGGGTCCCCAATATATCTCAGGGGTGGGGGGGTGTCTAGGGGTTCCTCAGAGCTTGGGGTTTTTTTTGGGGGGGGGGTCTCACTGTAGCACCCCTCAGATGCAGGGGAGGGTCCCAAATGTACCCCAGGGGTGGGGAGGGGGTGTCTGGGTGGGGGTCTGGGGGTTCCTCAGAGCTTGGGGGGATTTTTAGGGGGGGTCTCACCATAGCACCCCTCAGATGCAGGGGAGGGTCCCCAGTGTATCCCGGGGCTGGGGGTGTAGGGGGACCTTTGTTCTTTGGGGGATTTCTGAAGGGGGGGGGGGTATCCCCATTATCACCCTGACCCAAACTGGGGGGTGGGGGCTTTTAGGTGCCTGTAGCTCCCCCTGAGGGGTGGGGGCTCCAGAGAGTCTCTGAATGTCCCCCCCAAAACCCCCCCCCCGGGGGGGGTTCCCCATCTCCCCTTCCATGGGGGTGAGCTTTGAGGGGGGGGTCAGTGGGGGGAGGGGTGTTCCCAAACTTCCCTCCATTTGAGGGGTCCAGGGGGAAGTTTGGGGGTGTCCCCCCCAACCCTGAGGGTCCCCACAGCCTGTGTGCCCCCCCAGGGCTGGAGGGAGAAGCTCTGCTGCAGGAGCTGGCTCGGCGCTACGTGGCCGCCATGGGCGACATGGAAGGCCGCAAGCCAGGCCCCACCAGCATCCTGGGTGAGGGGGGGCCGGGGGGGGTCGGGGGGGCAGGTCAGGGGGGTTCACGCCCCCCAAACCTTCCCCTAACCCCCCCCGCCAGGCACCTCGCAGCTGCGGCCTGGGGAGCCGGGGGGTACCGCATCCCCTTCAACCCCACGGGCACCGGGTGCGGGGCCGCCATGAGGAGCCTGGCCATAGGCCTCAGGTGGGGGGGGGCAGGGCTGGGGGGAATGGGGGGGCACAGGGGGGCTGGGGGGAGTCAGGGCTGGGGGGGGGGCACAGGGGGTCTGGGGGGGTCAGGGCTGAGGGGGAGCATGGGGGGCACAGGGGGTTGGGGGGGTCAGGGCTGGGGGGGGGGCATGGGGGGGCACAGGGGGTTGGGGGGGGTCACGGCTGGGGGGGGCATGGGGGGGCACAGGGGGTTGGGGGGGACAGGACTCGGGGGGGACATGGGCACAGGGGGTTGGGGGGGTCAGGGCTGGGGGGGGGCATAGGGGTCACAGGGGGCTCTGGGGAGGGTCAGGGTTGAGGGGGGGCATGGGGGGCACAGGGGGCTCTGGGGGGGGGGGCCGGGCTGAGGGGGGGCATGGGGGGGCACAGGGGGTTGGGGGGACAGGACTCGGGGGGGACATGGGCACAGGGGGTTGGGGGGGTCAGGGCTGGGGGAGGGGGCATGGGGGGGCACAGGGGGCTCAGGGGGTTGGGGGGGTCAGGGCTGGGGGGGCATGGGGGGCACAGGGGGGCTGGGGGGGGGCATGGGGGGGCACAGGGGGTCTGGGGGGGGGTCAGGGGGCTCTGAGGGGGGGCATGGGGGGCACAGGGGGTTGGGGGGGGGTCAGGGCTGAGGGGGGCATGGAGGGGCACAGGGGGCTCTGGGGGGGGTCAGGGCTGGGGGGGGGACATGGGCACAGGGGGGCTGGGGGGGGGGGCATGGGCACAGGGGGGCTGGGGGGTCAGGGCTGAGGGGGGGACATGGGGGGCACAGGGGGCTCTGGGGGGTCAGGGCTGAGGGGGGGGCATGGGGGGGCACAGGGGGCTCGGGGGGGGTCAGGGTTGAGGGGGGACATGGGGGGGGCACAGGGGGCTCTGGGGGGGTCAGGGTTGAGGGGGGGGCATGGGGGAGCACAGGGGGCTCTGGGGGGGTCAGGGCTGAGGGGGGGCATGGGGGGTCACAGGGGGTTGGGGGGGTCAGGGCTGAGGGGGGGCATGGGGGGCACAGGGGGCTCTGTGGGGGTCAGGGCTGAGGGGGGTCATGGGGGGCACAGGGGGTTGGGGGTCAGGGCTGGGGGGGCATGGGGGCACAGGGGGCTCTGTGGGGGTCAGGGGTGAGGGGGGATATGGGGGCACAGGGGGTTGGGGGAGTCAGGACTTGGGGGGGACATGGGCACAGGGGGTTGGGAGGGGTCAGGGCTGGGGGGGGGACATGGGGGGGCACAGGGGGTTGGGGGCTTCAGGGCTGAGGGGGGCATGGGGGGGCACAGGGGGGTCTGGGGGGGTTCAGGGCTGGGGGGGAGACATGGGCACAGGGGGGCTGGGGGGTCAGGGCTGAGGGGGGGACATGGGGGGGCACAGGGGGCTCTGGGGGGTCAGGGCTGAGGGGGGCATGGGGGGAGCACAGGGGGCTCTGGGGGGGTCAGGGTTGGGGGGGGGGGCATGGGGGAGCACAGGGGGCTCTGGGGGGGTCAGGGCTGACGGGGGGGCATGGGGGGGCACAGGGGGCTCTGGGGGGGTCAGGGTTGGGGGGGGGGCATGGGGGAGCACAGGGGGCTCTGGGGGGGTCAGGGCTGAGGGGGGGCATGGGGGGGCACAGGGGGCTCTGGGGTGGGTCAGGGCTGAGGGGGAGCATGGGGGGCACAGGGGGTTGGGGGGGTCAGGGCTGAGGGGGGGCATGGGGGGCACAGGGGTTGGGGGGGTCAGGGCTGGGGGGGGCATGGGGGCACAGGGGGCTCTGTGGGGGTCAGGGGTGAGGGGGGTATATGGGGGGCACAGGGGGTTGGGGGGGTCAGGACTTGGGGGGGGACATGGGGGGCACAGGGGGTTGGGGGGCTTCAGGGCTGAGGGGGGGCATGGGGGGCACAGGGGGGTCTGGGGGGGTCAGGGCTGAGGGGGGGCATGGGGGGGCACAGGGGGCTCTGGGGGGTTCAGGGCTGAAGGGGGGCATGGGGGGCACAGGGGGGCTGGGGGGGGAAGGGCTGAGGGGGGGCACAGGGGGCTCTGGGGGGGTTCAGGGCTGAGGGGGGCATGGGGGGCACAGGGGGTGCTGGGGGGGTCAGGGCTGGGGACATGGGGGTACAGGGTTTGGGGGGGTTCAGGGCTGAGGGGGGCATGGGGGGGCACAGGGGGTTGGGGGGTTCAGGTCTGGAATATCGTGGGGCACAGGGTGTAGGGGGTTCAAACTGGGGGGGAGACATGGGGGGTACAGGGGGTTGGGGGGTTCAGGGCTGAAGGGGGAGACGTGGGGGGTCACGGGAGAGGGGAGCTTCTCAGCTAGGGACAGGGAGGGTCTGGGTGGGACACTGGGGGGGCACAGGGGATTGGGGGTTCAGGTTTAGGGGTGGGGATGTGGGGGGCACAGGGCGTTCTGGGGGGATCAGCACTGGGGTGGGGACATGGGGGGCAGGGTTTGGGGGGTTCAGGGCTGGGACATTGGGGGGCACAGGGGGGTTGGGGGTTCAGGGTTAAGGGTGGGGACAGGGGGGCACAAAGGGTTCAGGGAGGGTCTGGGGGGACATGGGGGGCATAGGGAGTTGGGGGTGGGGGGGCATGGGGGGGGCACAGGGGGTGCTGGGGGGGTCAGGGCTGGGACATGGGGGTACAGGGTTTTGGGGGGTTCAGGGCTGGGGAGGGGACATGGGGGGACACAGGGTGTAGGGGGTTCAAACTGGGGGGGGGGACATGGGGGGCACAGGGGGTTCTTGGGGGGTCAGTGCTGGGGTGGGGGCACAGGGGTACAGGGGGTTAGGGGGTGTCACGGCTGGGATGGGGGGGTCAGGGCTGGGATGGGGATGGGGGGATGGGGGGGTCCAGCAGTGGGGGTGGGACATGGGGGGTGGGACATGGGGGACATGGGGGGGTCCAGGAGTGTGGGGGGTGGGACATGGGGGGGATGGGGGGGTCCAGGAGTGTGAGGGGTGGGACATGGGGGGATGGGACATGGGGGACATGGGGGGTCCAGGAGTGTGGGGGGTGGGACATGGGGGGGATGGGACATGGGGGGGATGGGGGGGTCCAGCAGTGTGGGGGTGGGACATGGCGGGGGGATGGGACATGGGGGACATGGGGGTCCAGGAGTGTGGGGGGTGGGACATGGGGGGGAAGGGACATGGGGGGATGGGACATGGGGGACATGGGGGGGGTCCAGGAGTGGGGGGTGGGACATGGGGGGGATGGGGGGGTCCAGGAGTGTGGGGGGTGGGACATGGGGGGGTGGGACATGGGGGGGATGGGGGGGTCCAGCAGTGGGGGGTGGGACATGGGGGGTTTGGGGGGGTCCAGGAGTGTGGGGGGTGGGACATGGGGGGGAAGGGACATGTGGGGGATGGGACATGGGGGGATGGGGGGTCCAGGAGTGGGGGTGGGACATGGGGGACATGGGGGGGTCCAGGAGTGTGGGGGGTGGGACATGCGGGGGGATGGGACATGGGGGGCATGGGGGGGTCCAGCAGTGGGGGGTGGGACATGGGGGGGATGGGGGGGTCCAGCAGTGTGGGGGATGGGACATGGCGGGGTCCATCAGCGTGGGGGATGGGTGGTGCCCCCCCCCAGGTACCCCCACCCCCAGGACCTGCCGACCCTGATCCGGGTGAGCATCGAGAGCGGGCGCATGACCCACCACCACCCCACCGGTGGGTGCCATGGGGGGTGGGGGGGCACAGGGACACTGGGACCCCCCTCTAACCCCCCCCCCCTTTCTCCTCCCCCAGGCTACCTGGGGGCCCTGGCCGTGGCCCTTTTCGGGGCGCTGGGGGCTCGGGGGTCCCCCCGGAGCGCTGGGGGCTGAGCTGCTGCGGGTGCTGCCCCTGGGCTGGGCCCACGTGGAGGGAGCCGGGGTGGCGCTGGGGGACAACGAGGCGGCCTGGCCCTTCTTCGGGGAGACCTGGCACCGGTGAGGGGCACTGGGGGCACTGGGAGCACTGGGGGCACTGGGAGGGGGTGGGGGGTGAGGGAGGGGTCGAGAGGGTTACTGGGGTCACTGGGCTCCAGCCCAGTCTCAGTACTGGTGGCACTGGGCTGTGCCAGGGGGGACTGCTCAACTCCCCCAGTATCCCCAGTGTCCCCAGTATCCCCAGTATCCCCAGTGTCCCCAGTATCCCCAGTATCCCCAGTGTCCCCAGTATCCCCAGTATCCCCAGTGCCCCCAGTATCCCCAGTATCCCCAGTGCCCCCAGTGCCTGCAGCCTGGCCCTTCTTCGGGGAGACCTGGCACCGGTGAGGGGCACTGGGGGCACTGGGAGCACTGGGAGGGGCACTGTGGGGGGGTGAGGGAGGGGGTGGGGGATGCGGGAGGGGTCGAGAGGGTTACTGGGGTCACTGGGCTCCAGCCCAGTCTCAGTACTGGTGGCACTGGGCTGTGCCAGGGGGGACTGCTCAACTCCCCCAGTGTCCCCAGTATCCCCAGTATCCCCAGTATCCCCAATATCTCCAGTATCCTCAGTGTCCCCAGTAGCCCCAGTAGCTCCAGTGTCCCCAGTGTCCCCAGTATCCCCAGTGTCCCCAGTATCTCCAGTATCTCCAGTATCCCCAGTGCCCCCAGTGTCCCCAGTGCCCCCAGTATCCCCAGTGTCCCCAGCATCCCCAGTATCCCCAGTGTCCCCAGTATCTCCAGTATTCCCAGTGTCCCCAGTATCCCCAGTGCCCCCAGTATCCCCAGTATCCCCAGTGCACCCAGTGTCCCCAGTGTCCCCAGTATCCCCAGTGTCCCCAGTGCCCCCAGTATCCCCAGTATCCCCAGTGTCCCCAGTGCCCCCAGTGCCTGCGGCCTGGCCCTTCTTCGGGGACGCCTGGCACCGGTGAGGGGGCACTGGGGGCACTGGGAGCACTGGGAGCACTGGGAGGGGGTTGGGGGGATGAGGGAGGGGTCGAGAGGGTTGCTGGGGTCACTGGGCTCCAGCCCAGTCTCAGTACTGGTGGCACTGGGCTGTGCCAGGGGGACTGCTCAACTCCCCCAGTGCCCCAGTATCCCCAGTATCCCCAGTGCCCCCAGTATCCCCAGTGTCCCCAGTATCTCCAGTGTCCCCAGTGTCCGAGTATCTCCAGTATCCCCAGTATCCCCAGTGTCCCCAGTATCTCCAGTATCCCCAGTGTCCTCAGTGTCCCCAGTGTCCCCAGTATCCCCAGTATCCCCAGTGTCCCCAGTATCCCCAGTGTCCCCAGTGTCCCCAGTGTCCCCAAATGTCCCCAGTGTCTCCAGTTTCCCCAGTATCCCCAGTGTCCCCAGTATCCCCAGTGTCCCCAGTGTCCCCAGTATCCCCAGTATCCCCAGTATCCCCAGTATCCCCAGTATCCCCAGTGTCCCCAGTGTCCCCAGTATCTCCATGTCCACAGTGTCCCCAGTGTCCCCAGTGTCCCCAGTATCCCCACTGTCCCCTGTATCCCCAGTATCCCCAGTATCCCCAGTGTCCCCAGTGTCCCCAGTGCCTCCAGTGTCCCCAGTATCCCCAGTATCCCCAGTGCCCCCAGTATCCCCAGTGTCCCCAGTGTCCCCAGTGTCCCCAGTGCCCCCAGTGTCCCCAGTGCCCCCAGTATCCCCAGTATCCCCAGTGTCCCCATGCCTGCGGTGTCACCAGTGACCCCAGAGCCTCCAGTGCCACTACATCCCCAGTGACTCCAGTTCCCCCAGTACCCCCCACATCTCCCCTTCCCCCTGACATTCCCAGTTCTCCCAGTGTTCCCAGTAACCTCCATGTCCCAGTTCTCCCAGTGCTCCCAGTACCCTCCACCTCCCAGGGCTCCCAGTGCTCCCAGTAACCTCCATGTCCCAGTTCTCCCAGTGCTCCCAGTAACCTCCATGTCCCAGGGCTCCCAGTGCTCCCAGTAATCTCCACGTCCCAGTTCTCCCAGTGCTCCCAGTACCCTCCACGTCCCAGTTCTCCCAGTGCTCCCAGTACCCTCCACGTCCCAGTTCTCCCAGTGCTCCCAGTAACCTCCACGTCCCAGTTCTCCCAGTGCTCCCAGTAACCTCCACGTCCCAGTTCTCCCAGTGCTCCCAGTAACCTCCACGTCCCAGTTCTCCCAGTGCTCCCAGTACCCCCCCGTCCCTGCAGGTACCTGGAGTCCCAGTTCTCCCAGTGCTCCCAGTACCCTCCACGTCCCAGTTCTCCCAGTGCTCCCAGTAACCTCCACGTCCCAGTTCTCCCAGCGCTCCCAGTACCCCCTCGTCCCTGCAGGTACCTGGAGTCCCAGTTCTCCCAGTGCTCCCAGTACCCCCCCGTCCCTGCAGGTACCTGGAGTCCCAGTTCTCCCAGTGCTCCCAGTACCCCCCCGTCCCTGCAGGTACCTGGAGTCCCAGTTCTCCCAGTGCTCCCAGTACCCCCCCGTCCCTGCAGGTACCTGGAGTCCCAGTTCTCCCAGTGCTCCCAGTAACCCCCCGTCCCTGCAGGTACCTGGAGTCCCAGTTCTCCCAGTGCTCCCAGTAACCTCCACGTCCCAGTTCTCCCAGTGCTCCCAGTACCCTCCACGTCCCAGTTCTCCCAGCGCTCCCAGTACCCTCCACGTCCCAGTTCTCCCAGTGCTCCCAGTAACCTCCATGTCCCAGGGCTCCCAGTGCTCCCAGTACCCTCCACGTCCCAGTTCTCCCAGTGCTCCCAGTACCCCCCCGTCCCTGCAGGTACCTGGAGTCCCAGTTCTCCCAGTGCTCCCAGTACCCTCCACGTCCCAGTTCTCCCAGTGCTCCCAGTACCCTCCACGTCCCAGTTCTCCCAGTGCTCCCAGTACCCTCCACGTCCCAGTTCTCCCAGTGCTCCCAGTAACCTCCACGTCCCAGTTCTCCCAGCGCTCCCAGTACCCCCCGTCCCTGCAGGTACCTGGAGTCCCAGTTCTCCCAGTGCTCCCAGTACCCCCCCGTCCCTGCAGGTACCTGGAGTCCCAGTTCTCCCAGTGCTCCCAGTACCCCCCCGTCCCTGCAGGTACCTGGAGTCCCAGTTCTCCCAGTGCTCCCAGTACCCCCCCGTCCCTGCAGGTACCTGGAGTCCCAGTTCTCCCAGTGCTCCCAGTAACCCCCCCATCCCTGCAGGTACCTGGAGTCCCAGTTCTCCCAGTGCTCCCAGTAACCTCCATGTCCCAGTTCTCCCAGTGCTCCCAGTACCCTCCACGTCCCAGTTCTCCCAGCGCTCCCAGTACCCTCCACGTCCCAGTTCTCCCAGTGCTCCCAGTAACCTCCATGTCCCAGGGCTCCCAGTGCTCCCAGTACCCTCCACGTCCCAGTTCTCCCAGTGCTCCCAGTACACTCCCATGTCCCAGAGCCCCAGTTCTCCCAGTGCTCCCAGTAACCTCCACGTCCCAGTTCTCCCAGTGCTCCCAGTAACCTCCATGTCCCAGTTCTCCCAGTGCTCCCAGTAACCTCCACGTCCCAGTTCTCCCAGTGCTCCCAGTAACCTCCATGTCCCAGTTCTCCCAGTGCTCCCAGTAACCTTCATGTCCCAGGGTTCCCAGTGTTCCCAGTACACTCCATGTCCCAGAGCCCCAGTTCTCCCAGTGCTCCCAGTAACCTCCATGTCCCAGAATCCCAGTTCTCCCAGTGCTCCCAGTAACCTCCACGTCCCAGTTCTCCCAGTGCTCCCAGTACCCTCCCCGTCCCAGTTCTCCCAGTGCTCCCAGTACACTCCATGTCCCAGTTCTCCCAGTGCTCCCAGTAACCTCCATGTCCCAGTTCTCCCAGTGCTCCCAGTAACCTTCATGTCCCAGGGTTCCCAGTGTTCCCAGTACACTCCATGTCCCAGAGCCCCAGTTCTCCCAGTGCTCCCAGTAACCTCCACGTCCCAGTTCTCCCAGCGCTCCCAGTACTCCCCGTCCCTGCAGGTACCTGGAGTCCCAGTTCTCCCAGTGCTCCCAGTACCCCCCCGTCCCTGCAGGTACCTGGAGTCCCAGTTCTCCCAGTGCTCCCAGTACCCTCCACGTCCCAGTTCTCCCAGTGCTCCAGTGCACTCCATGTCCCAGAGTCCCAGTTCTCCCAGTGCTCCCAGTAACCTCCATGTCCCAGTTCTCCCAGTGCTCCCAGTAACCTCCACGTCCCAGTTCTCCCAGTGCTCCCAGTACCCTCCACGTCCCAGTTCTCCCAGTGCTCCCAGTAACCTCCATGTCCCAGGGCTCCCAGTGCTCCCAGTACACCCTTCCCACGTCCCAGTTCTCCCAGTGCTCCCAGTAACCTCCATGTCCCAGAGCCCCAGTTCTCCCAGTGCTCCCAGTAACCTCCACGTCCCAGTTCTCCCAGTGCTCCCAGTAACCTCCATGTCCCAGTTCTCCCAGTGCTCCCAGTAACCTCCACGTCCCAGTTCTCCCAGTGCTCCCAGTAACCTCCATGTCCCAGTTCTCCCAGTGCTCCCAGTAACCTTCATGTCCCAGGGTTCCCAGTGTTCCCAGTACACTCCATGTCCCAGAGCCCCAGTTCTCCCAGTGCTCCCAGTAACCTCCATGTCCCAGAATCCCAGTTCTCCCAGTGCTCCCAGTAACCTCCACGTCCCAGTTCTCCCAGTGCTCCCAGTACCCTCCCCGTCCCAGTTCTCCCAGTGCTCCCAGTACACTCCATGTCCCAGTTCTCCCAGTGCTCCCAGTAACCTCCATGTCCCAGTTCTCCCAGTGCTCCCAGTAACCTTCATGTCCCAGGGTTCCCAGTGTTCCCAGTACACTCCATGTCCCAGAGCCCCAGTTCTCCCAGTGCTCCCAGTAACCTCCACGTCCCAGTTCTCCCAGCGCTCCCAGTACTCCCCGTCCCTGCAGGTACCTGGAGTCCCAGTTCTCCCAGTGCTCCCAGTACCCCCCCGTCCCTGCAGGTACCTGGAGTCCCAGTTCTCCCAGTGCTCCCAGTACCCCCCCGTCCCTGCAGGTACCTGGAGTCCCAGTTCTCCCAGTGCTCCCAGTACCCCCCCGTCCCTGCAGGTACCTGGAGTCCCGGGCCCTTCTGGAAGGTTCCGGCCCCCCCGGCTGCCCCCCTCCCGTCCCCGGCCGAGCGGGACGCGGCCTACCTGAGCTGGGCGCTGCAGGGCTGGCCGGGCCGCAGCGGCCACGACGCGCCCATGGTGGCGCTGGAGGCCTTGCTGGCGGCCGGGGCCTCCTGGGCTGAGCTGTGCGCCAGGGGGGTGCTGCACGGGGGGGACAGCGACTCCACGGGGACCATCGCCGCGGGGTGCTGGGGGCTGAGGTGGGGCCTGGCCGGGGTCCCCCCGGGCTGCACCGCGGCCTCGAGCACCGCGGGCGCCTGCGGGACGCTGCCCGGCGCCTGTACGAGCTGGCCTGGGGGGTGACACCGGCCCCCCTGGGGCACCTCCTGTCCCCACGCTGGCCTGGGGGGTGACACCCCGGGCCCCTCCTGGGGCACCTCCTGTCCCCCACGCTGGCCTGGGGGGTGACACCCCGGGCCCCTCCTGGGGCACCCCCTGTCCCCCACGCTGGCCTGGGGGGGTGACACCCCGGGCCCCTCCTGGGGCACCTCCTGTCCCCTGCCCCCCACTCTGGCCTGTGTCACCTCCTGGGGCACCTCTGTCCCCTGCCCCCTCCACACACTGGCCTGGGGGATGCTGAGCCCCCGCTGCCCTGTCCTGTGTCACCTCCTGTCCCCTGCCCCCCAGTCTGGCCTGGGTCACCTCCTGTGTCACCTCCTGTCCCCTGCCCCCTCCACGCGCTGGCCTGGGGGGCATGAGACCCCCCTGTGTCCCCAGTGTCCCCAGTGTCCCCAGTGCCCCCAGTATCCCCACTGTCCTCAGTGTCCCCAGTGTCCCCAGTGCCCCCAGTATCCCCAGTATCCCCAGTGTCCCCAGTATCCCCAGTGTCCCCAGTGTCCCCAGTGTCCCCAGTGCCCCCAGTATCCCCAGTGTCCTCAGTATCCCCAGTGTCCCCAGTGCACCCAGTATCCCCAGTATCCCCAGTATCCCCAGTGTCCCCAGTATCCCCAGTATCCCCAGTGTCCCCAGTATCCCCAGTGTCCCCAGTGCCCCCAGTATCCCCAGTGTCCCCAGTATCCCCAGTGTCCCCAGTATCCCCAGTGTCCCCAGTGCCCCCAGTATCCCCAGTGTCCCCAGTATCCCCAGTGTCCCCAGTATCCCCAGTATCCCCAGTGTCCCCAGTATCCCCAGTATCCCCAGTATCCCCAGTGCCCCCAGTATCCCCAGTATCCCCAGTATCCCCAGTATCCCCAGTGTCCCCAGTATCCCCAGTGTCCCCAGTGTCCCCAGTGTCCCCAGGATCCCCAGTATCCCCAGTGTCCCCAGTATCCCCAGTATCCCCAGTGTCCCCAGTGCCCCCAGTATCCCCAGTGTCCTGTGTCACCTCCTGTGTCACCCCCTGTCCCCAGTCCCCTCCATGCACTGGCCCGGGGGATGCTGAGCCCCCACTCTGTCCTGTGTCACCTCCTGTGTCACCCCCTGTCCCCAGTCCCCTCCATGCACTGGCCCGGGGATGCTGAGCCCCCCTACTCTGTCCTGTGTCACCCCCTGTCCCCTGCCCAGGAAACCCCCTTTGTGCCTCAGGGGAAGTTGGGACCTTTGTGGGGTCCTGACAGGGTCCCCAAACAGCCCTGGGGGGGTCCCAGGGGCCAGCGCTGCCCTTCAGGCTCTGCCAGGGGGCTCCAGGAAGCTCTGGTGACCCCCACAGCCCATCCTGCTGGCCCAACCTCCCTCTTAGACACCCCAGAATGTCCCCAAGGAGCCTTGGGGACACCCCCAGAGTAAAGAACCCCCTTCCCAAACCACTGTCTGTCCAGACTCGTGTCCTGCCCCTCTCGTCCTGTCCCTGCCCTGGCTGAGGTGTCCCCTGGGCAGAGGTCCCACAGCCAAACCTTCTCCAAGAGGCATCCAGACACGGGGCGTCTCGGGGGCCCTTCCCTGGGCTCTCGGGGTCCCTCCAGCTCTTCTCCTGGGCCCTGTGTCCCAAGGGTGGCTCGTGGGAGATGGGGGGAGGAAGGAGCCCACGAGGTGCCCCCCAGGGTGGTGGAAGACTCTTCTGGTGGCTTCTTGGGGTCACCTGAGTGGGCAGCAGAGTGCTGGGACACACCAAGGGATGGGCAGGCAGGG